>JAIFGZ020000394.1:0-182163 GCA_019925245.2 Oryza australiensis
GGGACTCTATCCGATCGGATCCCTATCCGATCGAGCCGTATCCGAGTCCAACTCGAATGCCCCATTCTTATCCCCTTAAGCGTGCGACCACAGTAGGTTCAGGTATACTCGGTTTCGGCTATAGTCTAACTTAGCCGATCGTCGGCTCGAGTCCAACTCGGCCGACACATCACAATGACGGCGCCTAGCGGCACATATTGACACCATAGTATACAAGAATATAATATCGGCTCACGAACTGTAATGTGTACACAAATCCCTTTGCCTCACGATACCGGTTAAGCTATAGGCAAGATGTGTGCCATCCCTTCAATAACTTAACCATTCACTCGAACCGTATTGGATTATCGTCATTGATTGACTCCTCAATCAACTTAGCATGGCCATGCATTTCCATAATCCATTACCTCGAGGGGCCCAGAGATATCTCTCCAAAGGAGGGGCAAATTCCATCTTGATCACTCACATCCCACTCCATGTTTCATAGCAAACCCGAAAACTACCTTTATAACTACCCGATTACGAATAGCGTTTGGTAGTCCCAAAGTAGGCTACTACACATGTTGGAATCCATGGTGATCTCGGTGTCTAGGGACTTTGTACCAACACTACTCGAGACCAACTAATGGCACATTAATTCTGTAGTGTCTCATGGTGGGTCTATCCAACAATGTGTTCTCCAACACATATGTCCATGTTTATTGATTTGGTATCACCATACCCATGATCTATGAGACATGATCATCAATCAATAAACATGCCGATCTTAGAATCATATTTGTTCCAACAATATGACATATGATCGGGGATCGTTTAGAAATAGATTCATACATATCGAGTCTCATAAATAAGTCACGTACTTATTGATCAATACAAGATGTCTATTTCATGGAACTGAATAACACTTTATTCATTTATACATAAACATTGACGTGATATCCAACATCTCCATGTTGCCTCTAGGGCATATCACTAACACGAATTGGCTAGGACTTTCCATTGGTTGTCCCCTGTATTCGTCCTCCCTATACTCACTGCATGTTGGGCAATTTTCGAGGGTTGGCAACCTCATTCCTTGCTCCCAACAAAACCTGAAAAACTCGCAGCGCTAATGCGGGTCACAGCCGTCATGGCAGCGGTAATATGTCGTGCCCACCGATCGGGTGTCCTGTGGTATGGCTTACCACGCCGGTTCTCTTCTTCTTGCACTCTGTCTGAAATCGCGATCGGTTGTCCGTCTGCCTAGGCCGATGGTCGACCGATCGGCCGTGGCATGCACCATGTTAATTGGTGCGCCGCATCTCCGATCGGCTTTTTGTAGGATGCTCCCGAGTTGGCATTAACCGATTTTAGTGTTTTAGCTAAGGACGTACGTCATTCGGCACGTCGATCGCTCGCCCGGGGCCGGCTTGGACCATGTTGACCGGGAATGGGTAGCCATCGACCTTCATCGGCTTAGCTGGTTCTTCGAATTTTATTTTCCTGGCTTCGATGGCTGACTGGATTTGTTCGGAAAACCTTGCAATCATTTGTGTCTTGTGGAGGTGGTGTTGTGCCATTTGCAGTACCTTTTCTTTTTTGAGTTCATCGGTACGATGGGATAACGTGGTTGTCCGACAGCCGAATTTGCTTCTCCTTCAGCAGAGATCGAAAATCCTATCGACTTTAGTGATATCAAAGTCATATTTCTCCTCCTTAGCCGACTTTTTCAACCATTGGCAGGTTATCGCCTTCTTGTTTCTGGTCCACTCGGCGCTGCCACCTCTACATCGCTGTCGCTTAAATCTGTATCGGTTGCATAGGAGACATGTGTGACTTTCTTGAAGGCCTTTTTGGATTCTTGAAATCTTTGCTCGTGGGCTATCACCTTCTGGGCCAAGTGGGCCAAGCTTTCAAAGTCTTGAGCCAAAAACCTCTCACGGATTGGAGCCAAGAGTCCGTGAAAAGCCAAATCAGCTAGCTGCGAGTCTGATAGTACCAGGCTATAGCAACAGTTCCTCATATCCCTGAAGTGTTGAATGTAATCTTGAACCGATTCTTTGTATTTTTGCCTGATGCCAGTGAGGTCCGACATCTTCATTTCGTGGGTGCCGGAGTAGAAGTAGCTGTGGAATTGTTTCTCGAGATCGGCCCAGCTTTGAACCAAGTTGTACAGCAAGGAAGAAAACCAGGTAAAAGCTGATCCCGAAAGCGATAACAGGAACAAGCACACTATGAGCACGTCTGTAGCTGATGCCTGTTCGCATTGAGCTAGGAATTGGCTGACATTCTCGTAAGTGGACACGTTGTCCTGCCCGGAGAATTTTGAGAAATCCGGCACTTTGTACCGGTTTGGCAGCGGCACCCTCTCGAAGCATCCTGGATATGGGTATCGGTACATGTTGCCGAAATCCTTGGGTTTGAGGCCGAACTGATCGCGCATGACGTTGGCAATCAGATCGGCCCAAGGTCTGTTGTCCTGAGCTTGAGCTTGAGGTATCGGCTCGTAGTGCTCATAGTGAATGGGTCCTTGTCAATACTGGAGTGGCGGCGTCTACGGCTGATGCTGTTGCTCAAGGTGGCCTCCCAGATATTGGTACTGGAACTAATTTACAGAGGGAGGTGGCCGAGACAATATCGGCGGTGATTGTTCAGGAAGTAGCCGATTGCCGGCGAGACTATGATATGGCGCCGGGGCAATGTTGCCAATCGGCTCATTGGATATGATTGGCTGCCGATTGGTATTGAACATGTTCTCCACGTGTTCCTGCGTCACTGTCGGGGCACCTCGGCCCTGATGTTGAGGATGTTGTTGGACCAGGATCCTAGGGTGCGGCTCTGGAGTCTATGCCTATGCGTTTGGTTGGATCGAAGCTCCTCCTTGAGGATTCGGCTGTCCTAGTGGTGGGATCGGCAAACCCTGGGTTGACAGCGTCCTATAGCCCGGGAACTGGCCATCAATGAAGTACGTCGGCCCTCTCGGCAGCTGCTCGGCTATCTTCGAGTCAACCACAGTTCTTATCATGTTGTTGAGTGTGTTAACCAGTATGCCACTTTGGTTGACGAGCGCATGATGGACAGCCAAGTCGATTCGGTCCTGTAGATTGTAAGGGCCCGAACTGTCTTATTCTTGCTTAACGTCCTCCATCTTCTTTCTTCCTTTCTTGTCCTCATTAGACAAGTCGAAGTCTTCGATAGAGAACTTGAACTTCTGGAGGACCGCCCCAGATCTGGTCTGGGTGAAAGATTGCAGGTAATGTGCCTGTACCCGGCCAACCATATGCTTGTAGTCCGCTAGTTGTTCCATTGTCACTGGGATGACGTTTTCTTGATCGCTCTCTGGAGTCTTGGTATCAGACATTGCGTCAAACT
Organism: Oryza australiensis; assembly: GCA_019925245.2. Lineage (NCBI taxonomy): Eukaryota > Viridiplantae > Streptophyta > Magnoliopsida > Poales > Poaceae > Oryza > Oryza australiensis. The sequence goes on from JAIFGZ020000394.1 coordinate 3,352, forward strand.
TGGAGGTCTTTAGTAGTCCCACCGGGCGTGCCAAAAGCGTGTTGATGAGAAATTCGATTCCCACGCACTGGCCTGAGAGATTTGCTCTACTCTAGTGTATGTCCAAGTTAGTCACCTTTGGTGAATCTTGGGCGTGCCGTTGGTTTGGTCCTGTAACCAACAAGAAAATATAGAATAGGTGTTAAGTTAATATTAGATCCTATTGGATCGGCCGAGGGAATCAATAAACATACAATTGCTATCCCAAAGCACGTTTATACTAAGTGATTGGGACAGACGGTAGTATACCGAGACGGTATAAATCACTTAAGCCTAATAATTATATGCATTTATAACCTAGCCGATACCGCAGTCTAATATACATCGGCTAGTACTCCGATATATTTTATAAAAGCATATCAATCTTGAGATAAATGCGATAACCCTAGATCAATCGGCTGTTGATGTGACTCAACATGTTGATACCAGCTTAAGGCATTTAAATAGAGTGAGATCTTAATATAAAAGGTAGTTTTAATACATCTAACAGTAATTAATACTAAAAGACAATTAAAACAGGTAAAGGCCGGCTGAAACCCCGGCACTGTCTCTAATGATAAACATTAAGCCGAACAGATCTTGATGGTTCTAAGAGCAACTTAATAGGTTGATTTGGTGCAACATTAAATACAAAAATAAAACATTAGATCTATACAAAGCTAATGAGAATCCCTTGAGACGGTAGACTCGCCGTGTAATCGAAATCAACCCCGATCTAGCTCTATCGGTTGCTTTGTCTTGAGAGAGAAATCGTCGATTGCAAGATAGATCTAGACACTGATTCTAGATTATACGTCGCGTATGATAAATTAAGCAGTTTATAACATCAAAACTAAAGTATCATGATGATGGAAGCTCTAACCCCGAGGATACAAACCACTTATAACAAGGAATTACTTTGTTCGGAGATCAAGATCGATGCAGCCTGAGCAAAAGCAAGAACTTGTCAAAAAGTAAAATAAAAGGTTGGCGATGCGCCGAAGGTGTATTGATTGTGTGTTGTTGTGTTTTACAAGCCCTCGGGTCTTATTTATACCCGGATACATAATGAGCCCGTGACTGACACGGTTGGTTCCTATTACAGATTAGATTACAAAACAAACCGACCTTATCACGGAAGGAAATTAAACAAAATATTCTAATTTAAAAATACAATTGCCGTTATAGGACATTATCCACAGATGACAATATCTTTAATGCACAATTTGGAGACCGAATCCAACGCTTTATCTCCAAGTTTCCTCTTCGTAACCGGCTCCACTTCTATCTTCACGTGGAATCGGCTATCGGCTATCCTGGTCCGATTCGGACTCACTGACGGCTCCACGGCCGACTCGGACTTAGCCGATGAAGCCTTTGTTTCCCCGCCGATCGCTTCTCCAATTCCGCTTCAATCTCGGCTCTGAACCCGGGGATTTGGTTACCAAATTTGGTCGTTAATAGTGTGCAAAAGGATGGCGGTGGCCGACGCCCGTGGTTCTGTTGGGCGGGCAGCGCACACGGCTCCGACAACTGGGACAGAGACGACCACGGTCGGGGCAGGAGAAGAAAGGGGAAAAAGGAAAGAAAAAGGAAAAGAAAGGAAAAGAAAAGAAAAATTGGGGAAAAATAAAAGGAAATGTGATCTAGAGTTCAAAACTAATTATGCTCAATTTTGGGGGATTTCTTTGGAATAAAAATGTTAAATTGGGATTTTTCAAAAATAAAGAACAATGAATTAAAAGAATTAAGATTTTTAAATTAGGATAAAGGAAAATAAAATAAAGGATGCAAGAAAATATTAAGAGAATTCAAATGTTTTGAAATGGAACAAACATTGAACTTGACACAAAAATTTTCTACGTGAAATTGAACGTTTTTAAAGGTGTAAATTTCAAGGATGTTACAACACGTTACCATGTGAGTGATCGTGACAAGACCCTTCGCATAACTCCCCCTGACCAAGCGATATCACACTGAGGTTTCGCCCCTACTCCTAAATCCAGGGTAAGCAGCCCCCTTGGTGCCTTGATGAATCCGAAAGCCGCATAGACCTTGCCCTGTCCATCCGAACTCCATCACACCCACCCTTGCTGGGGTACGTCACCCAGGAAAGGCTACACTAAAGTCCAGCGAGCTTACCCATTCTTGCCCGTGGTAAGTACGGTAAGTTTTCCAGGGGTTTCACACGAACCGGTCCTTAATTGCTATGGGTCCGACAAGCAAAACTATGCACTCACACCCACCATTAAGTCACATTTTATTTAACCTTGATTCCAAGGTAATACGTCCATGACCATCATTTCATATGATTATAAGATAGTAGTATAGTTCTCCCATTAGGTGAGCTAGTGTAATTAAGCATGTCTAAGCGTAAATAATCCTAGCAAGGTCACGTAGGTGACGCGAGCCAGTAAAATTAATCACCCAGGTTGGCAAAGAATGGATATCAATTAAATACGGCACAAGCAAACAGATAGGTATTCCATCATCCCATGTAATTACCAAAACATGCAATTTTATTTGCAAACAACAAAATATTTTATAAAGTAGGATCAATATACGTTAAGGAGGAATGTGACTTGCCTTGCTTCCTCAGACGATCTTCTTTTCTTCGCAAGTGCAAACTTTCGAAAATGGCAGAGTCTACACGCTGGCACGCAAAATGAGGAAATACTCTAATAAAAACCAAATAACAGTACATGGAAAGTAAACAAACATGTAGAGCTCAATTTTAGATGAATTTTGCAATTTTAATGGACTAATTTAGAGTTCATATGGATTAGATCTGAATTTAGAAGTTTTGGGTCATTTAATTGAATTCTGAAAATTAAAATGATTTATTGCACAACTTCTATTTATTTTTCAAAGGAAAAAGGCTGTTGTTATACGTCAGCGGGGCCAGGGCTGATGTCAGCGGCCGAGGGCTGCCGTCACACTGACGTCAGCCACGACAGCACGGTGCATGGGTCCACGGTGGACCAAGTCCACACGGGATCAGCCCACGGTCCACCACGTGGCTGCATGCGGGCGGCCACGGGGGACAGCTAGTCGACGTGGCGCCGACATGGCGGCACCGCTGGCAGCCACGTCGGTCGCCACGTGGCTGACCCGGATCGCCCCAAAGGGGATTGGGCGGCCACGGGGGACCGACGGCTCGGATCGGTCCGGCACTGATCCGACGGCCGGGAGCGAGGTGAGGGGTGGCGACGCCGACCGACGGTGCAGCGGCGCGGGTGGTGCACGGGGCTCGAAGGTCACCAGTGAGCGGCGGGAGCGATGGATGGCGCATGCGCACGTGGCGCGACGCGATGCGAGGCGGGGCGGCACGGGAATGGTTGACAGCGGCGGCACGCGCACGGCCGTCGGTGGCGGCACGCGACAGCGCGGCTCGCTTGGGGCCAAGAGGCCACCGACAAGCGGCGAAAGAGACGTGCGTGCATGGGCGCGCGGGCGCGAGGCGACGACACGACACGGGATTGAACGAAAAGGGAAAAGGAGAGGAAAAGAGAGAGAAAAGGCGGCTCACCGGGGATCGGTCGGACTTGGGGAAGATAACGGCGGCTGGCACAAATGGTGGCAAGAAAATGAGGAAATATAGTGGCCGGGGTTCGGCACAATGCGGCAAAGCCGGTGGTGGAGGTGGATTGGAGCGGCAAGCGGTAGAAGTGGCGTATTTGGCGGTCAGAGAGGTGGAATCGGTGGCAGCCCGGAGTTTTGCAGTGCGGGATGATGGGGAGCTCAAATTTGCACAATTGAGAGAGGGGAAATGCTCGGTCGGGCTCGGGGTTGCTTTATAAAGGCACGGGAGGCAGTGGGAGGCCGGGCGAGTCGGTGTGGCGACGACAACGTGGCGGCGGTATTTGCGGCGGCCGATGGTTGCGACCCAACCGTTTGGCCACTCCGTGCATGCGCACGACGTGCGGAGGGCGGCACGCAAAGTGCGGGGGCGGCGCGAAGTGGGCGAGGCGATGCGGGAGCGCACGAGGCGGCCGGAAAGAGCGGCGACGTCGGACGGCGCCGAGAAGAGACGGACGAAGGTCGGCGATGATAGGTAGTCCCCACTCCGTCGTCCCTCGGCCGGAGAGGGAGCGGTATTGTACTTTACGCGAGAGGAGGAAACGTGCCGGCACGAAGTCGACCGAACCTAGGAGGAGATAGGAAAGGCCGCGCGGTAGGCTAACTCGAGGAAGGCAAAGCAGAGACTTTTGGAAGGAGTTGGACGACAGCGCCCAAGAGCACAGAGGGATTTTAATTGGTTTTTCTTTTTATTTAATTGGATAAATGATCTTTGTATTTTTATAAATACTTCCAACGCTTAAATAATTCTAAGAAAATTCATCAAAATAGATGGGAATTCAAAGTATTTAATAAAAATATAGCCATATCATTTACTAAATAAATTATTTGTTTAAATAATTATTGAAATGATTGTTGTATTATTAAAATTATTTTTTGAACTCCAAAATTTCACGGAAAATTTCTGAGAGTATTTTAGGGCATGGAGAATATTACAAAAGTATTTCCAGCCATGATTTTTAAAGAAAAATTTAATTTTCTTATTAAATTCACTTGATTAATTACTTTTCTTGTTGTTAATTTCTAGAAAATATATTATTTAATGATTTTTAATCCCGAACGAAAATCGAGGCGTGACATCCGAGGCCCATAAGAGTCCTACTCGAATCCCTATCCAAATTAAGCACATATTGGATCTCTATCCAATTCCCTTATTTTGGCCTGTTAAATGTGCGACCATATAGGTTCATGTATACTCGATTGTAACTGAAGACTCCTTTTCGGTCCACTCAAAATCTCTAGTGTATACTTATATGAACCCCTTTTCCTCATGATATCGATTAAGCCCAACACTATATATGTGTCATCCTTTAATAGCTCAATCATTCACTCGATCCTATGATAGATTACTTAGCCTGTGATTGACTTCTCAATCACTTTTGACATGGCCATGCACTTTCATAATCTATAACATCGAGGGGCCAGAGATATCTCTCCATAGAAGGAGCAAATCTCATATTGGTTATTCATGTCCCACTACATATTTTATGCATGCCCGAAGACTACTTCTATAACTCCCCAATCACGGAGTAGCATTTGGCAGCCCCTAAGTAAGCTACTACATATGTTAAAAGACTATAATAATCTCAGGTCTAAGGATTCTACACCAATACTAAATGAGATCACTGATGACACATCACATATAGCTCTTGCAGTGTCTTATGTTGGGTCTATCTAAAACATGTTCCCAAGAAGTGTCCACATTATTAATTTGGTATCTCCATATCATAATCCATAAGACATGATCATCAATTTATGCATATGCTGATCATTAAACTATATTTGTTTCAAATATGATATTTGATTACGAATCCTTTAGAAATAGTAACATACAACATATCATAAATTCATTAACTAATAATAAGTTATCTATATCAAGGAATAACACATGATAAATATATAAACATAATATGTGATACAATCATCTCTATGATTGTCTCTAGGGCATATCACCAACAACAATAACCACACCCCATGCTTCTATGTTACATCCGCCACTGCTTAGCCACCATCGGCCTTCTCTCCTCCGGCCATATATGACCCTTTACCATATCTGAGAGATCGAGGGGTGGAGAGAGGAGTGGAAGGGAGCGGAGGGGCATGGAGGATTGGTCGTAGCCACCCATGTTGTCACCGACCGTCCTTTGCTCCTCGGCTAGACTTATGGAAGGTGAGGGAGGAGAGAAGGGAGTTGACGAGAGAGCGTTCCAGTGACTTAGGTTTGTTTGCTGGTGGCCACAGTATGCTAAACCAAACTGTCAAAACTCGGTTTCGGCAATAGAAATTGGGGATCGCAGTCGAGATCGCCAAGCACAATGGGTTAGAAGGAAAAGAAGATTTAGACAGGTTCAGGCCCTCTCGTGAGGTAATACCCTACTCCTGTTTCGGGGATTCGATCCGCCGAGTGTATATTGATCTCAAGATCTGTAGCTCCTAAAGTCTAAAGCTCTTGCTTATCAACTCTGATATCCCATTGTGCTTGGCGATCTCGACTGCGACCCCCAATTTCTATTGCCAAAACCGAGTTTCGACAGTTGGCACGCCAGGTAGGGGTTCGCGCGTCAAGACTTCTTCAACAATCTCGCCGGCAAGCGCGATGGGATCTTCTTCAGGCATCGGCGACTCCGCCACCAACGACTTCAACAAGTTCTCCTCCTTCGACTCGGATTCGGACCAGTCGGGAGGAGAAACCCACTCAGCGCCGTTCGGGCTCCCGAACAATGCCAAGATCTACGACGAAATCTAGGATTCCAAGATGGAGTCCATCCACTCGACGGAAGAACTCACTCGGCGCCGTTCGGGCTACCGAACGCCGCCGAGATCTGCAGCAGCCTTCTCATCTCCCCGTCGAAGCCAATCTACTCGGAAGAAAACCTCTCGGCGCCGTTTGGATTACCAAACGCCGCTGAGATCTACTGCAAGCTCCTCTCCCCCGAGTCAAGATCGATCCACTCGGAGGGACCCATGTCATCAAGCCCGACTGGGACCGGACCGATCCGATCCGAACCACCCGAGCTCAAGGGAAGTCGCGGTCATCCTTCAACCGTTCGGGTCATGCTCATTCTCGGAGCTCGACGAGTACCTCAGCTCCCAAGATTTTGACAACCTCTACGGCATCCCCTCGGACAAAGCTGACGACTCCGACTGCGACAAGAACTACGAGCTGAAGTGCTTTGACGTCCTCATGGCTGAGGTGGCCGAGACCGACTCAGCCATGGCCCGTAGGCTCGCGGAAGAAGAATGAGCCGGACTTGAGCAAGAACGCAAGTGGCGAAGAAGAGAAGAAGCGCAAGGAGGAAGCCGACGTAAGGAAGCAGGATCCGAGGGCAGCCGGACGATCTGCTCAGGAGGCTATACTTCAGACGCGGGTCCGCAACACCAATATCTTCCAGACGCCACAACAGAACGCTGTTGCTGCCCTCACACTCCTGGACACCTTCATCGAGACGGCGCCCCCGACGTGACTCCAATCTTGGACAAAATCAAGACCATCGTCGCGGCTACGGCCAATGGTCATCCCTCCACCTCAGCACGAAGACCGGACCGAGTCCGTGGCTGAAACGCCCGACAAAAGCCGACTCCCGCCACTAAGGTCAGGAGACCACAAGAGGCCCGAGCCAGACCAGTCGACGACTAGGCCAAGAGGCCCATGCCACGAGTCCACACAAAAGTATCAGGAGCAAACGGCCGACTCCCGTGACAAACGACATGGACGTCCACCCGTCCACCACCGCGTCCGTCGCAACAATAGCTCCAGCTACCGCAGCAGCCTTCCGAGGACCCGCCGAGTGATCTGCGGGAAGTCCTCGATCGCCGCTACCTAGAGCGTGACCAACGCACTCGGGAAGATCGAAGGGGATCACCCGATAGCAACGACGACGGAGTACCAGCTTTCACTCGGGAGCTTCACCGAGTGCACTGGCCGAATGGATTCAAGCCAACAAGAATAGAGAAGTACGATGGCAAGACCGACCTCGAGTCGTGGCTTACCGTGTACACTCTCGCCATCTGCGCAGCAGGCGGCGACAACAAGGCTATGGCCAATTACCTGCCCGTGGCCCTCGCCAACTCGGCCAGGAACTGGCTCACGAGCTTGCCAAGAGGCTCGATCAGCTCGTGGAGTGAGTTAAGGGATCACTTCATCGGCAACTTTCAGGGCACTTTTGAAAGGCCTGGAACCCACTTCGACCTCTACAACATCGTCCAGAAGACAGACGAGCCATTGAAGGACTACATCCGGCACTTTTCCGAAAAGCGCAACAAGATCCCCAACATCACCGACGACATCATCATCGCTGCCTTCCAGAAGGGAGTCCGTGATGAACTGTTAATCGGAAAATTTGAGCGCAAGCCACCGAAGACGGTGAAGCAAATGTTCGAGACAGCGAACTCCTACGCCAAGTCCAACGACGCAATCAAGGCGACGCGCCAAGATCGGCCTGACAAAAGGGATGACAAGCACTCAGGAGGAAGCCGGCATCCTAAGAAGGATAACGGCAACAACAATCAGGGCCAGAAAGACCGCAAGCATCGGCCCGAGGACCTGGTTGCTACAACGTCCAATTCTCAACGCCGTCCTCGAGTTGCGGCCTACGACGCAACCATGAACGATCATGAACGCTCAGGGCACATATCATCTACAAGCAATTCACCGAGCAACATGCGGCACGGTTAAACAAGAAGCCGACTGATGAAGCCGGTACATCGGGAACCAAGAAGAACAACCCGACTAGAAATTCAGAGCCTTTTCAAGGCCCCGTGGGCGAGCTGAATCACATCTTCGGGGAGCCGCAGGCTTATGAGTCCGAGAGGAAGCAAAAGCTGACGGACCGTGAGGTCAACGCGGCACAACTCGAAGTTCCACAATATCTACGATGGTCGGAGGTGGCCATCACGTTTAACCGCTCAGATCATCCTGACCAAGTGGTTCACCCGGGGCGGTATCCCTTGGTACTCGACCCGATGGTTCGGAATATCAAGCGAAGCACGTCCTCATTGATGGGGCAGCGCCCTCAATATCCTTTTCACCAAGACCTTGGACGAGATGCAGATTTCAAGATCCAAGTTGAAGGCAAGCTCAGCCCCCTTCCATGGAGTTATCCCAGTGGCATCATCTACGCCACTCGGGCACATCGCTCTTCCAATCATCTTCAGAGTTCGGGAGAACTTCCGGACGGAGAACATCACCTTCGAGGTGGCCGACTTTGAGACGGCCTACCATGCAATCATCGGAAGGCTTGCGCTCGCCAAGTTTATGGCGATACCCCACTACACCTACCTCGCATGAAGATGCCGGGTCCAAACGGCGTCATCACCTTGCGCAGCCGACGCAAGGCAAGCCTTCACCTGCGACAAGGAGAGCCGCGACATGGCCCTATCTCGTGAGAGATTGCATGGCCAGGAGAAAATCCGATTGGCTGCATCTTCAAGGACTTAGACGATACCATAGTCGCAATGTTTGGGCGCGAGCTTTCATTGTCGGCGATTTGGTTCTATGCAAGATCCAGACCACCAAGGACCGTCACAAATTATCTCCACTATGGGAAGGACCATACATGATCGCTGAGGTGACTCGGCCAGGAGTATTTCGACTAAAGCGCGAAGATGGATCTATGGTGGAGAACTTCTGGAATATTGAACATCTTCGACGATACTATGCTTAAATTGCTTGGAAGTTTCATGTTATTCTTGACTCGCCAACCTCAAGCAAGATGACTTCTTGAGTTGACGGCGGGGTTGCATACGTGTCAATAAAGCATGGTTTTCTTTGATAACTTGTTTATATTTAGTTTATCATTGTTTAATGTTTTGATTCGAGTTCAATAGATAAGGACTGAGAATTTTTTGATGACCTAATCAAGCTTAGGCTTGGTGACAGTCGGACGAAAATTACTTAAGAAATTTTCTATGAAGACTCGGGTCGAGGCATTAACATAAATAAGCTAGATACCTACAAGTTCACATCGAAGGCATAAAGAGACCAAGATGATTAAACTTACTCCCGACCGAACCTCGGACGTCAAGTGAATCTTGGAGGCCGGATGCGTAAGATGGCTTGTGATGGAACAAGAGTTCCTAGATGGATGGATTTGGATGCGCGCGAGTTTAGGGTTCTCCGCGGAGAGCTTGTGAACAAGTGATGCGAAAGACGAAGTGGCGGGGATGACCTCGAGGCTTCGTAAAAGACTTGAGGGTTTTTGCCAAGTTATCTCGCGATTGGGCCGAGCCCATGAGAGACTTGCGGCCCAGCTAAGGTGTGGCTTGACACGTGTCCTTAGGGACTTAAGTGGATGGACTTAAGCAGATTTGCCCGGCAATATGCACGTGTCACATAGCCCAATACCTTTAAAATCCTTTCATACCGCGGTTTGCATAACTTCATGAGAAGTTGGCACGATGCAATTTGAAAGGTGATAAATAGTTAAGCTTTTCATGGCTGTCCCGATGACAAGAACTATTTGGTTTTAAAGCATTTGATTAAATGATTATATCAATGCTATTTATTCCACCTTGGTGAAGATCTTTTTAGATTAAGACCAATATTATGGCAGGAGCTATTTAATATTTTGGTCGTATTTTTCGATGACTGAAAAATTTGTTTATCCATGAGGGTTGACTAAATTATTTGCTCTGAGATGACTCGGGCAAGTTAACTCGGATGAGCATGAGCTTGCCGAGGATTTTTTACCCACGAGGGTTGATTAGACTATTTGTCCCGAGATGACTTGGACAAGTTAACTCGGATGAGCATGAGCTTGCCGAGTGTTTTTTACCTAAAAGGGTTGATTAAATTGTTTGTTCCGAGACAACTCGGGCGAACTTACTCGGATAAGCATGAGCTTGCCGAGTGATGTGATTTTTATGATTGCTTTAGCTTGAGCTAAGAATTTATATGAGAATTATTTGTTCCGGATGACTCGGGCAAATTTCCGGGATGACTCGGAAGATCGGCTCGGATAAGCATGAGCTTACCGAGCGAGGTGATTTCTTACCCATAAGGGATGATTGAAATATTTGTTCCGAGATGACTCGGGCAGATCCACTCGGATAGACATGAGCCTACCGAGTGCTTTTTGCCTATTAGGGTTAATTGAGTTATTTGCTCTGGGATGACTCGGGCAAATTTGCTCGGATAAGCATGAGTTTGCCGAGTGATGAGGATGCTTTAGCTTGAGCTAAGCGTCTACATGAGGATGATTTTTTATAGTTCTTGATTGTGTGTTTTGTCTATTTTTGGCTAAACACATGGTCGGGGGCTACGCCTAATTAGGTGCATCGAGAGATGCATCTGAGTATTTATTTTTTGGATATTTTCCAGCCCTTCACAGTCTTTGGAGCCACTCAGGAAGATTCAGGCAGAGATGATGGAATCACTCGGCGCCAGAAGCACTTGGCCAAAGAGGTTTTTGGCTGCGTACTGTTTGGGTTTGAAGCTAAGTTGTCTCGTCGACTGAAAAGGACTCGGGGCTACTGTGGAGATTATGGCAATCGGGTATCTACATGGCAAGCTTATACGACTGGAGGTAGGGATAGACTGTGCCTACCATATCTGTAAACCAAGTACGACTTGGGTATTACGTTGCCGATTAGATAAGGCAACGGCTCATAGTCGCGGTTTGGTAAGATTGAGGAGACCGACTTAGAGTAAGATAAGGTTTCCGACTTGTAAGCCCACCTCTCAAGACTATATAAGGGGGGTAAGGGGCGTCCCTTGAGGGATATGCGATATCAGAGTTGATAAGCAAGAGCTTTAGACTTAAGGAGCTACAGATCTTGAGATCAATATACACTCGGCGGATCGAATCCCCGAAACAGGAGTAGGGTATTACCTCACGAGAGGGCTGAACCTGTCTAAATCCTTGTTTTCCGCCTAACCCATTGTGCTTGACGATCTTGACTGCACCCCCAATTTTCTATTGCCGAAACCGAGTTTCGACACAAACCTTAGCACACCATAATTTCTTAGGTTAGTGTTTGGTTTAATGTCATGGTTGAGTCAAGCCATACTTTATTATCACATTGGCCCACGAGTCAAACTCTCGTTTTCTGGCCAAAGTTTGGCATAGTTGTGGCCAACAAATCGTTTGGCCACACTTTTTGTGGCTTGCCACAGTTATAGTAAATGGAGTTATACGGCAAAGTTAGCCTCCATCCAAACATAGGCATTGTGTCGCTTTGGTGTCGGTTTTAATATCACAGCCACATTTTACAAGCATACCCCCTTAGCCCCTATGAAAATCAATTTTTGTAGGTAGGATTTAAATTGAACAGATAAAAAATAAGGGTATTTTATTTGATTGTACACATGTCTTGAATGAGAAAAATGCAATTAGGTCATATTTATCATTTACCACATATATTCACATAAAGTTTTACATAAATTCAACACATATAAGGTTATAAACAAAACATTTTACTTAAAATCATAGAATTCAATGTGTTTAAAGGAAAGATCACTTACCTCACATGAAGAAGCCCCCAACCTGATTAAACAACCAATACCTATGGTTATTTTTGCTAGCAGAAATTTTTTAGTCCCCCAAAAAAATGAAACCCGGTATAAAAATTATATTTTATAGTAACGTCAGATGTGCTAAGACAACAGTATTCTTAGTTGTAACATGACCGTGGAAATTTAACCTCCTAACGGAGGAAAGAAATGAAGGAAACACACCCAAGAACTCGCACCGACGTTTTTAGTGGCACAATTATCTATACTCTTATAGAACAGTAAAAAAAGAAAATTCGTTATCTTTTTTTATCAATCATGTATACATGCACCTTTACATTCGTAAACCTCACAGGTACACTCACAAATGTACCCCTCAACATGGTTAAAGAGACGGTGATACGCAACAAATACAAAAGTCTTATTAAAGGCTCATATTTGTAAGTATTAGAATTTGAATTTTGATGGATAAAATCACACATCCATAACTTAACCGTCATACTCTTGGAGGTTTAAATCATTAAATTGATCAAGTTATTATCGCACAACATCATAAAAAATGGGCTCAAGATTCAAATAGGAAATTTGGCAGAGGAGAGCATCCGTCGTAGGCTCGTAGCCCACGGGTGAAACCTTCTCTTTCATTTTCTTTGATTGACCATTGAGTTTTGTTTCTTTCTTGGGTTAACATCGTACGGTAATCATAAAAAACGCCTCTTTTAGTTTTTGCTGGCAGCTGTTACTTGGCCATCGAAATATCTACGCGCTCTGTCCCAACATATATAATGTAAGATAGAATTAGACACAACCTACACGCAGGCAATATCTCCCGTGGATCAACACCGTACGAACGCAGATTTGGCTTCTACCCCGCATGCTGCTGCTGCTATCAAACGATTTAGCTCCGTACGCCGGCGTCACCACGGAGATTCCATATTTGCCGAGTGTCTGGGACATTTGGCGAGGCGGTAAAACACTCGGCGAATACTTCGTCGAGTGTTACACTTGGCATAGCTCACACGGTGAAATTTGGATCGGCAAAGAGCTCTTTGCTGAGAGTTTTTCATCGGGCACTCGGCAAAATCTTCGCCGAGTGTCCCTTCGACACTCGGCAAAAAAAGTACACGTTAGGTTGGGTTTACGGTGACGAAAAATTTCACCGAGAGCCTAAAAACACTCGGCGAACTTTTCAACTTTGTCGAGTACCGACCAAAAACTCTCGGCGAAATTACTTTCTTTGTCGATCTGCTTTGAGAAAAACACTTGGCGAAATTATAAAGTTCGTCGAATGTTTTCGCATAAAACTCTCGGTGAAGAGGAAAACTTCACCGAGAGGCAAAGTTTGGGCACTCGGCAAAGAGGGTTCCCGGAACCCCCAGTTTTCCCTCTTTGTTGAGTATTTTGGCCATTGCACTCGGCAAAGGCCTTCTTTGCCGAGTGTTACACTCGGCAAAGTGACAATTTTAACCCTATTTCATTTGTTCAGTGGCATATTTTACAAATTTTCAAAACATACATCACATTCACACCCCCAATCATTCCACAACCCCATAAGCATCATTCCACATCCCCAATCATAACCCCAATCAACACAACCACATCGACAACCACAATCACAACAACCTTAGCCATAATTCACAATTCACAAGATATAAATATAATTCACAATCGTAGTCACAGTCACAATCCATAAAACATAAACATAGTAGTTCACAGTAGGTAGTCCACAATTCGCAATCGAAATTCAAAGAAAACATAGTAGTTCATAGTAGGTAGTCCACAATTACAATTGTTCAAAGAAAATTACCGAGGTGGCCACGGCGCCCAACCTACGTGGTCATTATGGGGTTATTTGATGCTTGCCGCGAGGCTGCACAAAAGGAAAAGAGAATAGTATAGGTTGTCAAGATAGTAACATTCGCAAATAAGAAAATTAAATGCAAGGTTAAGTGACTCACTGGAGTGCCTACAACAGGATGTGGAGGAGTGAATACCACAGGCTGTGGGGGCGGTACGACAGGAATACTCATGTTCTGACTGATTGTTTGCACGTAGCTGTACATCTCAGTCATCCTCATCTCAATCTTCCGCCGTTTCCTTCTCTCCTCTTTCAACTCGTGCTACAATATTTCATTCCAATGTTACAAAGTGAAGCAAACAATCAGTAAATATTAATGAATTGAGAAAAAAATTTCTAACCCGCCGTTTCCTTCTCTCCTCTTCCAAGTCATCCTACAATATTCCATCCCAATGTTACAAAACGAAGCAAACAATCAATAAATATCAATGAGCTGAGCACAAAACCAACAAATTCTCACCCGAAGTTGCTGCACTTCGGTCTGTGAAGCGGTCGACCATGTGCGTATGGCCGGGCTTTCGCTCGTGCTCCTTGCTCGAAGCTGGGACAGAGTGGGTGTACTGGTTGTGTCGAGGAGGTTGTCACCAATCCAGTACCGCCCATGCTTCTTGCCTCCTCCCACACTCATGACGACTTCTCCATCAATTCCTGGGAAGTAGGATCGAAATCCTTCCCATGGAGCTCCCTTGCCATCGTGGTGTACTGACTGAGGCGACTATGGATGGTTGCATTGGTGTACGCCGAGGGCCCGTCCTCTGGGTTGTAGTCGACGTCGGACGTCGTCTTGCCCTTGTGGGCCAAAGCCCATGCCTTGAACTGGGAGATAGGTTGCCCATCATGCGACGCCGACTGCGAATAAAATGATAGTATGGTTAAGAACTATTGAGCCTTGGTCGTTGAAATGAAAAATAGAATTCACGTACTCATCTAGCTGCATACTGGTTGAAGCTAAGGCTGCCTTGGTGGTGTGGTGCACCTGGCATCATCAAACATCGCTCCCGGCAAGCGGAGTGCGTCTCCTGCCACTCGGCAGCGCACTACCTGTCTACCATGCGCTCCCAGCAATCGAGAAGCTAGCCGCACCACCAAACAGGCACCTACACGTCATCAAGTATAAGAGATATATCTAGATCAAATCAAATGTACTTAATCGTTCAAAATCCGATGTTATATTTACCAGCATGTATAGTTCCTTTGTCAGAGTCATGGTTCTTGCTTCGGTTTTGGTGACCTTCAGGTTGTTGTATGTAGCGTTGTATGCAATGATGGCCTGGATGCGCGCCTCGTAATGCATGTCAGTCACGAGTTTGCGATAGGATTTGTTAGCTACCGCAGCCGCTCTGGCCTCATATCCTGTCTGGCATCTAAAAAATCCTGCATAAACACATGATGTATTGAGCCATTGTTTCAATAATGTGCAATGAATATGATGTATTGAGGGACGTGGTTTGACAGAAGACTTACCCACAACTCGGCCTTCACCCGCACCGCCCCGTTGTTGAAGATCCTTCCATCTCGATCAGGAAAATCGGGGACGACGACATAGTGGTCAAACGTGTAGGCAGGCTCCGACCTTCCGGTGTACTGAACAAGGCCAGGAAAGTGTACTCTGCACAGAAGACCCAGGATGCCGTTGATTTGGCGTTTGTGATCACCTCCTTTGATCACAGTCCAACACCTGCCAAGTGAAAATGCAATGAATTATTTGTTTTAATTGTGATTTTTAACAAATCAAATGAAAAAGCATTGACAACATCTTTTGATACTTACCGAGTCCCTTCAGGCTGAATCAGAGGGCGTCTCTCGAAAGGTATCGGTCGCCGTGGGAGGGTCGAGGGACCTCGCAACCAAACAGTCTGCAAACTCCCATCGGAGCCGGACCCCCGGCGGAGGCGAGAACCCCCAGCGAGGCGGACCCCGGTCTCCTGCTCCTCCTGCTCCTCACTATAGGCAGTAGAACCCTCAGCCTCCTGCTCCGCCTGCTCCTCCTCAATCCGCTCCTCCTGCTCCTCGTCACTAGAGGATGCTATAGGGGAGGATATCCTCCCTCGACCCCTGCCAGCACAAACCTTGCGTCGACCCCTGCCGTGACTCCTACCAGACCCCTCAGTTGCATCGGACCCTCGAATGGCATCGGTGGCTCTTCTGAACACCGACGCGCACTTTCTCAAACCACCCACCATCTTTGTTCAATCACCTGCACCTAGAAAGAGTCTTCTTCATTGATCTCAAGAGCTTCTAACTGAGCACGAACCTCGGCACCTGTCATCATCTGTGGTGCAGCCTCGGTAATTATTACATCTTTTGTAAAGTTCTTGATGTCCCACCTGAATGGATGGTCAAGAGGGAGGAATTGTCGATGTTTGTCAAAAGAAGAATATTTACCACCCTTCACCAACCAGATGAACTTCAGAGCTGCCTTGCATACCAGACATGGAAACTTCCCGTGAACACACCATCCGCAGAATATCCTATATGCCGACAAGTCATGCAAGGAGTTATGGTACCAAATATGCATTTTGAAGTTTGTCTTTGTAGCTCGCCATACCCCTTCCTCCCAAGTACGGACCAAATCATCAATCAAAGGCTCCATGTAAACACTCATATTCTTCCCGGATGTCCAGAATTATCAACGACAAGAATATATTCGATCGTTGGAAGATGACGTCGGGGGGTTGAGAGGAATAACGAACATGGGCCAACATGTGTATGGGGCAGCCGCCATTCCATAAGGATTGAACCCATCCGTTGCCAACGCAACCCGTACATTATGAGCCTCTAGAGCTTTTTCAAGATGAATCACATCAAACTTTCTCCAAGCTTCACCATTGGATGGATGTACAAGCTTCTTAGGATTGTATCGACGTCCGAACTTGTGCCATGTCATTTGTTTCGCGGATTCCTCGGTCATGTAAAGCCGTTGGATCCTTGGTATGAACGGAAGGTACTGTAAGATCTTCATAGGGATAGCGAGCTGCCTCTTATGCCCATTACCAGAGTCTACCTCTACGAACCTAGAGGATCCACACTTTGCACAAGACTTTGCTTCCGCATGCTCTTTCCTAAATAGGATACATCCGTTCGGACAAGCATGTATATGCTCATATGACATCTTAAGTGCACGAAGGAGTTTTTGTGCCTCATACATGCTCTTTGGCAGAAGGTGACCATTCGGAAGCAGGCTACCAACAACGTCGCATAACATCAAAGGCCTCTCTACTCTAGCTAAGCTGGACTTTACGGCCATTAGCCGTGCAATGACATCTAGTTGAGAAACCTTTGTATGCCCATGAAGGGGTTGCTGTGCCGCAGACAACATGTCGTAATACGCCTTTGCGGTAGGCTCTGGCTCCTCCTCCCTACATCCTTCATTGAAGTGTGCTTCATCATAGTCATTTAACATGTCTCCTACCCCGGCATCAGAATCGAACTCCTCGATGCGTTGTCGAACGACCTCGTCTCTCCCATGGTAGGCTTCACCATGGAACGTCCACCGGGTATAATCAGCTATAAAACCATTCTTGCAAAGGTGTTTTCCCATGATCTTTTGTTTGTCGCTTCATGTTACCACATTTGCTACGGGGACACCATGTGGTACGCGCTCCTTTAACCTTGGCAAATGCAAGTTCCAAGAAAGCATCGATCTTCTTGATCCATTCATCGGTCAACGAACCGTGACTTGAGCGGCCCGTATACATCCACTCACGGTCATCCATCCTCTATCATATCGAAGAATCATATAAATATTATTTGCATCTACCGAGTGCCTATACTATCTAATAGGTAAAGATAGGCCTAATCCCACCCGAGGATATGTAAATGAGTTTAGTTCCCATGCTCTAGTACTCCGCTTCGAGACATAATTTCGGCAGCACCTCCCCGTTGTTCTCCAAATACACGTCCCGACAGGGAGATTATGTATCCAGAGAACAACGGGAGATCTTGTCGAAATTCCGAGTCGGATCGAATACTAGATCATGGAAACTAAACTCATCTACACATCCTTAGGCTGTCCAAAAAAGTGGACAATTCGAAATAGATACGGTTAAAGATATGCAAGAAGACACATATTTTCATCCGTATCTCTTTCGAACGAGAGACGCCTAAGGTTACGTTATACACAGACAAACGACGGTGAAGGCAGCGGCACATGTAAAATAGGGAAGCACGGCTCGATGGCCGGCACACAAGCGATGGCATGGCTGCACGATGCAACTCCATTCATACGGGCATACAAGTAAACTTCAAAATATATACGTGCATACAATAAATACCATTCTTTTTACCATTGATTTGTTTGTAATAAATACCTAAATTTGTTTCTTTTTGCCACCAATTTGTTTCTAATGTTGCACATGATATTATATCGATTAATGTTTCTAATGGGAACAACAAACTCATGTTTCAAATCTATTAAAAAAATATCACAAAAAATTTCTAATGTATCAAAAAAATGACAAGGAGATTACCTAGGTCGGAGTGGGAGCCGTCGATCAAGAGAGGCGCCAGAAGCAAGAGGGAGGGTCGCCGGCGGAGGGGTGGTTAGCGGCGGGGGTGGGGCCGCGTCGGCCGGGCGGCGTCGGCTAGGGGGCGGCGTCGGCGGGGAGCGGCATTGGCCGGGGCGGGGAGGCCGGGCGGGGCCGTCAGAGGCGGTGTCGGCCTAGGGGCGGCGTCGGCCGGCGGTCGGCGGCCGGGGCCGGCGTCGGCCGGTGGGTGGCGAGCGACGCAGCTGGGTTGGAGGGCCGGGCGACAGGCGGCGGCAGATGGGGCATAGGAGGCGGCGACGGCGAGTTAATTCACTAAGTCCCAAAATGAATGGCGTCGGGAGGAGGCGGGCATATAAAAACAATTTGCCGTGTGCTGAAACTTTGCCGAGTGCCCGATCTGGGCTCTCGGCAAAAACAAGCTTTGCCGAGTGCCAGATCGAGGCACTCGGCAAACACAAATTTCGCCGAGTGCTCGGGAGTGCACTCGGCAAAGCTTGTGCATTGGCTCTTTTTGCACAATTTTTTGCCGTGTGTCACATTTTTGCCGAGAGCTACACTCGGCAAAAATAATTTTTAGTTTTGTTGCTTCTAATAATTTAAAAATTATCAAACGGATTCAAAAATTTACCAAATTTTTGCATAAACCCATATATGCTATTTATTGCCTAGGAAAAAGATTTGAAATCAAACGACAATTCGGCCGTCACTTTCTCTCCAAATCTAGCCAATCCTTCTCAACACTTATAATCTACTCCGGTAATCTTCGGTGTTGTGAGCATCGTACTGATAAAATATTCAAAACCTTCTCGATTTTTTATCACGGTCTCAATGTATGATATCATGACATCCCGACAATTTTTATGATTTTCCAACTTCGTTTGCTATTTTTACAATTTTAAAATCATTCGCTCAATAGGTTTCTAACCATGTTTCGTGAAGAAAAATTTTGAAATTTCTGTTCATTAACCGCATAATGACTCAAAATGGTCTAAATAACATGTATATAATTTTTCACTAATTTTATTTTTTAACCACTTGCAGTTCTAATTTGCGACTAGCCAAAAATCCACGAAAATACAATAAATCAAAAAAATATAGCAAAACCAATCAAAAAATTACCAAATATTATAATTAGGGATTACATGTTGTATTTACATAATAGAGAAAGTTTGGAGGGTAGATGAGGAAAAATCATCACAAGTTTGCCGAGTGCCGGCTAAGAACACTCTAAGAAAGGTCTTATTTTGCCGAGTGCCTTTGGAGACACTCGGCAAAGGTCTCATTTTACCGAGTGCCTTGCCTTGGCTCTCGGCAAAGGAGATATTTTGCCGAGTGTCTTGACCTGGCACTCGGCAAAGATGTTGACAAACGGCTGTTGCGATGATTCAGCGACGGCCGTTGCAATTTTGCTGAGTGTCCGTTATTGGCACTCGGCAAAAATGTCTTTTGCCGAGATCCATGTGAAGGCACCGGCAAAAATGACCTGTTCGCCGAGTGTTTTTTTCGCCGAGAGTTTACTCTCGGCGAAGTGTTAGATTTTGCCGAGTGTTCTTTTTGCCTAGAGCCCGCTCCTGTAAATAAATATGTTATTCGTCGAGTACCCGATAGAAAACACTCAACAAACAATTTTACACTCGACAACCCTTGACCACGTTATCGATATCGTCATGTTCGTTCAGTTGGGTGTTTGCCGTTTTGCTTTCTCATTCTCCAGAATATGTTTGATTTTTTGCATGATGTTATAATGTCAAACATTCTCGTCGATCGGAAGACATGTAAACACGCACGTAATAACCACACGTGCGTAACACATTCAAGATGGTGGCACTTTACAAACCGGTGAGCTCATTTTGAAACAAATGCATGCATACCGTGTATCTGGTTTGAACCTATACGTGTGTATAATATCATGAACAGAATGAATAAGAAATACTCCCTCTGTCCATATAAGTGCAACAGTCTAAATTAGTCCTAATATATGTCTCACCTATACTAGGTTACACTTATATTTATATTAAGAATAAGAAAGTATTTATTAACCATTCATTAAAAAATAAAATCATTTCATCTCTCATGCCAAACGAATAGATGAGATCATCCCATAAAAATATGAATCTCATCCATCCCACTTTATTTCCAAACCAAACAAACAACTAATAAATTAATTATTTTAATAAATAAACTGAATAAATAGCTTACTAGAAGATTTTTTAAGAAAATATATCTTTTGAAAAGTGAAGTTAATAAACCATTTCAATAATTCTATGGATAATTTAAGAACAAATTTTCCATAGTCCTACCCCTACCCAAAATCTCCGTCAGCCATGCACTCCACAATGCACGTGACCTCTTTAAAATGGCCTGCGATGTAGTGGGGACATGACACGGGAGCACGACCTCTACAATGCGAATGCATATGTTTTTGCGTCGCACGTCCTCGTTTCTGCGTCGTGCATCCTCGGTTACACGCGACTAACTCACGACTCACGTCCCAGTGAAGGCTCGAGCATCCCAGTTGAGACGCGCAGGTGAACGATATGTCAAGAAATGTATAAGCTAACATGTCTGAGATATTTATTTGACACGTCGTTGCACTGTGAAGGGCCTAACACAACCATCACACCAATGTACTTGCCCGGTCGTAATCAATATTTGACACTGACAGATATCATGACATGGATGAAAGTGCAGACAAGATTTGTTTTGGGAAACTACGTTAGGGACCACACAAATTTATGAATAAAAAAGCAGAATCGATTGTGATATGTTGAGCAGTGAATGCATCTTCTAGTACCATCAAGCAACATGCTAATAACCTCAAGTCATGTTAGGGAAAAGGATAAACTTCTTGTTTGAGGGGAGGAAAAGAATTCACTTGATAAAGGTATTAACCTCAAATAAGGGTTAGAGATGTGAAACAGAATGTGCGAGATACATGCGATGATGGTGTACTGGCTGTTGCATGCGTGCATGTGATAACAAACCGTGTGTATGGAATAATCAACCAAGTGCTGCATACGATAATGATCAAGCTGCCGTATAGGAGTTGGTTTTCTCTAGCCCATGTGATATGGACTTCTCCAGCGGATAGGTTGTTAGAGTTAGTTCTTTTCTCTAAAATTTGTTGCATGTCTTCATTTTTTATATCAAACTATTGTAAGCCATGGTAAAGGCTATTTTTATCTTTTATATAACAAAGGTGTAAGGTGTGGTCCGAGTCTAGCTTAAAGAAGAAGATGCATGTATGAGAAATGGATAAATCATAGGTTGAGCAGCGATTAAAACACATGTACAAAATTTGCATGAGGTTGAGAAGATTACAAGTGCATCATGTGAAAAGCGCTGGACATCATTCCTTGCTGATGTTGTAATGTTCATGGCAGGCGAAGCTGCAGGGGCTGCAACCTGCTGATTGGCCTCATCATCAGGTTCCTCATTAAAGTTTTCATTCTCTGCATAGTTGTCATGTTCTTCACCCTGAACATGTTGATTGGCCTCAGCATGTTCTTCAGACCATGGGCTCTACATCAAGCATAGGAAGAACAGTTACAACAAAGCAAGTGCTGAATGTAGGACATGTTAGATACTAAAAGTTCATATTAGTGTATGATGAAAATTTAGATTTGTATACTAGAACCATGTTGCGAAAAGGCTTTTTGAAGTACTTTACCATGTGCTGTCTTTGAGTTAGAACCATGTTGTGAAATTGTTTCGACATTTGGAAATTCTCGCGCCATCCTTTGCTCCTCCCTTTCTTGCATTTCCAAGATACTTTGACATAGCATTAGATTATCACTTTCATCCTTTTGACGTGCCAAAACTTGTATTTGAAGCCTTGTCGATTAGGACGCCTTCAGTCCTGGGGTACCAGTTGTTGGCAACCTTTTTTGGCAAGAAGACAATCACGATCGGGACACCTAAATACCTTATGATGATATGGAGTTGCCAACCACCTCAATCTAGCAAAAAACTAAACCAAGATGGGTTTTGTAGATTAAATCGGCTAGCGGAGCCGATTTGAGTAGAACGATGGATACATACCCATCTCGTGGGCAAACGGAAGGTTTTCAGGACAAACCTACAAAGAGGTGTCGCACTCTCGCAGCGGCGGCGGACAATTTACAGCGCAAATCGACAAAGATGGACTAAACTAGGGTAAAGTAGAAAACATGGTTGAAAAGTAAAAGTAAAAGAACGATTCAATTGTAAAGATTCAATTGTAGAGATTGGGGGTATTGATTGTGTCTATTGTCTTCTCGAATTGAACCGGCCTTGGCTCTTAAATAGGGGTTGGACTTGCCTCCTACAGGTCCTCCTCCATGTCCAATTCGGGGTAGATACGTTAGGAAACTCGAGACATACCTTATGGAGCAAGGAAACCCGAGTACCGATGAAAATCGACTCGGTCTCGGACTCTGCCGGCTTAGACCGGCCACATGCCGCCGGTCTGGACCGTGGCCCTCGAGGCTCGGTCTGACTGACCCGTACATGGCGGTCGGACCGGCCCTTTGGAGGAAACCGGCAGATTTTCTAAATATTGGCAATTCTCCCTATTTTAACTCTAGATGTCAATTTTGGGTGTAAACACCAATGTCTTGAGGAGTTGGTCCTAGATCCAAACAACGGACTCGCCCCCTTGGCTCATTTACTCCACAAACAACAGCAAAAGCATCACCTTGCTGAATTGTCCACTCCATCAACTCTGGATAGGCTTCAATAACTTTTTTCAGCTCATTCTATGAAGAATGGATATGTGGTTATTACTACTACATATATTGCAGTTTGAAAATGAAAAAACTTGCTTGTGCCATGTTACAACTAGCACTACAGGTCATTACTGCTACCACAGGTTATTACTGCTATGTAGACCCTCCTTTTTGTAACAGGAATTAATCGTGTTCATAGTACCATTTTTCGGATCAAGAAGTTTGGTACCCATGAATATATTGCTGAATCATCAAGTGCACGATACATCCATCGACTTACGCAAAATATTACAATATAGAGCCCGAAGGCAAAGTCTAGAACATAGGATCAAACGGTCCGAAATACAACCAAAAGCAAAAAATAGATAAGGCAGCGAAGAGAAGGCAGCGGCACGCCATTGCCACAGGCAACGACCCGAGCTAAGACCTCACGGGCACCATCATCCTCCACACCCTCCCGGTAGTATGCGTACGGGTCTTCGTGGGTCTTCATCGCCCACATCCGAATGTTTGTGCGTATAGAAAGGGTGAGTACCAACCGTACTCAGCAAGCCACCATAACAACGATGCACATGATATGGGATAATCAAGGAACGGCTATGGTTATTTTGCATAAAGCCGCTTTATAATTCTTTTCACAAGCCTAAGACCTAAGACTAATCAAGTTTTATTTCTATAGTTCATTTAATCAGCGACGGTTCTGTCCACCATCCATTGTGATTCCAAGGATAGCTTCCCGCCACTGGATCGTCATGATTTTCTGGGGTCTACCCTTCTCGCATTCCCGAAAAGTTGATTCACCAGCACATAAAAATTATCATGCATGCCCATCCCATCATTTTAAAATTTAGAGTCTAGCTAAGCAAAAAACTTGTCCCGCCACTCCATATCCGTGAGCACGGCTATTCAAATAGATTGTTTCACTCACATTACAGTGGATGTACACTTTATCTGTACTCCGTGACTTGCCCAACACATGAGCCAAAGTCCCAACGCATGAGACATGTCACGGCAAAGCCTTTCAATAACCTCACTTGGCAGTACCCACTTCATAAACTTGAGCCCTCATGCACTCTAGTCGTACATAGTTTCTAACAGCGAGAGGAGTTCTGGCGCTCCCAGGAAGGGAAAGACTCACTCATTCTTTAAGTTGTACTTAAATCAAATTTCAGTCCAATGTTCCATCTGTAGGCTTCCCGCCTATTCTCATACCCCATTGAACCACTATGCAGGGGTACCGCCTCCATTCAGCTATTTACTCTGCTAGGTCTATACCCATTCAAGAAGTACGGTTGTCCTAGCTCGTTTTATGTTTATCTCATGACTCGGTCCTTAATTGACCAGGGACAACACTTGCCTTTACCGGAATCCACCCAAATCATCCAGTCGCCCTAGTCTAAAACATTTGTTTGTTTTAGTTTTTCATCGAAGAATCATTTCATCATTGTCATGGCAATGTGACGTTCATGTCTCCACATGCCGTACATCAACCACCTTTCCTAAGGTAGTTGCCCAAGCATATAGCATTTGATAAATATGATTGTCCATGAATATAAAATAGTATGGGCTAAGCATTGTCGAAGAATGACTTCGAACGCACGAGACTGTAGGGTATAAAGAATAAACGAGTATTCAATATCAAGGCAGGGCATATAACAAATATGGGAGTTCATATGAATATAACATGCATATTTGATTTTAAACAATCATAAGTTCGCAGATGGGTTCAACATGCTCAAAGGTAGTGATGACTTTCCTTGCTCGCAATCTTGTTGTCTTGAGTCTTCAACGCACTCAGGTGCTCCTTCAGACTATAAATACGTGCGGTCAAATCGATTGAATTCAGTTAGAATTCAAATAAAATCACTAAAAAGCCAAATAAAGTTGTAAAAGCGACTCCTAAAAATAGACTACGATTTTAGACGAATTTAGGTTCGAGTTTTGACAAAATCCGAGCTAAAATGAGCGAGTTATAATAATTTGAAGTTTTGTGATTTTACCGATTTAATTTATTATGAGGTAGCTTGAGTTGGTTTATTTTAATTTAGAAAAATATATTTTGGAAATATCATACCGAAAAGGAAATGAAAACATCCGAATTTTACCCAACTTTATCGGACGGACGAGCTCTGGGTTTGATATAATTAATTTCAAAATAAATTACCCTAAAGCTTGACACTATTTAAAATTTTAAATTTTATAAAATTCATATGCTAAAATTAATATTTAATAACAAACTAAATTATAATAAAATTCCTAAAGTGATAATCAATTTATGTGATAACTAAATATTCTCACAATTATATTTAATAATTATCTTTAATCATTTCCAAAAAATAAAATTTGATCCCAAGAAAATATATATTTTTACTCAAAAATTTTCCCAAATATTTTCCTGTTTTATTATTTTTTTTCTTCTTTCTTTCTTTTCCTTTCTTTTTTTTTTTCTCTTTTCTTTTCTCTTTTCTTTTCTTTTCTTCATCTCTTTTCGTTTTCCTCCTCTGTTTCTTCCTCTCTCCTCTTTTTTTCCCTATTTTATTATTTTTTATTCTTCTTTCTTTTTCTTTCTTTTCTTTTTTTCTCTTTTCTTTTCTTTTCTTCTTCTCTTTTCGTTTTTCCTCTCTGTTTCTTCCTCTCTTCTCTTTCGGCTCCTCCTTTCTCACTGGCTCCTTTCTCTCCCCTTGTCCCTTCTTCCTTTCTTTCTTTGACCGAGGAGGGCGTGCGAGGCGGCTAGGGAAAGGGCGGCTTATCGACGGCACGGCGCAACGTGTGCACGGTGGCGCGGGCACGACGACGATGCGGCGGCGTGGCGTGGCGAGGAGCTCCGCGCAACGGAGAGGAAAGGGAGAGGCAGGAGTGAGGAAAGGGAGAGGGCACGGGGCGCTTTTATAGGCGGCGCGGCAAGGAAGGGCCCCCAGAGGAGAGAGGCGGGCGGCACGCGCTGGCGCTTGAGCGCAGAGGGCCGGGCGCACGACGCAAGACGGCACGGGCGGCGGCAGGCGACATTCGCGCGCGACGCGGACACGCGCGCATAGGGTGGGGGCCCCGTGCGGCGTCGAACACCTAGCGCCCAGATGAAGAGTGACCTTTTCTTTTTCCGATTTTCTTTTTTTATATTTTTATTTATACCTTTTGCATGTTACCTATAAAATTAAAAGTATAATTTTTGCCTCAAAGATAATTTTAATTTAATTTTAAATTTTGCCCAACCTTATTTTTATTATTTTTATAATATCCTTTTTATTTATGATTTATTAATTTTTTATTTTCCAAAATAAAGTTTTGATAAAAATAAATTTTTATCAACCTTAGCTTTTCCCAATTATATATTTTTATAATTTTTATTTCTAATATTCATTTTACAATTTCTTCTTCTTTTTGGTTTTCCAAAGCCTTCTCGACTTTTCCGCCTTTTAAATATATAACCTTTTATTTATAACACACAACAAAACAAAACTAGCGAGTAAGAGGCAAATAATTACGATGAGATGTAGTCAAAAGTTTTTGTAAGTTTTAAATTTTAAATTTTCGATTTTTAAGTCTTCAATTTTTAGGGTGTTACATACTACTACCTACAGATTGCAGCAAACTAGTTTTGGTCCATGCTTTCTACCAAAAATTACAACTGTTGATGTGCTGGTCTTAAAGGCACTCCATTTTTGCTTGTATGTGTTTTTATATAGACTTCATCTCTTCGAGGAGGGCGTCCAAGTTGCTGACCCTACAAGTTTTTAATTTGCACAGGTCAAGATGCCCCAAAAATGATCCATTCAAATGAGATGACAATGATAAGAGAATGTAGAAGTTTATGTGCAAGAAGCATAGCTCACACTGCCTGATGTATGAAGAAACTTCAGCTTTGCACGACTGTTTTTTCCTCTTGCCGTCAGAGCCTATGATAAGAAGTGTTACATCTGCATGTATTTTCTACACCTAATAAAATATTACTATTGTCTGCATGTATAGTTACGATAAAAATGTATCTTCTACACCAGTGCTTCATTTTCCTGGAGCCAACAATGGTCTAAGATAGCACTCAGCGGACTGATGCTTTTCCAGCTCTAGGAGTAAAGCTGCTGCTCATGTAAGTATTTTTCGATTGAAACTCAGGAGACCTCCAATATTTGATAAGAGAACCGAATACATCATCATCTATTCTATGACCATGTAAGTTCTTCAGTTGCTCATCACTCAATGTTTCATCAAAAATTTGTCGCTTAAGTTTTGCCTTAAACTGCCTTCATTTTGCTCCAGCACTAGCCCTAACCCAATCCAAGGCTGCATCATTTATATCAAATCGTTTCTAGAAAGTCAAAAAATAAGCCAATCAGTCCAAGGATGCTTAATCTGGACATAAACAACCTATGCATAATCTGGACAAGCAAAGAATAATCTGCACAGTTAAGGCATAGACAGGTAAAACATCCTAGAATAATCTGGACATGTAATGAATCTATAAACAGTATATAGACATGGACAGTAATTAATCTGGACATAAAAAATCTATACTTCCAAATTGTAATCATTCAGTAATAATCATTCATTAATCTGGACCCCAGGTTAGGGATAGACAGGCATAGACAGTATGGCTAAATAATCATTCAGTAATAATAGCTGGACTCAGATCTGCAACCTAGAAGAACAATGATCTACCGTGATTATAGCCAGGCAAGTGAGCGGAGACAGTACCTTTATGTCATCCCAAAGTGTCATCTTCTTGTTAGCATCCACAAGCCTCCAATCAAAGTATCCAACTGGCAACATTTCCCGTGTTTGAACTCCAATAACACTAGAAAGCTTCCTATATTTTTCTCCAACAGGCTGCCCTCTTTCATTTAGTTCTATTTTAATTTTAGGAATGGTGCCAGGTTCCTTTAATAATATATCATCCATTCTACTGAGACCCCTTCCTCCTTTCCTCTTCTTTGTTGTATTACTATGCATATCTGCAACTCTAAGGTTCATCAGGAATTAGCTACAAGATCACAGGTAGGGTAAGTTACATAGATGCTACCAACATCATCTTCATCGTCACTTAAGAAGTCTCCAATTGTTTCACAGTCCTCAATTTTCTCATTTGCAATTGCAATCTCAGAACTTGTTCTTTCAGGCCTTGGCCGCAAATAATGATTGTTAGCTGCTGCTTCCCTTGTGCCCTGAGCTCTCTACAAGAATATCATATGATTGTGAATTAATAATCTACAAATCTATAAGACTATAAGTAATAAAGTACCATGATAATTCATTGCAGGTAGATTAGCCTGACCTTTACTCTTTTCCTAGGTTGAATTGGCAGCATATTCCTTGCAAATTCTGCTATTCCCAGAGATTCAAACCTCTTTTGGTTCCTTGCACATTGTGCTATTTTCTGCAACTCATATGGATTGATAAAGGCATCCTTATTGTTTCCTCTTGCGCTTGTCATTTTTACTCCTGAGAAGAAACAAACAAGTTGGCCAAATTTGATTCTATAACTGACATAAGTGCAACTATTTTAATTCTAAAGAATAACAAAAACATGGCAGCCACATTGTGCAAACAAGACTTACTTCTTAGATTGCTGTTTAGACTTTTTCGATCAACAATTATACCATCTATATCTGTTCTAACAGCAGGGATAATCCCATTAACAACATCCACAGTCACACCGGCATCTAAATCATACAATGGCAGAACTAGTCCATTGCCATTTTCAATGTGCTCAATCTCCAAATTACCAATGTCATAGTAGTCTCTTGGTTTTGATTGAGAAACACTAACCCACTCAGTATCAATTCCATCAGGAACATAGAAGACTTGAACTGCTTGTGATGCTAGTATGAATGACTCATCTGAAATTTTTTTCACCGGTATTGAATAAATGCTTAAAGTTGACACTGGTGACCCTGAATTGATCGGTCTTAACCCATTTATCTTCCACACGGTTGTCAACCCAATCACACTTTAAAAGGACCACATTACCTTTGTGTGCATAGTTCAGTTCAACAATATCCTTTATAACTCCATAATAGGTTTTCTTTCCCATTAGGAAGTCATTATTATTTCCACTTTCAAAGCATTTTGTCTCTGCAACAAGAGCAACGCCACTATTTTGAACAGACCTACCTACATCATAGGAATCTGTATGGAAATCAAATCCATTTACTCTATAGCTACTATACTTTCGTGCAGCCATCATTGGCATCTTAGCTAAAATTTTTATCTCATCTGGTGCTTCCTCAGACATTTCTTCCACCTAAGGTTAAACAAAATACTATGATTAATTACTAAGTTAGATGTGAACTAGGAAATAACATGTGTCAAGTTCTTTTCCTACTTACATGTGACCTAAACCACTCATGGAAGGATTCATGCTGCATGCGGTTGATATCTCGTTGATTTCAAACTCCAATTGAGGTTAGATAATGAGTATACTTGCTGCAAATGACAATTTTGTAAGTTTACCATCCATGGGAAAGTAAACATGTGATGTCAAGTGAATTAGCAAACTTACTCCAAGTAAGGTTCTATATTAGCATAGTTGAAAAGGACATATCTATGTGCTTGAAGCTAAGTCTTGTGGTCTAAAGTCACTGTGCTCTTCCCAGCCAGACCCCGACCAGTGCTATGAAATAAAGTTGTACTTGAATTTTCTATGTCCAGCCCCTCATTAACTATAACTTGTCTGTAAAACTGAGTCGACCCATGTAAATAGCGGGCACAAAGTGTAAGGCTGTCATAAAACAAAGAACCCTCCATAATTGATCCCTCCGGATGGCTTTTTGTATGAACACTACCCTTAAGTCGCATCAGAAACCTATACACATATAGGGCCTGTTTAGTTCCATTTACCATACCAAAACTTTACACCCAAAAACTTTTGGGTGTAAACTTTACACAAAATGAGATGTTTAGTTCTTTGTGTAAATTTTTTGATCTGTTGTAAAAGACATATTTACCCCTATGAGCCGGACGAGCACAACAAGCGGAGCGCCTCCTCCTCCACTCCAAGCTGACTCCGACGACGTGCGCAGTGCGGCGCCGTCGCCGGGCACGACGTCCGAGGCGAGATATCGCCGCCGACGGAATAGCTGCAAGAACGGCGAATCCAGAGCCGAGGGCGTCGTCAAGCCACAAATGCCGTGGGAGTACTCTCCCTACGACTCGTGGCGACCGAACGGCAGCGAGGCGTCGAGCGCGGTCCTCTCACCTCCCCATCTTGTACAGCGGCCTCCCGGTCCTCTCACCTCCCCAACCGCCGCCGGCGACGGCGGCTGCCCCATCATCGCGCGCGCGGCGCGCGCCGCAAGAACCAGCCCGACCGCTCGCCGCGCACGCGAGCACCATCCTCCAGATCCGCCGCCCCAATCCCCTTCCCGCCGCCTCCGACGCCTCGTCGTCCGTCCAAGCGCGCATAAGGACATCCTCATCGTCGTCTCCGGCATCCTCTTCTGCTTCGGCTGCGGCGCCCTCACCTTCGCGAGCGTGCGGGCGGCGCTGCTTGTCGGCCGCCGGCCTCCGGCTCCCTTGCCAAACAGATGCGCGATTTTTTTGTTGGAGGACTGTGCGCGCGGGGTAGGGATGGGATACACTGCTACCGATACAAAATTTTTACTTTTTGGCCAAAACACTTCCAAATCCAAAATCTTTACATGCCCAGTTTACACTCACATGTTTAGTTCCAAAAACCAAAAAAGTGACCAAAATCCCAAAAGTTTTTGCATTTTGGATGCAACTAAACAGGGCCATAATAGCCTCATCATGTTGTAAAATTAATATGTATTTAGTTTGTTTCTTAAGTTCGAATCTGCCAAAGAAATTACCTCTCAACAGGCCACATGCTATGAAAATGTACTGGACCAGCCATTCTTGCTTGGGCAGGAAGATGAATCATCAAATGTACCATCATGTCAAAGAAAGATGGAAGGAATATGGCCTTAAGAAGGCTCAAGGTTTCAGCTATATCAGCCTCTAGATTATCCATGTCACTTTTTCGAAAAACAGGTGCAGAAATCTTCTTAAAAAATTGACTAACATGAGCAACTGCAGCACTAACTATCTCTGGCAATATTTTTCTTACAGCTAGCGGTAGTAAGTCTTGTAGAACAATGTGGCACTCATGACTCTTTAGCCCAAACACCTTTTTCTCATTAACATGAACGTTGTGTCGAATATCAGACGCATAACCAGGAGGGAACTTGACCCCTTTTAGTACTTCACAAAATAATTTCTTCTCATTAGGGCTCATTGAATATGGAGCAGGTGGTATATAAAATTGTTCTTCATTTTCAACAGGGTGAAGGTCACTTCTAATACCAAGAGCTTGAAGGTCCAAGCGAGAATTAAGATTATCCTTAGATTTCCCATCGGTACCCAGGAATGTATTAACAAAGTTCTCATAAACATTTTTTCCTATGTGCATGACATCAAAGTTATGACGCATCATCAAATCTTTCCAATATGGAAGTTTGAACCAAATAGATCTCCTCTTAAAAATGATTAGCGGCTCCCCATCCTTGCGTCTCTTGCTTGCTGGTTTCTTTCCAGATGGATCCTTGCCATAAACTGTAACAAGATGTACACTCTAAAATTTCCTCTCCAGAAAGTGGAGTCGGTGCCTGTCTAAGCTCGGTTGAACCAAATTTCTGATAATCAAACCTAAATGGGTGATCATCATGCACGAACCTACGATGACCCATATAGCAAGTTTTGGTGCCATTACCAAGTCTAAATGAACATATATAAGAGTGGCAATCAGGACATGCTGCTTCACCAGATGTAACACAACCATACACATATCCTAGACCTGGGAAATCTATAATAGTCCACAGTACTGCAGCACGCAATTGGAAATGCTCTCCCTTTGAAGGATCATAAGTTCTAACTCCTTCGACAAACATATCTAACAAATCCTCAATAAGTGGCTGAAAATGAACATCCATATTATGACCAGGAGCATGCTTCCCAGGAATCAAAAAAGAAAGGATGAAGTTTGATTGCTTCATGCACATTGAAGGTGGAAAATTGTAAGGTATACATATACCAAGCCAAATGCTATAACTAACATTCTGGCTCCTGTATGGATTAAAGCCATTTGTGGCAAATGCCATACGGATATTGCGGCTGTCATTAGCAAACTCTGAATGTTTATCATCAAAGTCTTTCCAAAGAGGAGAATCTGTAGGATGCCTAAGAAAATCATCTCTTGTTCGCTCCTCATTATGCCATCTTGTAAGAGCCACTGTTTTCGATGATAGAAACAACCTTTGGAGACTCTTATTTATTGGAAAGTAGCGAAGAACCTTCTTAGGAACCCTATAAACATGCTTCCCGTCTAGACTG
Source organism: Oryza australiensis (assembly GCA_019925245.2). Classification (NCBI taxonomy): domain Eukaryota; kingdom Viridiplantae; phylum Streptophyta; class Magnoliopsida; order Poales; family Poaceae; genus Oryza; species Oryza australiensis. The sequence continues at coordinate 35,770 of JAIFGZ020000394.1, forward strand.
TTCCTAACTGATTTCCCCGTGAAACCTTACACTTTGGACATGAATTTGAATCCTTATGGTCCTTCCAGTGGAGAATGCAATCATTTTCACAAGCATGGATACTAATGTACCCAAGTACTATGGATTTAATCAATTTTTTAGATTCATGGAAGTTTACTGGTAGTGCTAAACCCTCTGGTAATGCATCATTAAGAAGATCTAGTAGTAGGTCAAAACTTCTATCAGTCCATCCTCCAAGAAGCTTGCTGTGAAGCAATCTAATCAAGAAATGTAGTTTCTTATATGTCTTGCAAGTAGGGTACAACTGTTGGCTATTGGCTTCTACCAACTTTTGGAGGGCTCGTAGGTCATCACTAGGCTGCAGATCAGAACTGTTATCTTCAAAATCACCTCCATCATCTAAACCACCAGCTAGGTCCCTAAGCAATTTAGATATTTCATCTTCCTCAGCCTCTTCAATAAGGACATCATCATCACTATTCCCAGGATTCACGTTGGATGAACTAGCTTCTCCATGGAAGTTCCATGTATGAAATGTTCACATATGAAATGTTCACGTACATCACACACCTCTCTCCAAAATGAGTTAGCACACTTTCTGCAAGGGCATAATATCTTGTTTCCTATTGCTGAATTTTTAAATGCATAAGCTATGAAACCATTCACACCTTGTATATATGCCTTGGTGTGCCTACATGGGATTGATTATGTTAAATTCCATGTTAACTACATTAAGTCTGAGCAGTTAAGAAATAGTTCATGTGTGTACCTAGGCTCATTCTCAATCCATGTTTTATCCATAGACCTTTGTGGGGAGATCAAGAGGCTTCCTTTATATATATTTTTACACTACAACATCGATCACACATCAATACAATCACAAGACAGATTTTGTAGCTTAGAACAAGGCAATCTAGTAGTCATGAACGACAACTAGATAAAAAACCTTACCGTTTCACAGAAGCTCCTTCAACCAACAACTTCTCAGCAATGAAGGCCTGGTGCTATGATTGTTTTAGATGCCTAGAAAACTTCAAATGCTTGCAGGCAGCTCCTTTACCCTAAGAACAGGTGAATAGTGAAAATGAACCAATTTACACCATGAATAAAAGTGGAGGGGAAGAAAACATGATCACCTTGAGAGGTCATGCTGATGTTTACCTCTTGGAATGTTGCTGACGCACAAGCATGATGCTTCCTACAAGGTACAGTGTTGGTAACCTGCAACATCATATAATTTTACATAAGACTCACATGTAATTTTCTAGTATCAAGCAAGTTACTGAAAGATGTACAAGATTATCAAAGTGGTACTGCACTAGGATCCCACATTTAGATTCAGAATTCTAATCCTAGGTGTCACAACCAAATGGAAAGGCTCTGCACCCATAGTTCAAGTTAGTAGTTCAGATTTTCATCAGCTGCTGAACTTAGGTTGGTTTCAATAGAATGGATTGCATGATTGGAATTGAGTTGCTATGTGCGTACTACAAACTGCTGCAAACTGCTACCTTGGTTAAGGAGAAGGGCTGAAAATCAGTGCATAGTGCTGACTATAAATACTTTATCTAATCTTTTTGCTCAACTAATTCAAGTCATCTCAGTTTTCAATTTACATCTTAAATCATAAATTTTAAATCATATATGCAGCGTTTACTTTATTTTGCTCAACTGATTCCAGTCAACTGATTCGAGTAGTACAGGCAGCTACAAGTACTAATGACCATATATTAACTTAGATTAAACAAGTTGCTCCAACAAAGACCAATCAGGAATACAATCCAATAACATTTATTCTTTCAGCTACAACTACAAATTCTAGAATACAGATGTATCCATTAATGAATTCCTTTTCCTGGTTCCTAAAATTAAGCATACTGTAAGTAATATGTGGAAACATAGTAAAAGTATTATCAACTTGAAGTTCTAGTGAAATGCATCATCTTATATTTCTTAAAAATATTAACCTGAAGTTTTACAAGGTACAGCCGGCAATATGTAGATTAAATTACTAAACAAATCAAATTAGCGCCAATACTCTGCTACTCTGTAGGATTGATTAACTTAATGTCCAAGCGTCCAACGTTCCAGCAAATCCAAATAAGAATCACAAGGCACATGTGCTCCAAGATCAGAAGGCAGGAATAGAACACTTGATGGACAGGCAAGGCGGGGGGGGACTAAACTTAGGGGTTCATCACCTAGCACACCTCCGTCGATGGGCCTCTCCCTGGACTTGCACAGATCCACGCGGAGGTACTATTCCGGCTGTGGGATCCTGCAGAGCGCCTTGGTGACACAGATCTCGCGGCCGTGACACTTGGTGAGGTAGATGCGGTCGAGACAACACGAACAGAGCTGAAGAAGGTCTTGGGCGGCCGACGTGCACAGGGAAACTCCCCACACAGGCTGTCCTAGGGCGGGCGGGCGGCCAGGGTCGATGCACGGAGGCGGTGTTCGATCAGGGTCGACAGTCGAGGGCGGGCTGGCCGTTGGTGGCAGGCGGCGTCTAGGGCGGGCGTCGGCCGGGGCGGCGGTGTGGAGGCGCAGGCGGGCGGGCTGGCCGGTCGGACGAACCGTCGGTGGCAGGCGGCGTCCGGGGCCGGGCAGCCGACGGGGGCAGCGGGGTGGAGACACGGGCGGGTGGGCGTCGGCGGGTGCGGCGGTGTGGAGGCGCGGCGGGCAGGCTGGCCGGCCGGCCGGGACGGACCGTCAGTGGCAGGCGGCGTCCGGGGCCGGGCAGCCGGCGGGGGCGGCGGGGGCGGCGGGGTGGAGGCGCGGGGAGGGCGGGCGTCGGCGTGGGCGGTGGTGTGGAGGCATGGGCGGGCGGCCACGGGTGTGAATCGAGATGGATCAGAAAAGTATTCCAGTTCCAATACTTTGGTTTGCTGACTTAGGGTTTAGGTCATTTTGGGCCAAAATTTTCGCGGGAACGGGCCAAAAAATCGCACCAGTGGGTATTTTATTTAGCGACGGACGATCTGACTCAATTACTGATATATATAGCAACATACGATCCAAGGCAAAAGTAAAATACTTATAGCAACAGACCATCCATCGAAGTATTGAATTTCGTGACAGAGGATCAATTTCGACGACGGAGGATCAATTTCAGCGACGAGAGGATCGATGGACACCTTTAGCAACGGACCGTTCAACGCCAATTTTAATCATTAGCAACAGATGTCCAATGTTGTTTTAGTGTTGTGGTGTAGTGGAGGATATCAACTTAAAAATAATAGCGAGGGGTCTGAATATGCTTACAATGTCCATAGTTGAAATAGCGATATGTCTAGGTTCCTCAGATTGTATAGCTGAAATAGTTCCTCAAATGGGACCCAAATTATACCATCCTCGTGATGGAAGTCCTCGCTCCTATAAAAGACAGCGAACATCTTTTTACCCTCGTTTGCCATCTGTAGGTACCACTCTTCTATCCTTCTCATCTGAGTGCATTTCCTAACTACGTTGCGATATTTCGGGGTGGTCAAAGGAGCACCAAACTTGAACTTAGCTGCCTGAGGGGCCTTCGCAATATTATGCACATCAGTATAACTCTTCACCCCTGAACTTTCCAGAAGTTATTGCTCATACTTATTTCCATGGCTAAACTGACTTATGATTACGGTACAAGAGGTGCTCCCCTCATAAGTCAGTTCAGGGGGTCACCTCGTTAGTTCAGTCATGGGTGGAATATGTTCCATTGCAAAAAACATGATCTGCGAACAAAAACTTGAATAGTGTCCTGTGGCAACTCCCTCTGTCTTCCAGACAAAATCTGCTGAAGGTTGTACACCCCTCATAAGTCAGTTCAGGGGGTCACCTCGTTAGTTCAGTCATGGGTGGAATATGTTCCATTGCAAAAAACATGATCTGCGAACAAAAACTTGAATAGTGTCCTGTGGCAACTCCCTCTGTCTTCCAGACAAAATCTGCTGAAGGTTGTACAGATCTGTTTTGGAGGCTTGCTTTATGGTCACCTTGTATTCCTCCTCACTAAAACACAATAGCAAATAATTTATAAATCCATCATATTAATATCAAAACAAAGTGATGAGAAAAGGGAAAGACTTTAAGTGTTTAACCATACCGTTAGTTACCCCTCAAAGGATTAATCGCAGTTATACCATATTCCTGCCTTTTGAATTAGTAGATATACCATCGTCCTGCCTTTTGAAGCTCGAGTTTATATGGTAATCCTTGGACGATGGTAATGCCACACTCGAGCAAGTCACGGTCGATGGAGCAGGTCACATTGGTCGTCTCGTCGGCAACCACACCGCATCCCGCCGTTGGTCCGTGAAGAGGCCCCGACGTCTTCTTCAAAATGATGTGTTGCAATGTATAGGAGTACCATGTGAACTCGAGCTTCAAAAGGCAGGAAGCAAATGCCACACTCAAGCGAGTCGCGGTCGATGGAATAGGTCACCTTGGTCGTATCGTCAGCATCCGCATCCTGTTGCTGGTCCATGAAGGGGCCCCGACGCCTTCTTCGCCGACGTCGGTCTCGTCTTCTTCAAAATGATCTGGTGCAATGTCTAGGATTACCATGTAAACTCCATCTTCAAAAGGCAGGAAGCAAATGCCACACTCAAGCGAATCGCGATCGATGGGATCTTGATTACCCGCTAGGAGAGGATGAGCCCTTTTTCACTCGCCATTTCTGTACTAGTGTTCAGAGCATCTTCTTGCAAGGTAGTACAAGTCTTTGTACCGAGGAGCAATGGAGCATCATGTACTCAAGCAAGTATGTGGTAGAAAGCTGAAAATTTACGTATTTTTTACCTGTCAATGCAGACGAGCTTTACACCCTCTTCGACGGAGATATCCTGAGCATTTGGGGTGACATGGAAGAAGATGCCTATCACAAGAGCGACAAAAAATGGCGGGCGAGAAGGAAATAAGCTAGAGGGTGCGAAGGCCATGGAGCTACAAGGGCATGAACCTACTATTTTTCAAATTTTCTTAAAAAAAAGAGACAAAAATTCGCCCCCCTCCTTCTTGCAACAATGGGATAATCAATACAATGGGTGACGGGAGGTATTTATAGACTATAAAAGTTATCTTTGTTGGGCCTTAGTGCAAGCCCGTCACTGAAGGTACTCATCGGTGATGGGCCATAATGTCCGTTCTAGTTGTTATCTCAATCAGGTGCTAATTTCAATCCCGTCACCGATGGTAAAGATCGGTGACGGGCTTTTATTGGTGCCCGACAAAGATAACTTTTGTTATCTTTGTGAGGCCTTTATTTGAGCCCATCACCGATAGTTATCATCCATGACGGGCTTAAGTTTTATGTATATCTAATAAATCGTGCGAGTATATCTTTGTCGGCCTCTTTTAGACCCGTTTGAGATGACTCCGTTGTGACGGCCCGCAAATCTTAGGCATGTGATGGCCCGTCATAGACGAAAGGATCTGTACTAGTAAATGGACTTCACTAATACCCCATTCCATTGAGGTCTCCCTAGCGGAGTGAGTTGTGGAACAATTCCACACTCCTTCAGATGATTGCCAAATTGAAGGCTCAAGTATTCTCCTCCACGATCAGATCGTAGAAACTTGATTTTCTTGCCTAAATAATTTTGTATCTCATTCTAAAATTCTTTGAATTTTTCAAAGGATTCAGACTTATACCTCATTAAGTAAACATATACATATCTACTAAAGTCATCGATAAAGGTAATGAAGTATACCTTTGGTCATTGAGCTCATTGGTTCATATACATCAGTATGTACTAGTGCCAATAGCTCACTTTTCCTTTCACTTTGACCCGTGAAAGGTGCCTATGTCATTTTACCAAGTAAACAAGATTCATATGTCTCAAATGATTCAAAATCAAAAGAGTGTAGAAGTCCAACTCTATAGAGCTTATCCATGTGTCTCTCATTTATATAGCCCAAGCGACAATGCCAAATAAAGGTGGGATTCAAATCATTAGGATGTTGCCTTTTCGCATTAATGTTATATACTAAACATCCATCTAAGATTCACAATGTACAAACCATTCATCATGGGTGCATGGAAATAGAAAATGTCATTATAATAGAGTGAACAACCATTGTCCATTGATCTAGAACCATAACCCTCTGCTTACAAAAAGGAAACAGAGATAACATTTTTACACAAAGCTGGAAATAACAATTACTTAATTCCAAAATTAATCTTGATGGTAAAGATAATGACATAATACACACCGCAATAGCAGCAACTCTTGCTCCATTGCCCACGCGAATGTCCACTTTGTTTTTTGCCAAGTCCATACTTCTTTTCAGCCCCTACAACAACTTGCATATGTGAGCAACTGACCCAATATCAAATACCCAAGAATCGTAGAGGAAGTAGCAAGATTAATTTCTATAACATTAATACTTGAGATGGAACTCTTTCTATCCTATGGCTTTTGCTCTTGTTCTAGATATTTCTTACGTTTCTCTTGCAATGACATGCCTCCTTGCAAAAGAAACACTTTGCATCCTTAGTGGTCAGTCTTTTGAGCTTTGGTCTTAGAGCTGCTAGTACTCGTGATTTCATTGGATTTCAACTTTCTCTTTTGACCAACCTTCTTGTTGTTGGACTTGCGCTTATGCGTAACCAACAAATGGTTGGAGTTTTTCTTAATGCTCTCCTCGACACCCTTTAGCATCCCATGCAGTTTGGCCATGGTCTTGCTCATGATGTTCATATTGTAGTTTAATATGAACGGTTTAAAGCTGGGAGGGAGCGACTGGAAAATCAAATCAGTGGTCAAAACTCTTGGCTAAGGGGAAAATGAAGTTTTTCCAGACTCTCAATGTAACCGATCATTTTGACCACATGTGGGCTAACTAAATTACCATCCGCAAGCCTGCACACAACCAAGGACTTTGAGGTGTTGAACCTCTCATCCCTTGCTTGGCTCAAGCATGTCGCGTAGTCTTGTGATTATACTATGAGCATCTAGTGTCTCATATTGCTTCTAAAGCTCAGGGGACATAGTAGCAAGCATAAAACAGCTCACATCCAGATACTCATTCTGTCGCTTTTCATTCTCCCTACACTGAGCAACAATCCATGAAGTTTGTTCCATTCAACTTTTCTTCCTCAAGCATAGACCGCAAGTTAAAACTGGATGATGCAGGAGCTGCCATGATCTACAATAGGAAATATATATGCAAAATCAACACCATGTTTACATTTAATGTTTCATCAAACAATTTAACAAAAGATACTCCCACTATGTATTTTGCAACAAAGTTTCCTCTAGCAACACAGTGAATCAAAATCCTTATTTTGTAAATGTCTAGTGAGCTTTGGCATTATAGCTAGACAACTAGCAAAACCGGTAAGCAACGCCTTGCTAATCACATCCTATTTGACTCTCATGCTATCGAGTGACATCTCTATGTATCAACCAAACTTATACCCGAGGGTCCAAAACCGTTTTGATAACCTTGTCAAGTAAACAAAAAAGTTTTTGCATATAGATGTCCGACATCTATCCTATCTCATCGTGATAACCAGTGATACTTTGTTATGGAAGACCCATCACTGATGATCACAACCATGATAGGTGCAATTATTGGAAGGGCATCAATTACACTTGATATTTCTGAGGGAATCTATCCTACCATGTCATCATATCAAATATACAACGACAATAAAGAAAGATAGATAAACATCATATGCTAGTACATTAGATTGTACTGCACTATGATCCAAGGAGTGGTGGTGATCTCTGTCCCCATATAACTCACTTGGCACATGTTTGATATAGAATCAAATTCTATCCATTGATACAAACCCCAAGCGAAATCTAAGGGGTGACGCACACGGCGGTTCCATCTATGATTCGCCATGTGAAAACCTTAACGGCATAATTAAATTATGCCGAAAATGAGTCAATCTCATTGTCTCTTTCTCGCATTGGCGTGCAGTTCTAGTGGACATCGGACGATCCGATGAAACCAATTGCACTTGGCCGTGGTGAATACCAGACAATTTGGTGAAGTCACCAAACCCTATACGGATTAATCTCATCAACCCATGTGCTTGTCGATCATGTAAATAACTCACCTAACATGTACAAGATCTCATCTACTACGGCCGTACATCAACTATATGCTTGGATCCATATCACATACTATACAAGATGGCCCTAATACCATTGAAGGGTTACCCGTAGGCTATGATAGCATAAATCAAAATTTTCTACTGCGTAAACCAGGAAATGCAAGTATGAGATCATGAATCATTACCACTCGACACGTTGTGCGGTGAAAGTAAGTGCTAAGAAACAAGGAACGCCGGTGACGTAGCACGCGTCGATGTAGATGAAGTAGTCGATCGCCTCACCATGCTCCCATGCGGATCAACACCACAAATGAGCGATGCCTCTATCGGTATTCACACGTCCAAGGATAAAACACCATGCGCGGATGTGCTAGCGTTCGCGTGCGGCTAGGGTTTGACTCGGGGAAATTTTAAACACACATCCAGTCTCTTCACCCCTAGAATATATAGGATCCATAATCGCGCATTCGATGTCATGCCCGAAAATTTAGCCGAATTTCCGGACTATATTGTGTATAAGTCCCTATCCAGAATCACCAGATACATAAAATGACAAATCAATAAATAGATCCAAACGTAAAATAAGGCATAAAATACTTACAGAAAAGGCACTTAGTCCTCACACTCGTAAGAAAACAGCAGCAGCGGAAAAAGGCGATCCTAGCGGGGCTTCAACTCCACTCCATTGGCAAACTCAACTAGGGTCTGAGCCTTGGTCTTCTAACTCTGTTTTCGACTCAGAAGCACTACACTTCTGGGAAAAGGGGGAAAAAGCAAGGCTAAGTACAACCACCGTACTCAACAAGCCACACCAAGAAATACAGACATGCAAGGGGAGACAAAGAGTGGCTTGGGCTATTTTGCATAAAGACGGTTGTAAAACCTTTCTAGTTTAAAATAGTAAAATATTGATTAATTATGTCAAGATTAATCTTCCACTGAACAATGCTAAACCACGTTGAACAGGCCCAAGCAATCAACCTAAACTAAGCCAGTTCCATTAATTCCAATTATTAAAGGTGAGACTAATCATGGTGAATCTGGTCGATTTCCCATAACCGCAGGCATGGCTATCCAAATAGTTCTACTCTGGCTAGAGGTGTACAACTGTACCCACAAGACACAATCCACCGTATGTCACCGTGTCATGCCTGGCACGTGTGGGGTCTCCTCCGGAGAGGTCAACTCCCACAATATCACATAACCTCCCAGGAGTTCGGTTATGCGAGAGATAGTACATATACAAGAACTTCGTTTATTATTACAAACCATTAAGGTTTTAGTACAAACTTTACAATACCAGATAGCAAACTAGTACGACCAACTAGGCCTGATAGTTACATTACTGAAACCATGACACTTCCACAGGGATAGCCCGAGTGTAGATTCGACCTAGAACTCATACTCTTCCTCCCAGTCCACCAGGGTACTAGGAGCTTCTTCTCCAACTTCGGGGTTTCCTGAAGATAGGGTATGCAAGAATGAGTAACAATGGTACTCATCAAGCCAAACTAAATCAAGATACATAAATAAATATGCAAGGTATTTTAAAAGGAGTATGGGTTATAGACCTAGCCTTATCATAATTTTATGCCCCACCCATCTTTAGAATAATTTACATATAAACCTCCACATTCTATGATAGCATTAGAAAATTTCTTATGCCATTAAACTGGATTCACCCATAGACACAAATTCCATTGACCGAGAGTACGGCGTATTCGAATACAAACAACTCTGCAGCGTCTGCCAGCTTTACCTGAGGATTAACCTTAGTTTCCAAGGCTAAGGATAACATAGCATTTACATTGCTCTAACTTTTCTTTATGTGTGATAAGACCTGAGGGCTATCTTAATATGGGCACCAACCTAACCAGCAATGGCGCTTGACCCAATATTTTATAGCTATTTCTCACACACTTGCCCTGGCTTCGTAACACCTTAAACTATCTTAACAGTTGGTACCAATCTGGTTAGCATTGGCTCTTTGTCCGTTGTTTACATAGTTGTTTACCAATAAGGCTTCTACACCATTAAGGTAAGCCTCCAGGGAGATTAGACAGGGAAATGTATTTGCTAAGCCGATAAACCAATCCAGCAGATGGGAGCAACTATATCATTATTCTGGCACAAGAGTTTTATATTTTCTGGCATCAAGCCAAAATCATCCTTATATCACATGAAATAATAGAATTACTATCTTTCTATCACATGAAATAATAGAACTTTCCCTTTTTATTGCATGAGAAAGACTCCTCTTTTTACCATGCATAACATGATAGTGCATGAAATGATAGCACATATGATAAAAAGGGTATTTATAATCACATGAAATGATAGATTATTACTATTCAATTTAAATAACCCAGCCCATGCAATACTTCTAAATAAATATACTATTTAAATCATGACATCTAACTAATTTGGGTTCGACATATGGTCAAAGATTGTTTGACTTGCCTTCGAGGTCAGCGGTCTCGAACCATTCTTCTTTTTGAACAGCGACGAGGGCGTTTACATCTACGATGTGGTCGAGCTTAGTTCCTTTCGTGAACTCGACGTGACGATCTATCGATAACCGATAAAAGAAATCAAATGAATAATTCCAAATAAAAGCTAGATAAATATGGAAACTTAAAAAAGATTTTAAAAGATGATTTTTGGAGTTTAAATAGGAAGATTATTTGTTAAATCCTAAAATTCAAAATTTAGGCTTGACTAAAATAAAATAATATAAAAAGAGTTAGAATAGATATTTAAAAATATTTTTAAAAGGAAAATGGGAGGAATTTGAAATTATAAAACAATATTTTGAAAGGAGTCAAAGGGGGTCAATTGGTCAACTAAAGAATAATATAATTTCCTAGAATTATTTTTGGGTCCCCTATTATTCTCTCTCTCCCTCTCTCTCTTTCTCAGTTTCCTTCTCAGGGCTGGCCGCCGGTGGGGTGGAGGTGCTCGGCGGCGAGGGGCGGTCGGACCTTGGAGGCGAGAGGGTCCACCCCATCTACACGACGCGACCATCCTATTTTTGGGCTCGAGCCGGGCCGGGGAGGCGGTGAGGCGGGCGCGGCACGGCGGATAGCGACGACGATGATGCTCATCGCGGCGGTAGTTCGGCGATGGTGTGGTTAGGGCGGCAGGCTTGGGAGCATCCTTGACATGTAGAATGTAGTGGTATCTTCAATTTGGGGAGAGATCAACCGGTGGTGGTGAATTTTAGAGAATTGCTCCGGGCGACTTAATTAGGGTTCTTCGGTTTTTGGCTTAGTAACGACGATTTAGGGCACACAAATTGGGGAAAACTCAGGGGAAGGTAGAAGAGGAATGGGGAAGAAGTTTTGTATGGAAATTTTGGCTCGGGGTGCTCGTTTTATAGGGATTTAGGTCGGTTGCGCACGGGATAGAGGCAGCGGCTCCAAGTTGGTTCGGCGAGGATATGTGCGTGATGACGATGATGATCCAATTGTGTGATGGCACATGTGTGTTGATGAGAAATTCGATTCCCACGCACTGGCTTGAGAGATTTGCTTTACTCTAGTGCCGGTCCAAGTTAGTCACCTTTGGTGAATCTTGGGCGTGCCAGTTGGTTTGGTCCTGTAACTAACAAGAAAACATAGAATAGACGTTAAGTTAATATTAGATCCTACTAGATCGGCTGAGGGAATCAATAAACATACAATTGATATCCCAAAGCACGTTTAGACTAAGTGATTGGGATAGATCAGTAGTATACCGAGACAATATAATCACTTAAGCCTAAAAGCACATTAGGATAATAATTATATGCATTTATAACCTAGCTAATATCACAGGTCTAATATACATCGGCTAGTACTCCGATATATTTTACAAAAAGATATCAATCTTGAGATAAATGCGATAACCCTAGATCAATCGGCTGTTGATGTGACTCAACAGGTTGATACCAGCTTAAGGCATTTAAATAGAGTGAGATCTTAATATAAAAGGCAGTTTTAATACATCTAACAATAATTAATACTAAAAGACAATTAAAGCGGGAAAGGAATTTGAAACTCCCAAACCTTGTCTCTAACGATAAACATTAAGCCGAATAGATCAATGGTTCTAAGAGCAACTTAATAGGTCGATTTGATGCAGCATTACGTACAAAAGGAAAACATTAGATCTGTACAGGCTAATGAGAATCCCTCGAGATGGTAGACTCGAAGTGTAATCTAAATCATCCCCTAGATCTAGCTCTATCGGCTGCTGTCTTTAGAGAGAAATCAGCCGATTGCAAGATAGATCTAGACATTGTTCTAGATTATACGTCACGTATGATAAATTAAGCAGTTTATTACATCGAAACTAAAGAATCATGATGATGGAAGCTCTAAACCCGACGATACAAACCACTTGTAACAAGGAATTACCTTGTTCGGAGATCAAGATCGATGCTGCCCGAGCAAAAGCAAGAACTTGTCAAAAAAGTAAAATAAAAGGTTGGCGATGCGCCGAAGGTGTATTGATTGTGTGTTGTTGTGTTTTTACAAGCCCTCGGGTCTTATTTATACCCGGATACATAATGAGCCCGTGACGGACACGGTTCCTATTACGATTAGATTACAAAACAAGCCGACCTTATCACCGCTCGGTGATATGGGCCCGGGGTATGTTAGAGGTACGACATCCGAGAAAGGAAGGCGCCCTTGCCGATCAAGGCGCGTTAAAGATGTATCCTGAATGGCCCAAGTGAGTCCGGCCACGGGCGGCCACGTGGCCGCCCTAAGAGGGGTTGGCTCGGAGGCGCCCGAGGCCGCCATGCTCCCGAGCGGGGGTCCGGATCACCGGACCCCGGGCGGTAGGGTCCGGGTTACCGGACCCCCATCCTCACTCCGCACCTCTCTCGAGAGAGGGCGAGTCCAACCGCCAACCAACTCATTTAATGCCCAAAAGAGGGAGGCCGAGCGCCCGCCCGCCGCATTTAATGCGATGTGAGCGCGCCCGTTGCTCGATCATCACCCCTTTTATCCTGTCACGAGGCAAAGGAGGCCTAAAGTCTTTGACCGAGACCGCGGTATGGCCACGCACCCACTCCGTGCACGCCTCCCTCACGCCCTGTCCAGTCGCGTTTAATGCATTGGGCGGCCGCGTGGGAGAGAGAGTACGAGCGCAGGAGGCGCGGTGTCAGTGCCTACCCGCGGGATGGGCCGCTGACCAGTGGGTCCCATCGGAGTAGGTAGGCAGGCCATCACCGCGTCAGCGGCATGGCTACCACGACGACCATTTTTCTCCGCCTACCCCATGACGCAACAAACGGGGACAAAGATGGAATGGCTTTTCCGACAAGGCAAGACAAGAGCCGCTCCATCACGTGGAGCGAGGTAGATAAAATCGGGACTACTGTGGTGTTCCCTTGTACTATAAAAGGAGACCCAAGTCCATTATAAAAACGGTCGGTTCCCTCCCTCGACTCAGTTGACCAGTCCCCTGAGCAACAGCTAGTTCTTAGCAACCCCTCGTCCACCTCTGACTCCAAAAAAAAGAAGATGCTCCCTGTAATTCTTCCCTCATACTACATACAGAACAAGAGTAGGGTATTACACCTCGCAGTGGCCCGAACTCGTATAAACCCCAGTGCCTCCGCAGCCTTGATTTCTCCCACCTCATCCGCATCATCCTATCGTCATCGCGAGTTTAAACCAGGACTCACCGCTCCCGTGCCGAACCAAAAAAGGGGTCCCTTGGATTCCCGCGTGTCGATCTCCGACATCGACAGCTGGCGCGCTAGGTAGGGGGAGCGCACTGTGTTTTGATCTAAACTCCTATATTCCTTTCATTTTCTGGCGGGAAACCCTCCATGGTTCACGGCTGCGTCCCACGCTCCGCGTCGAGGCTCGCTTGCTACGCACGAGCGCGACCTGGCCAACAAGGCGGCGGAGGAGGTTGACACGGGCGGGCACGGCCCCAACTTTCGCCACCTCCGCTCGAGGGGGAAGGATCTTCGTCTCCCTCACCGCCGCCGATGGCAACGGCGCAGCGCGCCGCGCCATCTCCTCGCCCCCCGGAAGCGCTGCGGCGGAGGGGGCTGCATCCGCGTGGGCGACAACGCTCCCGTAGGATCCAGCCACGCCCTAGCGAGCGTACCGGCGAGCCTCGCTGAGGAGATGTCCATCGTTGCTTGGAGTTTAGCATGCCTGAGGGTGCCCTCCAGGCGACAGAAGCTCTTTTGCACCGTGACGAGGGATCCAATGCCAAGCAATGGTTCGACGACGTGGCGAAGCTGGTAGGCACGGCCCAGCGTCAGCTGGCCGCTGACCTCGCTTCCTCCAGCCACCAACCGGGCGGTTCACATGCCGCGGTAAGCTTGTCCTTTCGGCGACGGGCTCGAAGGGCAGCGGCTGCCACGAGGGCGGAAGAGAGCCTCTCGGCGGCAGCCCAACCAGAACCGCCCCGAGATCTGCTGTATGCATAACGAGACGCCCGCCTTCGCATCGAGCAGCGCCGTGACGAGCACCGCATGGGACGGGCACCGGATTGCGCCTCCTCGTCGAGAGGCGCAACCACTCGGCGAGCGGCCGCAGCGGCCCTCCCGCAGGTGGAGCCCCTCAGGAGACGGCGAGCGGCCGTGACGGCCCAGCCACGAGCATTATTGCCCCGCAGCCATTGTCGCCCCCTCCGGCCGGCAACGGCTGCCAGGCCTTCGTTACCAACCTCCGTAATGTGCGCTGGCCTAACAAGTTTAGGCCGGCCCTTACGGAGAAGTACGACGGCTCGGTGAACCCTACCGAGTTCCTCCAGATCTACACCACAGCCATTGAGGCTGCTGGAGGTGACGAGCACGTCATGGCCAACTTCTTTCCCATGGCGCTCAAGGGCCAGGCCCGCTCCTGGCTGATGAATCTGCCGGCCCAGTCGGTCACTTCTTGGGACGATCTGTGCAGCCAATTCACCTCCAACTTCCAGGGCACGTACCTACGCCCGGGAGTGGAGGCAGACCTCCACATGGTCCGACGAGGGGAGGACGAGTCCCTGCACAAATACATCCAGCGTTTTTGCCACGTACGCAATACCATACCCTCCATCGCTGACCATGCAGTGATCTTCGTCTTCCGGAGTGGTGTATGCCATGACGTTATGCTGGAGAAGATCGAGTCCAAGGCCCCCCGGACTACCATGGAGCTCTTTGAGCTCGCTGACCGGGTGGCCCGCAAGGAGGAGGCTCGAGTTTGGAATCCTAGGAATCCTGCCCCAGCCTCCATCGGCGCTGCCCTCTCCGCGTCCCGGGAAGAGCGACGTGAGCGGCGGTGGAAGCGCAGGCCATCGCGCGGTGGCGAGGAGGGTCACGTCCTCACCGCCGACGGTGCAGAGAAGTCCGCGGGCAACCGCAGGCGATCCCTGGACCCTCTCCCCCAGGGCTGGGTCGGGGACAAATGGTGCATGGTGCACCAAACCTCCCACCACGACCTCTCCGAATGCCATTCGGTCAAGAATATGTCGAACGGGTGCAAAAGTACGAGCAGGAGAGGAGGGAGAATGAGAAGGAAATCCGCCGCAAGGGCAAGGCCCCGGCGGAGCGTTTGGACAACTGACGAGAGGAGGCCAAAGATGTGGCCCTCGTCGGGGACGACGATGACAACCTGGGCTACCAAGATCCCCAGCACGTCGTCGCCACCATTGACGGCGGTGCAAGCGCCCAGGTGTCCCGCCGAAGCCTCAAGTCCATGAGGCACGAACTCCTCGCGGCTATCCCACGAGGCGGCCCGAAGGTCGCGCTGGGCAGAGGTGCCCATCACCTTTGACCAAACCGACCACCCGGGGAGCATCGCACGTAGCGGCCACTTGGCCCTCGTGACCTCCCCCACCATCTGCAACGTCAAGGTCGCCCGAGTCTTAATTGATGGGGGTGCGGCCCTCAATATACTATCCCCGAAGGCCTTTGATGCAATCAAGGCCCCGGGAATTGTGCTCGGGCCATCTTACCCCATCATTGGGGTGACGCCCGGGAAAGTGTGGCCCCTCGGGCAGATCGCCCTACCGGTCACCTTTGGGGGTCCTGCTAATTTCCGCACTGAGCGGATCGACTTCGATGTGGCGGACCTCAATCTGCCCTACAACGCCGTGCTCGGGAGGCCGGCTTGGTGAAGTTCATGGCGGCTACCCATTATGCCTACCACCAGCTTAAGATGACGGGCCCCAGAGGCCCCATCACCATCCACGCCGACATTAAAACCGCGCTAGACTGCGCGGAAGCATGCGTGGACGACATCGCGGCGGCCGACCGCGTCGAACCCGAGGGCCCCCAAGGGGAGACCTCGAGATCCCGGGCCCCAAAGCAATGCATCACCTCTGCCGATGAGGTGGTAATTAAGTCTATCCAGTTGGGTGACGACCCGTCCAAGACCGCCAACATTGGTGGCAACTTGGACCCCAAATAGGAAGACGCGCTCGTCTCCTTCCTGCGGGCGAACGCCGACGTGTTTGCTTGGAAGCCGTCGGATATGCCCGGTGTCCCCAGGGAGGTGATTGAGCATCGACTCGCAGTACGGCCTGATGCACGGCCAGTCCGGCAAAAGGTGAGACGGCAGGCCCCGGAGCGGCAGGCGTTCATCCGCGAAGAGGTGGCACGGCTCCAGGAGGCCGGCTTCATCCGGGAGGTGCTGCATCCGGAGTGGTTGGCGAACCCGGTGGTCGTCCCGAAGGCCAACCACAAGCTGCACATGTGCATCGACTACACCGACCTCAACAAGACATGTCCTAAAGACCCCTATCCTCTACCTCGAATAGACCAGATAGTCGACTACACTGCGGGGTGCGACCTTTTATGCTTCCTAGATGCATATTCTGGTTATCATCAATTCCGCATGGCTGTAGAGGATGAGGAGAAAACTTCATTTATTACCCCTGTGGGTACCTTTTGCTACACGTCTATGCCCTTTGGTTTGAAGAATGCCATGTCCACTTTTCAATGTGGTGTCCGCATCACGTTGAAAGACCAAATAGGGCGCAATGTTGAGGCGTACGTCGATGATCTCGTAGTCAAATCTTAGGACCAAAGAACCTTGCTCCCGGACTTGGCTGAGACGTTTAATAACCTCTGGTCCTCCCGCATGAAGCTGAACCCAAAGAAATGCGTGTTCGGGGTGCCGGCAGGCAAACTGTTAGGGTTTTTGGTCTCTGCCTGAGGCATTGATGCCAACCCCGCTAAAATAAAAGCAATAGAGAAAATGCGCCCCCCTAGGAAACTCAAGGACGTGTAGAGACTCACTGGTTGTGTAGCTGCCCTGAGTTGTTTCATATCTAGGTTAGGAGAGCGAGCACTCCCTTTATTCAAGTTGTTAAAGCGAACTGGCCCCTTCATTTGGATGGACGAAGCGGAGAAAGCCTTGGGCGAGCTCAAGCGCTACCTCTCCTCGCCGCCCGTATTGGTAGCCCCCCGGGAAGGAGAACCCCTCCTTTTATATTTAGCGGCGACCCCCCAAGTGATTAGTGCGGCTTTGGTTGTGGAGCGCGACGACGAGCTAGACTCTCAGTCGCCCCCAACCCCATCGAACCCGGAGGCAGGAAACCTCGGAACGGAGTTGGCCGAGGAAGCGCTCGAACCCGGAGGTGGCCCTTGGCCCCCCGAGCTTCAGGGAGCCGCCCGACCCCCTAGTCCGGGGGCTCCCGAGCCCCTCCACCCAGAGTGGCCCTGAGGGCCCCGGGGGAGGCGATGGCCCGGTAGCCCCAGGCACCGAGATGACCCGCCCCGAAGCACCCGTGGCAGGAAACCTCGGAACGGTGCCGGCCGAGGAAGCGCCCGAGCCCGGAGGTGGCCCTTGGCCCCCCGAGCTTCAGGGAGCCGCCCGGCCCCCTAGTACGGGGGCTTCCGAGGCCCCTTACACCCAGAGCGGCCCTGAGGGCCCCGGGGGAGGCGACGGCCCGGAAGCCCCGGACACCGAGATAACCCAACCTGGTGTACCCAAACCAGTTGCCCCTAACAAAGAAGCCAAGGCCCGCACCAAGGTGCAGCGGCCGGTCTACTTTGTCAGTGAGGCGCTACGGGACACAAAGACACGTTACCCGCAGGCCCAGAAAATGCTCTATGCCGTGCTCGTGGCCTCCAGGAAGCTGCGCCATTATTTCCAGTGCACCGGGTAACGGTGATCACGTCCTACCCTCTCGGGCAAATCCTGCGTAACCGATAGGGCACGGGACGGGTAGTCAAATGGGCCATCGAGTTATCGGAATTTGATCTGCACTTCGAAGCCCAGCACGCGATCAAGAGCCAGGCCTTAGCCGATTTCGTGGCAGAATGGACGCCAACGGTCGATAGCGATCCACCCCCGGGTGAACCCGAGAGTGCGGAGGATCGTGGCCAAGGAGCCGCGCACTGGGTGATGAACTTTGACGGTTCACTCACCTTACACGGGGCCGGAGCAGGCGTGGTGTTAACTTCCCCAGCGGGCGACGTACTTCAGTACATCGTCCGGCTTGACTTTCGGCAACCAACAACATGGCCGAATATAAGGGGCTTCTAGCGGGGTTGCGAGCGGCAGCAGGTGTGGGCATCCGTCGTCTGCTAGTCCTCGGGGATTCTCAACTGGTTGTAAACCAGGTTTCCAAGGAGTACCAATGCACCGACCCCCAAATGGAAGCTTATGTCAAGGAAGTTCAGCGTATGGAGCGCCATTTCGATGGCCTCGAGCTACGCCATATTCCCAGGAGAGATAACACCCTGGCGGACGAGCTATTTAGGATCGCGTCTGTGCGAGCCCCAGCCCCGCCAGGCGCGTTTGAAGAAAGTCTCACAGAGCCATCAGCGCACCCCGAACCGCCCCAGAGGCAAGAATCGGCTGGTCTCGACGCCCTGGGTCCGACAGGCCAGCCACAGCCTGGCCCTGCTGGGACCAATATCACGTGCCAGGTGGCTTGGATTTCGGAAATCCAAGCGTACCTACAAGACGTGTCATTGCCCGAGCAACGCGAGGAAAGCAAACGCATTACCTGGACCTCCAAGAGGTACGTGTTGGTAGAAGGAACACTCTACGACGCGGTGCCAACGGAGTGCTCATGAAATGCATTGCTCGGGACACAGAGTCTTGAGCTCCTAGCCGAGATCCATGAAGGCAAATGCGGGGCGCACTCGGCTTCCCGAACCTTGGTGGGAAAGGCATTCCGCCAAGGATTCTATTGGCCCACCGCACTGGTGGACGCAACGGACCTCGTGCGGTGATGCCGAGCGTGCAAATTCCACGCCAAGCAGACGCACCTGTCGGCCCAGGCCCTTCAGACCATCCCGCTCTCATGGCCATTTGCGGTCTAGGGGCTGGACATCTTGGGTCCGTTCAAGCAGGCACGGGGCGGCTGCAAGTTTCTATATGTCGCCATCGACAAATTCACCAAGTGGCCCGAGGTCTATCCAGTCAGCATCATCGACAAGCATTCGGCTGTGCGGTTCATGAGAGGCATCACGACAAGGTTCGGGGTCCCCAACAGAATCATCACCGACAACGACACCCAGTTCACGAGTGAGCAGTTTGGCGAGTATTGCGACAACATGGGCATCAAGTTCTATTTCGCCTCGCCCGCCCACCCCCAAAGCAACGGTCAGGCCGAGCGTGCAAACGCAGAAATACTTAAAGGCCTCAAGACTAAGACCTACAACGTGCTCAAGAAGCATGGGGACTCATGGACTGATGAGCTGCCTGCGGTCCTTTGGGCCAATCGGACCACCCCGAGCCGCGCCACCGGGAGACACCTTTCTTCTTGGTGTATGGAGCCGAGGCGGTCTTGCCCTCCGAGCTCACCCTGGGATCGCCCCGAGCCACGTTATACACCGAAGCAGATCAAGGGTAGATGCGTCGTGACGACTTGGATTACCTGGAGGAAAGACGGCGTCGGGCAGCGCTTCGCGCGGCCCGCTACCAACAGAGCCTCCGCCGCTACCATCAAAGCAAAGTCAGCCCCCGAGCGCTGCAAGTCAATGATCTGGTCCTGCGCCTTGTGCAAACGCGTGCGGGGCTGAGCAAATTATCCCCGATGTGGGAGGGGCCATACAAGGTTATTGGCACCCCGCGTCCGGGAGTAGTCCGCCTAGCCACAGAGGATGACACTCCATTGCCGAACCCGTGGAACATTTCCCACCTGCGTAGGTTCTACCCATAAGCCGCATGGTGCGCTGAAAAATACATGAAAGTTCATCCACTGCTTCCGGTGGCATGGACAATAAGTTTGCTGTTACATCCCATATGATTTTCTTGCAAAATACCTGTTTGTAGTGTGTTTTCCTCCATGTCTTTGGAGCATGTACTGCGTTTGCGGCTTTCCAATGGTTCCCTGGCCTTGCCCGCCTTAGACTGAGAGCCCTAAGGGCGTCGAGGGTACAGCGATGCTGCATACTACCATGCCTGGGGGCAGTCAACGCCTGGTGGTTCGGGTGCGTACTAACACGCCTGTCCCGGCCCCCCGTTGTCGCTGCCCTCGCTGGCCTTTTTATGCATTCGCTCCTACCCGGAACCCCGAGAAAGGCATCAGCCAACGGCCAGTGCATGCTGCCCAAACCCGGACCAGCCCCCAGCTACATGGGACAAATCATGGCGGAGGACCACGCTACTGCATTCTTGCAATGGCTAAGCTAACTAAGAGTCGAACTACCGTTGCAGGAAAGCAAACAGGCGGAGGCTCGGGCCAACCAACCGCCACTACGTGTGTGCTAAGTTGGCCGGGGGCTCCCAACATATATACATACACATATGAATCATCAGAAGTAGCCGCGATGGGCTGTTACAGTGCAAGTCCAACATAATAAAGGCAAGTTCACTGACTTTATAAACAATACTACGAATGTCTTTATGCACAAATACAGATGGAAGCAAAAAGGGAGCGAGAGAGTCCTAAGTGGCCGGCGGGTCGCTGGGGGCATCCGCCGGGAGATCTTCGTCCGGCGAGTCCTCACGGAGAGCAAGCTGAAAGGCCGCCGGGGTGCCGTCAAAGCCCACCATGATGGAGTCGACGGCGTCTTGGACCCGAAGACGGGCGGCCTCCTCGGTGCCTTCGGGGAAGTCCTCGGTGGGGATATAGGGGTCGAAGCCGGGGTCGCGAGCCTGATAGCTCGCCAGGATAAGCGTAGCGACTTGGCGGGACAAGTCGTATGACGACTCCTTCGCCACCTCGTCGACCTCCTCCGGCACCCTCTTGATCCCCTCAGCCAGCTCATCGATGTGATTGGCCAGCCCTCCTAAGGTAGGGACGCCGGTGAGGGGACGGTTGACCCACACCCTGCGGGCTGCGTCCCGAAGGCGCTCGACGGATGAGGCTAGGGCCCGGAGCCCCAGGCGCAAGGTGCGCTCCAGCTTCATGATCCGGCGGCGCGCCTCCTCCAGTTCCGGCCCCCGCACTTGCGCCTGCGCATCAATGACCACCTGCTCCTGGGCGGCCAGCTCTTGCTCCCACCGCTCCAACTCGTCTTGCCGGCGGCCCGAGGCGGCGGCGAGCAGCTGCTCACGCTCCCAGACAGCCTTCAGGCACCGAGAGGCCTCCTCCTGGGTCTCCAGCACCGCCACCTCTCGCCCCCCCACGGCGGCCTCGCGCTCCGCGATGGCCTTCTCCTGGGCCAGCACGTTGGCCTCCCGCGCGGCGGAGTCCTCCTCGGCCTTGGCAACGGTGGCCTCCTGGTCCTTGACCGCCCGCCACACCGCCTCTAGAGCCCTCTCCTGCTCCACCAGGCCGGCCTCGCGGGCCTGGAGGTCAACGTCGGTCGCGGCGGCGACCTCGGCGTCGCACGGGTGCGCGCGCTCGTCGAGGCCCCGGGCGCGCTCCCGAGGTCACGAAGGAACCCCGGCGGTGGTGCGGACCTTCTCCTCAGCGGCGGCGGCGACTTGCTCGCGGAAGTCGACAGTGCCGCTCAACGACGGTGTCTTCGAACACCTGGCGAGCTCCTCCACGGCGTCGCTCGATCTCCGCCGGCTCCGCTGCAGACGAGGCCTTCCACCCTCGCCGTGGCCTCAACCTCAGCCCCGAGCCTCTCCTGCGCTTCCTCCCCCGAGCTCGAGGCAGAACCGCCCTTGGGTATAACCCTGGGGCAAAAATGCCTATGCTCACGGCTGGAAGCAAAATATGAACACAATAAGAAATCAAAAAACAAGACAAAAACGTAAGGCCCCAATGAGCATCCGCGCGTCGACAAGGCGTACCTGCGGGCGGGGTTGAAGTCCCAGGAAACCTGTGAGATGGCTCGCTTCTTCTTCGCGGGGCCGCCTAGAGGGCTTGCCGGGCTGTCGCTCGCCACGTCCGCTGATGGTGGAGCCCCGCGGACGGCTCCCGCCGACGGCGTGCTCGCCTTGGGTGTGCCCCGGACCTCTCTGCCGTCGTCGCCGCCGTCGTTGTGGCTGTCCCGTCCCTCGGCGGAGTGACCCCAGGGCGGGCCCGCCGACCGCGAGCCCCCCGATCTATGGGGAGGAGCTGCGCGCTCCGCGCCGCCACCACGCGGTGGGGATGGGGGAGGAGCGGGGTCCTCCTCTGGCCTATTCCTTTTCCCCTTAGGGTCTAGGGCCCCCAGATCGCTTCGGCCTGGACCCCGGCGGTTCAGCCGCCCGATTGGCACATGGTCATCGGCGTCGTCGTAATCACCGCCCCCGCCCCTCGGGGCAGCCTCCGGTGCTGCTGACGACGAGCCCACGCCGTCGCCCACCACCTGCAGCGCGTGCAGAATCTCCGCGCGCGTCGAGTCCTGGCACAACGGCACCAACTCGGGCGAAAGCTGCGTCAGGTCCATTGCCGTAACGCCGAGGGTGCGGCAGACCAAGATCCCGAGGTCCCTCTCGTCCCAGTCATAGATGGCGCCCACATGGGTCCGCATATCGTCGTTGAAGCCTGTGTACATGTAGGCGGAGCGCGGCCTTTCCTGCAATGGCGCAATGCACCTCATATGGAAGTCGCGGAAGACCGCGTGACTGGACAGGCCCCCCGCCAGAGATAGCTGATTCGGTCCAGCACCCCGTCCAGCTCCCTCCCGGCTCACGGACGCGCCCCCAGCTCCTCTGGTTCACCGGGATCCCCGTCGGCAGAGATAGGCGGGGGTGGTCGCCTAGGCTGGTGTAGAACCAAAACGCCCTCCAGTTCTCCCACCTGGAGCGAGGGTGGATGTCGATGAAGGGGGTGCCGACCGTCCTGTCGTTCCGCGGCTGGATCGCCATGTACCCGACCGTGCCGGGGGAGCCAGCCCGACACACCCGGAAAAACTGCTGGAAGAGGTGAAGTGAGGGCATCACCCTCACAAACATCTCGCAGATGTAGGCGAACATGGCAAGGTAGAAGACGGCGTTGGGGGTGAGGTGGTGCAGCCGAAGGTCGTAGAACTCCAGCACGTCGAGGAAGAAGCGGGAGAAGGGTGGCACCAGCCCGACCATGGCGAAGGAGGCGAAGAACACCATCCTCATAGGGGGCCGCTCCCGCGTGTCACGCGGAAGATACTTGTTGAAGAGGCTGCGAGCCTCCGCGGTGCGGACCAAGGATTTGGGGAGCACGCTCCCCGGCTCCAGAGGCAAATCGAGGGCCATCTCAAGGATGGACGCTGAAATGCGAGGGGAAGCCGGCGGTGAGAGAAAGGAAGTGAAGAAGCAAAGGGCGCTGGGAAGATGAGAGGCGAAAAGCTGTGTGAGGCGATTGAAGGGTTACGCGGAAGCTACGCTAGCCGAAAACAAAAATTTTCTACCGCGCAAACCAGGAACACTTGCAAGTAAGGGCCAATAGATCGTTACCGATTGGAGTATGCAGCGGAAATAGCCAATCAGGACTATCCGATCCGGAACAGTGTAGCCGATTCCCGCAAGCCGACAACCATTCTCGCGCCTCTCTCCGATGCGCTCGACCGCAACCGATCTGCCGCAGCCGCCTTGCTCCGAAGTACCACAGCCGATGAACAGCGCGCAACGTAGCAGCGCCTCTACCGGTATCCACACGTTCGGGAACAAAACGCCGAACACCCGTGTGCTAGCACGCGATGCAAGGCTAGGGTTTGGCTCGAAGGTGGGGAGGGTTTCTGTGGAGATTGATCTCGGCGCAATGCAATTCAACTGATGTGTCGCAGCTCTCCACCCCTCGCCCCTTTATATAGAGTTGGCCTACTGGGACTAGTGGCCGATCAGGACTCTATTTTGAATCGGATCTCATCCGTGTCTCATAGAGTTGGCCGCCCATACGTTGTAAGACCATAGGACTCTATCCAATCGGATCCCTATCCGATCGAGCCGTATTCGAGTCCAACTCGAATGCTTGTTCTTATCCCCTTAAGCGTGCGACCCTGTAGGTTCAGGTATACTCGGTTTCGGCTATAGTCTAACTTAGCCGATCGTCGACTCGAGTCCAACTCAGCCGACCCGTCAACAGCGGCGCCTAGCAGCACATATTGACACCATAGTATACAAGAATAATATTGGCTCTGAACCTGTAATGTGTACACAAATCCCTTTGCCTCACGATACCAATTAAGCTATAGGCAAGATGTGTGTCATCCCTTCAATATCTTAACCATTCACTCGAACCGTATTGGATTATCTGTCTGTTGATTGACTCCTCAATCAACTTAGCATGGCCATGCATTTCCATAATCCATTATCTCGAGGGGCCCAGAGATATCTCTCCAAAGGAGGGGCAAATTTCATCTTGATCACTCACATCCCACTCCATGTTTCATAGCAAACCCGAAAACTACTTTTATAACTACCCAGTTACGGAATAGCGTTTGGTAGTCCCAAAGTAGGCTACTACACATGTTGGAATCCATGGTGATCTCAGGTCTAAGGACTTTGTACCAACACTACCTGAGACCAACTAATGGCACATTAATTCCTGTAGTGTCTCATGGTGGGTCTATCCAACAATGTGTTCTCTGACACATATGTCCATGTCTATTGATTTGGTATCTCCATACCCATGATCTATGAGACATGATCATCAATCAATAAACATGTCGATCTTAGAATCATATTAGTTCCAATAATATGATATATGATCAGGGATCATTTAGAAATGGATTCATACATATAGAGTCTCATAAATAAGACACGTACTTATTGATCAATACAAGATGTCTATTTCATGAAATTGAATAACACTTTATTCATAAATACATAAACATTGACCATGATATCCAACATCTCCATGTTGTCTCTAGGGCATATCACTAACAGCGATGGCTGTGGGAAGCGTAGAAACCGATCCCCCTCTGTGCGGATCCGTTTTTGTAAGCGACCATGGCCCCCTCGGATTCCACGGCATTAATTTCGCCCCACTACCACGCTACGTGCCTCCTTGCCTCTGCGCCCCTTCGTTTCCTTTTTGCATCCCCTTGGGTTCCCGCGCCGCCTGGGGTTTCGCGCCCACCAGGCGCACTACGCGGGACGGAGAGAGCCAGGCGGTTTGAATGGGCCCCCGCACGCGGCCCGAATAAACTCGCCCCCCGTCCTGAGAAAAACTTAGCCTGGCGCGGCATCGGTTGTCGCGTACTGGCCTCTTGCCATAGCAAGACGCATCCAGTGCCCGGGCCCACACACTCAAAGAAATGGCGTCAGCCGCGCCCGAGCCCGACTCGGTCCGGTCAACGCAGGGCTCTGTCGGTGATATGGGCCGAGGGTATGTCGAGGTACGACATCGAGAAAGGAAGGCGCCCTTGCCCATCAAGGCGCGTTAAAGATGTATCTGAATGGCCCAAGTGAGTCCGGCCACGGCGGCCACATGGCCGCCCAAGAGGGCGGCCGGAGGTGCCCGGAGGCGCCATGCTCCCGGCGGGGTCGGGATCACCCGGACCCCGGGTGGTAGGGTCCGGGTTACCGGACCCCATCCTCACCCCGCACCTCTCTGAGAGAGGGGTGAGTCCAACTGCCAACCAACTCATTTAATGCCCAAAAAGAGGGAGGCTGAGCGCCTGCCCCGCCGCATTTAATGCGATGTGAGCGCGCTGTCGGTTGCTCTCATCATCACCCCTTTTTGCTGTCACGAGCAAAGAAGGCCTAAAGTCTTTGACTGAGACCGCAGTATGGCCGCGCACCCACTCCGCGCACGCCTCCCTCATGCCCTGTCCAGTCACGTTTAATGCATTGGGCGGCCGCGTGGGAGAGAGAGTACGAGCGCAGGAGGCGCGGTGTCAGTGCCTACCCGCGGGATGGGCCGCTGACCAGTGGGTCCCATCGGAGTAGGTAGGCAGGCCATCACCGCGTCAGCGGCATGGCTACCACGATGACCATTTTTCTCCGCCTACCCCCATGACGCAACAAACAGGGACAAAGATGGAATGGCTTTTCCGACAAGGCAAGACAAGAGCCGCTCCATCACGTGGAGCGAGGTAGATAAAATCGGGACTACCGTGGTGTTCCCTTGTACTATAAAAGAAGACCCAAGTCCATCATAAAAATGGTCGGTTCCCTTCCTCGACTCGGTTGACCAGTCCCCTGAGCGACAGCTAGTTCTTAGCAACCCCTCGTCCACCTCTGACTCCAAAAAAAAAGAAGAACACTCTCATTGCTCCCTGTAATTCTTCCCTCATACTACATACAGAACAGGAGTAGGGTATTACACCTCGCAGGTGGCCCGAACCTATATAAACCCCCGCGCCTCCACAGTCTTGATTTCTCCCGCCTGCATCATCCTATCCTCATCGCGAGTTTAAACAAGGACTCACCGCTCCCCGTGACGAACCAAAAAGGGGGTCCCTCGGATTCCCGTGTGTCGATCTCCGACATCGACAATCACGAAAGGAAATTAAACAAAATATCCTAATTTAGAGATACAATTGCTGTTATAGGACATTATCGACAGATGGCAATATCTTTAACGCACAATTTGGAGACCGAATCCAACGCTTTATCTCCAAGTTTCCTCTTCGGAACTGACTTCACTTCTATCTTCACGCGGAATCGGCTATCGGCTATCTTGCTCCGATTCGGACTCAGCCGACTGGCTCCACAACCGACTTGGACTTAGCCGATGAAGCCTCTGTTTCCCCACCGATTGCTTCTCCTCCAATTCCGCTTCAATCTCGGCTCTGAACCTGGGGACTTGGTTACCAAATTTAGTCGTTAACACATGTCCCCCAAGTCCGTGATATGATAGTATCGTGGATTTGACGCAATTCAAAATCCCGCGCAACTCTAGGTCGAATCTGTTTTGGCTGTCACCAAAAACTCTTTAAATAATGCCCACTCCGCGCCGAACTATTCCACGTTGTCACTCCTGCATCCTTGAGCCCTAGCCCAAAAAACCTTTCCGCTCCTCTCGGCGATTCCGTCGGAACCGAAGCGCAACCTCACCAGCGAACCCCTCTGCGGCGGTGATCTTCCCCGGCGATGGCGTCCTCCAGCACCCCTTCTGACGCGGCCCAGACGGAGTACCCTGAGGTATGTCTCATCGGCTGTAGCTCCCCTTTTACTGCGAGTTGGCTATTTTTCTTCTGTAATCTTGCTCTTCTTTATTCTTCAAATGTAGCACATTTCCCATCAAATCGCAATCCCAAATCTTCTTCATCCCGACCAGTTTGTGTTAGGGCTGATGGACAACCTGGATCCTATTGAACACATTAATGCCGAAACCAATCGGACCCCTTTTAGGTTTTCCACCTCAAATCTAGCATATTGGTCTGGTGCCTTTAAGTCATGGCCCTCAACGGACAAATCATGGCCATCTTGGTATTTAAGGATATCGGCTAGGAAACAAGCTCACTGGGAGAACTGGGAATAGGTAATTGCCTAGTCCTAACCATAGCCGATATGCCTAAGGACGAGCCCCTTCTGTCGGCTGCAAGCTATTTCTGGTCAGACACTTTGAATGCATTCCTGTTTAGACAAGGGTCGATGACGACGCTCTTAGATGTGGTCATGCTCACGGGGCTAGATATTACCTTAGCAGTTGACCCCATCGGCCTCAACATCAAGTGCCATCACAACTTTAAGACCAAGAGCATAGGGGGCTGGAGTGGCTTCATAACCATGAATATGAGGGATGGCCCGATCTCTGACAGGGAGCATGCAGCTTTCCTTCTCATGTGGCTGGAAAAATTTATCTTCTGTGTATCAAGCTGCGGGCCGACTAGCAACTAGCAGCACATAGCCGAAGCCTTGGTACACAAGAAGAAAATCCCCTTAGGAAAATACGTGCTCGGCTATCTATATCAAACACTAGGCAATGCATCGGCTAAGCTTGCCTCCAAGAAAACCATCAACACCGGAGGCCCTTGGTGGTTATTGCAGCTGTGGCTAGATCTCCATACTCATAAAGTTGCTCAGCGGCCAAGCCTCTTTGAAGCCGATTTTCCTCTGGCCGAACCACGATTTGAAGATGATGAAGAGGTGACAACTCGCCGATGCCTATCATTTGGAGAGGTAACCTCCTATTCTTGATCTAAGCTTTCGGCTGAGCACTTCAAGAAATGGTTCAGCAATTTCTACAACAGCTTCCCAGCAGATTCGGCTATATGGTGTACCTATGAGAAATTCGGGAAGTTTGAGCTGCCAGATGACTTTCGGCTAGATGAAATCAATTCTGAAAAATATGAGAAGCCGAGGGAAATTTATGTGGTGACCATATCTCCTTGCATCCTTCCAGTTGGCATCCATCAAGGGAGGAATGTGTAGAAGTCCTATGAATTTTACCACCCTATGATCGCTGCCAGACAGCTTGGTATGGGCAGACTGCCGATCGACTTATTTTACTCAGACAAAATTCAAGCCAGAGGCAAGATTGAGGGAGCTATCATGATGCATCGGCTGTTGGAGATCCCAGGTCCCCCTCTTGGCAGTATTGGAGATATTGAGTTGGCAATAACAAGGACAACTGCCTTTAGCCGATGGTGGAAGGAATGGAAGATACACTTATTTCATCAATTGGCCTCAATGTACTTGACTATCGTCGACCCCGATCTAGTTTCATCGGTAAGCGTCTTCTCTCTTTAGCTTCTTTACTTCATCGGCTACCCATTTGCATATCTAATTCCTCTTGCTTTGTCTTTGCAGACAACCGATGCCTCCCCTCCCTGTGTCAGCAACACAGGGGTTACAGTGCATTATGCTCTCGGGTTGTTTCCAAGCAGTGGCGGACTGGCTCCCTCTACAATCGGCTTCCAAGCACCGAAAGTGTCAACGCTGCTGCACGGCCAGACGCGCGAGCCACTTCGTCAGCAAAAGAGGAGCAAGCCATCGGCTGCGACTGTCGAGAAGAAAAAGGTTGCAAAGAAGCAGAAGAAGAACCCAGCCGACGACTTGCCTCCCATCGACCTGGACGTAGATGCAGTCCTCGGGGAGGAAGTCAGGGATGAGGAAATGGACCAAGCTGTCGATGCTACTGTAGCCAAGATGAGTTCTTCAAATCAATATGCTCGGACCCCATCGGCCAACAACCAGCATGTTGAGAAAACTCTGAGTCCCCCAAGGCGTGCTCCCCGTCCTACACCGGTAAACCTCTTCCACTGCTTAGCTTATCAATATCTTTACATCCATTTCTTATCAAGCTTTTGTGTCTGCAGACAAAGAAACTAGCTTTTAGGAAAAAGGCAGCTCCTCCTTCACCGGTGAGTTTTATTAATTTCAATTTTTTGGTTAGCCGATTCTTGAGTGTCACGCCCGGAAATTTAGCCAAATTTCCTGACTATTTTATGTATTAAATCCCTGTCCAGGAATCAACCAGGGTACATAAAATGACAAATTAATACACAGATCCAAACGTAAAAACAAAGCGTAAAAATAAAATACTTACTGAAGAGGCACTTAGTCCTCACACCCAAAAACTACAGCGGAAAGGAAAGACGACACTAGCGGGGCTTCAGCTCCACTCCACAGGCAAACTCAACTGGGGTCTGAGCCTTGGTCTTCTAACTCCATCTTCAACTCACAAGCACTACACTTCTGAAAGGGGGAAAAATCGCAAGACTGAGAACAACCACCGTACTCAACAAAGCCACACCGAGAAATGCAGACGTGCAAGGGGAGACAAGAGTGGCTTGGGCTATTTTGCATAAATGCGTTTTACAAACATTTAATTATTTAAAAACAATCAAACAGTTGAGTAATTAAGTCAATATTAAACTTCCACTGAACAACGTTATCCCCATGTTGAACAGGCCCAACCATTCCACCTGAACTAAACCAGTTCCATTAAATCAAATTATTCAGTAGTGGGACTAATCATAGTGAATCTGGTCGATCGCCCATAACCGCGGGCACGGCTATTCGAATAGTTTTACTCTGATCAGAGGTGCACAACTTTACCCACAAGACACGATTCCACACATGTTACCATGCCCCGAAGTACCACCATGATACTGCAAAGGGGGAAATCATGACAAGACCTTTCGCATAACTCTCCCTAACCAAGCGATACCACACCAAGGTTTGGCTCCCACTCCCCACAGGACAGCGGGCAGCCTCCTCTCGTGCCACGATGAATCCGGAAGCCGATCAACCCTTAAAACCGGGGCCAACCCAACTCCATCACGCCCACCCTCACTAGGGTACGTCGGCTAGAGGAAAGCTATACTACGAGTCAAGCAGTTGCCCATTCTTGCTTGTGGTAAGCGCTGTAATTCTTCCAGGGTTTTCCATGAATGGGTCCTTAATTGCCATGGGTGCGACCATCCAAGACCATGCACCCACAGCCCACCATTATGTCATAGTTTAGTTGAGATAATTATGACCAATAACACATGGTCAGGTGTACCGAGCTTGCAGCTCATCAGAGACTAGAATAAATAGTGCAATTATCCCATTTAGTGAGCTAGTGGTAATTAAGCATAGCTAAGCATATAATTCTAGCTAAAATCAACATTAGTGACTAAAGCTAGTTAAATTATCATCCAAGGTTAACAAAGGACGGATAACAAGTAAATAAGGCAGAACTAAGCAGATATGTATTTCATCATTCCATGTAATTAGCAAAGCAATGCAATTGTATTTGCAAACATAAAACATTTATAAAAATAGGATCAATATGCTTCAAGGGAAGTGTGACTTACCTTGCGTCTTCAAGCAAACTTCTGGGCTCTTTTCCTTGCGAGCGCAAACTTCGGAAACGGTGCAATCTACACGCTGGCATGCAAAACAAGGAAAAAATAAAATAAAAACCAAATAAAAATACATAAAAAGTAAACAAACATGTATAGCTTAATTTTAGATGAGTTTTGCAATTTGAATGACCTAATTTGGAGTTCGTATGAATTAGATATGAATTTAGAAGTTTTGGACCATTTAAATAAATTCTGGAAATTAAAAGATTTATTATGCAATTTTTAATTAATTTTGAACTGGTAAGGATGTTTAAGACATCAGCCCCGATCGGTTCACAGGTTCACAAAGATTTGGGCAGCTAGGATTGAACTGGGAACAAAGGATGGGTGGCTCAAATTAAACCGAATGAATCTATAAAGATGAACGGCTTGGATTATGCTGACCAAGATCTAACTGGTTTAGGGCTGGGATGGGATACACATCAAAAGAGATGTGGCACAAAGGAGCTTACACGGTGCTGAGGTGGCGGCCACGAAAGCAGCCACACAGGCACGACGGCTGGCGGCTCAGAATGGTAGCGGCGACGGCGAACTGCAACGCGGCGATGACGAACAACGACACTCTAGTGGAAAAGGAGTTGACTAATGGAGAGAGGACGGTGAGGCGACTCTTACCAATACTTACACAGCGGCGAGCAGCGGCGGGAGACGGCCGACGACGAGATGGAAGCGGCGGCCGAGCTCGGGTTGACGGCGACAACGACTTTCCGGTGGCTTTCGGTAGAGGAGAGGTGGAGGGCGGGCTTCGGCTTTGCTGCTATGATGCCGACGGTGAAGATGGCAACGATAAACAGCAACGGAACGGCGACGAGGCATGGCCGAAGCTCGAAGAGAGGCGGCGATGCATGGGCTTCACTGGCGATGTGGTGTTTCTGGGGTTTCCGACGAAGGAAAGATGGCTGCCGGCTTCCTTGTCCTCTTGTGATGCCGATGGTGGCAACGGCGCAGGACCGAGGACGGCGGGTTGGCGGCTAGAGGCGGGCGAAGAGATGGCGGCGACGGAGAGAGATTGATCTCGTGGGGAAGGTGGTTAGAGCACGGGAAAAGCTCGGGAAAAAGGGAAACCGAGGAGGAGGCCTAGGGGTCCTTTTTATAGGCTTGAGAGGGAGAGGGAGGCACCGGGACGAGAGGATTTGACGCCAGATTTTTAGGGTTTATCTCGAGTTCGTCGGGATAAGAACGAGGGCGAAATTCGTTGGATTTAGCACGGGATTGATGGGGATTTCTTGAGGGAAACATAGAGGAGATCGAGAGGAATCCGTTCCCGCAACTAATTTTTGATTTGGGCAGAGGATTAGGCCGGATTTGGTGGAGGAAACAGCAGTGGCGGCTTGGGTACTGTTGGGGATGAACAGTGCGCAGCTGCTCGAGGTAGGAGATGACACTGTAGATATAGGTACCCAAATCAGACTTTTTGGTCCAAACATCCTTTAATTTTTATAAATACTTTCAATGCTCAAATAATACCAAGAAAAATCCTGATAATATAAGAACACCTAAAGTATTTAATAAAAATATCTTCAACTCATTTAAAGTTTAATTTATTTATTTAAATAATTATTTAAGTATTCTTTGTATTATTAAAATTATTTCTGGAGCTCCAAAATTTCACGAAAAATTTTGGAGACTACTCTAGGGCATGGAGAATATTTCAAAAATATTTTCAGCCATGATTTTTGAAGGAAAATTTAATTTCCTTAATAGTTTCACTTGATTTACATTGTTTTTCTTTTTATTCAATTTCTAAAAAATAATTTATTAAATAATTTTTAATCCCGAACGAAAATCGGGCTGTGACATTGAGCTCATCTCTTTTCAGCCTTCTCGTGCTCTGACACCTGCTCCCATCATCTCGAGTGAACGTACGCAATCGGCTCCCGGTGGAGGCGATGCTGAAGACAAGGCGACTTCAGCCCCAGCTATTCGAGTAAGTTTCCTCTAACTCTGTAAATCGGTTCACCGATTTCCTATTAACTCCCCGATTCCTTTCGCTCTGCAGACTGTGGCCGATCTTCTCCCCTTTGACCTCACGGAATTCATGGACGAAGACCAAGAAACCAACAAACCCTTGGTCCCACTGGATGAAGATTTGAAGACCATTCTGTTGGACATAGCATAGCGGCTAGAGAGTTCCCTCGATGCCCTGGTCGCCGATTGTGGGTCGATCAGAAACAGATCAATTCCTAGATCAGCTAGCTGATACCGTTGACCGGCTACGTTCCTCGAGGCCCATCGACATAAGTTCGAACGGGCCAAACAAAGATTAGCCGATCGTACGGAGAACAAGGTGCTGGAGGCCACTATTGAGATTAATCAGCAATTATTGCCGAGAAAGCAAAGCTTGATGACATGAAGTCCGAACCAAATGCTACGCTAGATCGACTGCGCAAACGTCGGGAAGAGGTGGCGGCCGAACTTGCCAGGCTCGACGCCAAAATCAGCTCGGAGGAACAACGCCTAGCTAGCCTCCCCAAGGCGATTGAAGACCAAAGGGCAAAAATCAAAGCCTCGGTGGAAAATTTGTTTGACCTGACAAAGGCCTTGAAGCCCACCCCTGGGAGTGATACAGCCAGCGCCAAGGCAATTGAGGACATCGACCAAATCCGTCGCCAGGCTATATCGGCTATTAATGACTTTTTCTCTCACTGAGCCGATTGTAAATCTTGAACTTGTAATCTCAAAGTCGCGTGAATGCTTTATAGTCCTTTGTAATCGGCTGACTGTTCTTAAACGCTTGTAGTTTGCTATGTATGTACAACTCTGTAATCAACTTGTTGTGCTCCCAGCGTT
Organism: Oryza australiensis; assembly: GCA_019925245.2. NCBI lineage: Eukaryota > Viridiplantae > Streptophyta > Magnoliopsida > Poales > Poaceae > Oryza > Oryza australiensis. Next base: position 69,606 of record JAIFGZ020000394.1, read on the forward strand.
ACTTATATGCCTTCCACTGATTCACTTGTGTCTATGTCCTGAACCGCTTGAAAATTTTCAAAAATTTCGTCTGCCGATTCTAATTTCTGACTTTGTATTATACATACCCCCTAATTTTATCGATGATGTCTTCAGCATTGATAAAATTAGTAATCCGGCATTGTCGACTAGATCGGGCAGATTTGGAAAAAATATCAGAGGGGAAAAAACTTAGGGTAAACATCCTAAAGGCGATGTGTGTATTGGCGCAACACATCGGCTAACATGCATCGACAAAAGCTTAGCCGAATCATGAGTTGATCCAAACACTGGGATAATATTTCTTCAAGTATTTTCCATTAAGAGTCCTTCCAAATACCTCTCCATTCAATCCTTCTAACATGTAGGCACCCTTAGAGACGCATTTGTGGATCTCGAAAGGCCATTCCTATTTTGGTGGCCACTTGCCGAACTTGCTATCCCTTGATCCGATCAATAGTATCAATTTCCAAACAAGCTCGCCCTTTTCAAAAGACTTGGGCACAACCGTCTTGGGACGGGCTACTCGCTCCTTGTCTCTGGTTACTTTTTTCAACGTGCACATCCTTGATAGAACAAGGTCTTCTGATTCATCCACCATTAGATTATAATAGTCATCGGCTGTTAGCTGGTCTGGTAGTTGAATCCTTCTTGAGCCGATGACCCTTTCCCATGGCAGAACTACTTCATGTCCATAGACCAATTTATATGGAGGCACCTGGATGGATCCGTGGCAAGCCATCCGATAAGCCCACAACGATTCGGCCAATTGGCTGTGCCATTGCCTCGAGTACTCAGCGATCTTCCTCTTTATCAACTTGATCAAATTTTTATTAGAGGCTTTTGCTTGCACGTTGGCCTAAGCATAGTATGGCGAAGAATTTAGTAGCTTAATCCCCATGCTATCGACAAACTGAACAAACTCGTCGGAGACAAAGATAGATCCATGATCTGTGGTGATAGTTTGAGGGACGTCGAACCTGTATATAATGTGCTCCTTCACAAATTCGATTGCTTCTCTAGAGTCAACCTTCTTTAAGGGAATTGCTTCCACCCACTTGGTAAAATAATCGGTAGCTACCAATATGAATTTATGTCTTTTGCTTGAAAGTGGATTGATTTGGTCGATCATGTCAATTCCCCAACCTCTGAACGGCCAAGGCTTGATGATGGGGTTCATAGCCGATGCTGGCGCCCTCTGTATGGTTCCAAACTTTTGGTAGTCTTAACAGCCCTTGTAATATTTGAAGCAATCTTCCAGCATCGTCGGTCAAAAATATCCTACTCACCGAAGTAGCCACTTCTTCTTGTGAGCCGATTGATGCGTGCCACAGATTCCTTCGTGAACTTCTCCGATAGCCACCTTGGCTTGATCGGCGCTAAGACACTTGAGCAACACACCATCGATTGTTCGATAATACAGATCTTCGTCGAGCAAGACATATCGAAGAGCTTTGTAACGCAATTTCCTTGAAGCCGACTGGGATGGATTTTGCAGATAGTTGTAAACTTTATACCTCCAGTCATCGGCTGACATGGTGGTGATTTATACTTCGATTTCTCTTTTCATCGGCTTATAGCCTGATGCCCCTTGAGCTAGATCATTGGCTTCCGCATTTTATTCCCTAGGGATATGTTTCAATGTTACTAGCCAAAAGTTGTCCATCAATTCTCGGCACTTTTGATAGTAGGCCATCATCGCGTCGTTCTTGCATTCATATTCTCCTGACTAGACTGGCTGATGACTAACAGTGAGTCTCCCATTATCTCGATGGCGTTGGCTTCGACTTCCTTGAGCAATTGTAGTCCCTTTAGCACGACTTCATGTTCGGCTTGATTGTCTATTGCATGGGGTGTGATTAAAAAAGCGAACTCAAAGCTTGCCCCCTTGGGGAAATTATTACTAAGCCGATGCCGCACCCATTTGTGCAAACCGAGCCATCAAAAGTTAGAGTCCAAGGCATGATGTCTACTGAGCCGATTGAATCATCTCTGTGTTCCACTATGAAATCGGCTATAGCCTATCCTTTTACTGCCTTGGGAGCTTGATATCTCAGATCAAACTCCATCAGGGCAAAAATCCACTTCCCAACTTGTCCTTTTAGAACTGGAGCCGATAGCATGTATTTCACTACATCGGCTTTGCATACCACAGTACACTCGTTGGACAATAAATAATGCCTTAACTTCGTGCATGAAAAATACAGGCATAAATATAACTTCTCCACTAGTGAATATCTTGTTTCTGCATCCAGAAACCGTCGGCTGAGATAAAAGATTGTCTTCTCCTTTTCTTCGACCTCCTGAATCAAAACTGAGCCGATTGATTTCTCGTCGGCTAACAGATATAACTTGCATGCCACCCTTTCTGTGAAAAAATCAGGACTGAAGGGGAACTTAGATAACCCTTGATATTGTCCAAGGCTTTTTGCTGCTCTGCCCCCCAGGTGAAAGCTTGATCAGCCTTAAGCCGAAGCAACGGAGTGAACGACTCCATCTTTTCCGACAGATTTGCAATGAACCGTCTAATGAAGTTGATTTTGCTAATCAAAGATTGTAATTCCTTCTTGTCCTTTGGAGGCCTAATCGTCTTGATGGCATTGATGCTTCTCGCGTGACTTCGATTCCCCTCTCGTGAACAAGAAACCCCGAAACTGTCTAGCCGATACGTCGAACGTGCACTTTGTCAGGTTCATCTTCAGGCCATACTTCCTTGTTCGCTCTAAAACCTTCCTCATATTGGCTATGTGGTCTTCTCCTTCCCTGGATTTGACGATGACATCATCGATGTAGATCTCCACCAAAAAGCTGATCAAATCATGAAAGATGTAATTCATGACCCTCTGATACGTAGCCCCAGCATTCTTCAAGCCGAACATCATGACAACCCATTCATATAGGCCGATTGCTCCTGGGCACCTAAAAGCCGTCTTGTGGATGTCCTCCTCGGCTATAAAGATTTGATTATAACCTGCATTGTTATCCATGAAACTTATAATTTTGTGGCCAGAGGCGGCATCTACTAGCAAATCGGCTATGGGCATTGAGTCCTTAGGGGTGGCCTTGTTTAAATCTTTGAAGCCGATACACACCCTAAGTTTGCCGCTCTTCTTCATCACTGGAACTATATTTGAAACTCATTCTGCATCGGCAGGGCTGAATAAATCCAGCATCATATAGCCGAGTGATTTCGGCTTTAATTGCTTCATACATATTGGCTCTAAACCTCCTGGGAGGCTGTTTGTATTGCCGATATCCAGGCTTTGATAGGGAGCCGATGTTCGACAATGGATCAGCTAAGACCAGGCATCTCAAAGTATTCCTAAGCAAAGCAGTCTTTATATTCCTTTAACAAATCAATAAGCTTGGTTCTAAAATGAGAAGACAAATTTTGCTAATATATATCGGCCTAGGCCTATCTCCTAGACCTATATCAACCTCTTCTAACTCGTTGGTCGACATAAAACCTTGCTCGAGTTTTCTGTCGTTGTCATCCACGGTGTCCTTGTTGTAGACGCTCGAGCCCTCCACAACGCCTTCAAAGTAATAACTGAGGCTCCTCGTCTCCAATGGGTTGTATATCAGAATCGGACACCTTTAAGAAATCGGCTTGCCAAACTTTGCCAGACAGGCAATCAATACCATTGATTTCCCATAGAGGCAAATCGGCGTTAGCGATGTTGACTGACCTGCCGGCTGGCACGATTTCTATCTTGTCACCTTGCCACTGGATTAAGTTTTGGTGCATTGTGGAAGGGATGCAACAATTGGCATGGATCCAGTCCCTCCCAAGCAGCAGGCTATACGACCCCTTCCGTCGATGACGAAAAATATTATGGGCATGGTCTTGTTGTCGACGGTCAGCTCGACGTTTAAAACTCCCGTGGCTTCTGAAGGGTTGCCGCCGAAGTCCTTGAGCACCATGTTGGTCTTGATCAGATCTTCGGGCCCTTTGCCCAGCTTCCTGAAGGTTGCGTAAGGCATTAGGTTGACGGCAACCCCTCCATCAACTAGTATCTTGGACATCGTCTTCCTATTGACATATCCTTTGACATAGAAGGGCTTCAAGTACCGATTCTTGGTCCCCTCTGGTTTCTCGAAGATGGCTTGTTCTGGGGACAGTACTAACTTAGCAAGGTTTCTTCCACTGTGTCTGCATCGGCCTCGGCAGCCTCAAATTCGGCTGGTAGAATGAAAACCATGTTGACCGATGCAGAGACCACTCATTTGCCTTTTGCCGCCCATTTGGCTTTGTGGCTGGGCTTTCGTTGGCTGGGGCTGCTTGTTTCTTGGCGCGCCATTGTTTTGTGCCCTGCCGACGTTGTTGCTATTGGATCATCTGCTGGACTTCTTCTTCCTGCCCCTCGCTCTTGAGCTTCTGAATTTTTCTTTTTTGTGTTTTAGTGAACAGGTCCGAGGGGCACCATTGGGGATTGGCCGATTGCTCTTTATCAGCTTCTTCTTTATCCTCTTCTTGGAAGAAGTCCTAGTGGATTGGGCCAAGCCGATCATGGACGGAAGGTTTCTGTTGGTTAAGTTGAATGGCTCGGGGGACGAATTGGCTAGGACTTTCCATTGGTTGTCCCCTGTATTCGTCCTCCCTATACTCACTGCATGTTGGGCAATTTTCGAGGGTTGGCAACCTCATTCCTTGCTCCCAACAAAACCTGAAAAACTCGCAGCGCTAATGCGGGTCACAGCCGTCATGGCAGCGGTAATATGTCGTGCCCAGCCGATCGGGTGTCCTGTGGTATGGCTTACCACGCTGGTTCTCTTCTTCTTGCACTCTGTGCTGAAATCGCAGTCGGTTGTCCGTCTGCCTAGGCCGATGGTCGACCGATCGGCCAGTGGCATGCACCATGTTAATTGGTGCGGCTGCATCTCCAGTCGGCTTTTTGTAGGATGCTCCTGAGTTGGCATTAACTGATTTTAGTGTTTTAGCTAAGCTGTACGTCATTCGGTACTGTCGATCAGCTCGCCTGGGGCCGGCTTGGACCATGTTGACCGGGAATGGGTAGCCATCGACCTTCATCGGCTTAGCTGGTTCTTCGAATTTTATTTTCCTGGCTTCGATGGCTGACTGGATTTGTTCGGAAAACCTTGCAATCATTTGTGCTGTGGAGGTGGTGTTGTGCCATTTGCAGTACCTTTTCTTTTTGAGTTCATCGGCTGATGGGATAACGTGGTTGTCCGACAGCCGAATTTGCTTCTCCTTCAGCAGCAGATCGAAAATTCTATCGACTTTAGTGATATCAAAGTCATATTTCTCCTCCTTAGCCGACTTTTTCAACCATTGGCAAGTTATCGCCTTCTTGTTTCGGTCCACTCTTTGCCACGTACCTCTACATCTCGTCGCTTAAATCAGATCGGTTGCATAGGAGACATGTGTGACTTTCTTGAAGGCCTTTTGGATTCTTGAAATCTTTGCTCGTGGGCTATCACCTTCTGGGCCAAGTGGGCCAAGCTTTCAAAGTCTTGAGCCAAAAACCTCTCACGGATTGGAGCCAAGAGTCCGTGAAAAGCCAAATCAGCTAGCTATGAGTCCGATAGTACCAGGCTATAGCAACAGTTCCTCATATCCTGAAGTGTTGAATGTAATCTTGAACCGATTCTTTGTATTTTTGCTGATGCCGGAGGTCCGACATCTTCATTTCGTGGGTGGGAGTAGAAGTAGCTGTGGAATTGTTTCTCGAGATCGCCCAGCTTTGAACCAAGTTGTACAGCAAGGAAGAAAACCGTAAAAGTGATCCCGAAAGCGATAACGGGAACAAGCACACTATGAGCACGTCTGTAGCTGATGCCTGTTCGCATTGAGCTAGGAATTGGCTGACATTCTCGTAAGTGGACACGTTGTCCTGCCCGGAGAATTTTGAGAAATCCGGCACTTTGTACCGGTTTGGCAGCGGCACCCTCTCGAAGCATCCTGGATATGGGTATCGGTACATGTTGCCGAAATCCTTGGGTTTGAGGCCGAACTGATCGCGCATGACGTTGGCAATCAGATCGGCCCAAGGTCTGTTGTCCTGAGCTTGAGCTTGAGGTATCGGCTCGTAGTGCTCATAGTGAATGGGTCCTTGTCAATACTGGAGTGGCGGCGTCTACGGCTGATGCTGTTGCTCAAGGTGGCCTCCCAGATATTGGTACTGGAACTAATTTACAGAGGGAGGTGGCCGAGACAATATCGGCGGTGATTGTTCAGGAAGTAGCCGATTGCCGGCGAGACTATGATATGGCGCCGGGGCAATGTTGCCAATCGGCTCATTGGATATGATTGGCTGCCGATTGGTATTGAACATGTTCTCCACGTGTTCCTGCGTCACTGTCGGGGCACCTCGGCCCTGATGTTGAGGATGTTGTTGGACCAGGATCCTAGGGTGCGGCTCTGGAGTCTATGCCTATGCGTTTGGTTGGATCGAAGCTCCTCCTTGAGGATTCGGCCGTCCTAGTGGTGGGATCGGCAAACCACGGGTTGACAGCGCCCTATAGCCCAGGAACCGGCCATCAATGAAGTACGTCGGCCCTCTCGGCAATGCTCGGCTATCTTCGAGTCAACCACGCTTCTTATCATGTTGTTGAGTGTGTTAACCAAGTATGCCACTTTGGTTGACGAGCGCATGATGGACAGCCAAGTCGATTCGGTCCGTAGATTGTAAGGGCCCGAACTGTCTTATTCTTGCTTAACGTCCTCCATCTTCTTTCTTCCTTTCTTGTCCTCATTAGACAAGTCGAAGTCTTCGATAGAGAACTTGAACTTCTGGAGGACCGCCCCAGATCTGGTCTGGGTGAAAGATTGCAGGTAATGTGCCTGTACCCGGCCAACCATATGCTTGTAGTCCGCTAGTTGTTCCATTGTCACTGGGATGACGTTTTCTTGATCGCTCTCTGGAGTCTTGGTATCAGACATTGCGTCAAACTTGGAGGTCTTTAGTAGTCCCACCGGGCGTGCCAAAAGCGTGTTGATGAGAAATTCGATTCCCACGCACTGGCCTGAGAGATTTGCTCTACTCTAGTGCATGTCCAAGTTAGTCACCTTTGGTGAATCTTGGGCGTGCCAGTTGGTTTGGTCCTGTAACCAACAAGAAAATATAGAATAGGTGTTAAGTTAATATTAGATCCTACTGGATCGGCTGAGGGAATCAATAAACATACAATTGCTATCCCAAAGCACGTTTATACTAAGTGATTGGGACAGATCGGTAGTATACCGAGACAGTATAAATCACTTAAGCCTAATAATTATATGCATTTATAACCTAGCCGATACCGTAGGTCTAATATACATCGGCTAGTACTCCGATATATTTTATAAAAGCATATCAATCTTGAGATAAATGCGATAACCCTAGATCAATCGGCTGTTGATGTGACTCAACATGTTGATACCAGCTTAAGGCATTTAAATAGAGTGAGATCTTAATATAAAAGGTAGTTTTAATACATCTAACAGTAATTAATACTAAAAGACAATTAAAACAGGTAAAGGCCGGCTGAAACCCCGGCACTGTCTCTAATGATAAACATTAAGCCGAACAGATCTTGATGGTTCTAAGAGCAACTTAATAGGTCGATTTGGTGCAACATTAAATACAAAAAGAAAACATTAGATCTATACAGGCTAATGAGAATCCCTTGAGACGGTAGACTCGCCGTGTAATCGAAATCAACCCCTGATCTAGCTCTATCGGCTGCTGTCTTCAGAGAGAAATCAGTCGATTGCAAGATAGATCTAGACACTGTTCTAGATTATACGTCGCGTATGATAAATTAAGCAGTTTATAACATCGAAACTAAAGTATCATGATGATGGAAGCTCTAACCCCGACGATACAAACCACTTATAACAAGGAATTACTTTGTTCGGAGATCAAGATCGATGCAGCCCGAGCAAAAGCAAGAACTTGTCAAAAAAGTAAAATAAAAGGTTGGCGATGTGCCGAAGGTGTATTGATTGTGTGTTGTTGTGTTTTTACAAGCCCTCGGGTCTTATTTATACCCGGATACATAATGAGCCCGTGACTGACACGGTTGGTTCCTATTACAGATTAGATTACAAAACAAACCGACCTTATCACGGAAGGAAATTAAACAAAATATTCTAATTTAAAAATACAATTGCCGTTATAGGACATTATCCACGAGATGGCAATATCTTTAATGCACAATTTGGAGACCGAATCCAACGCTTTATCTCCAAGTTTCCTCTTCGTAACCGGCTCCACTTCTATCTTCACGTGGAATCGGCTATCGGCTATCCTGGTTCGATTCGGACTGACCGGCGCTCCACACCGACTCGGACTTAGCCGATGAAGCCTTTGTTTCCCCGCCGATCGCTTCTCCAATTCGCTTCAATCTCGGCTCAACCCGGGATTTGGTTACCAAATTTGGTCGTTACACGGTGTGCAAAAGGATGGCGGTGGCCGACGTCGTGGTTCTCTGTTGGGCGGGGCGGCGCACACGGCTCCGACTGGGACAGAGACGACCACGGTCGGCCGGCGAGGAGAAGAAAGGGGAAAAAAGGAAAGAAAAAGGAAAAGAAAGGAAAAGAAAAGAAAAATTGGGGAAAAATAAAAGGAAATGTGATCTAGAGTTCAAAACTAATTATGCTCAATTTTGGGGGATTTCTTTGGAATAAAAATGTTAAATTGGGATTTTTCAAAAATAAAGAACAATGAATTAAAAGAATTAAGATTTTTAAATTAGGATAAAGGAAAATAAAATAAAGGATGCAAGAAAATATTAAGAGAATTCAAATGTTTTGAAATGGAACAAACATTGAACTTGACACAAAAATTTTCTACGTGAAATTGAACGTTTTTAAAGGTGTAAATTTCAAGGATGTTACAACACGTTACCATGTGAGTGATCGTGACAAGACCCTTCGCATAACTCCCCCGACCAAGCGATATCACACCGAGGTTTCGCCCTACTCCTAAATCCAGGTGCTGCCCCTTGGTGCCTTGATGAATCCGAAAGCCGCATAGACCTTGCCCTGTCCATCCGAACTCCATCACACCCACCCTTGCTGGGGTACGTCACCCAGGGAAAAGCTACACTAAAGTCCAGCAGTTACCCATTCTTGCCTGTGGTAAGTACGGTAAGTTTTCCAGGGTTTCACACGAACCGGTCCTTAATTGCTATGGGTCCGACAAGCAAAACTATGCACTCACAGCCCACCATTAAGTCACATTTTATTTAACCTTGATTCCAAGGTAATACTGGTCCATGACCATCATTTCATATGATTATAAGATAGTAGTATAGTTCTCCCATTAGGTGAGCTAGTGTAATTAAGCATGTCTAAGCGTAAATAATCCTAGCAAGGTCACGTAGGTGACGCGAGCCAGTAAAATTAATCACCCAGGTTGGCAAAGAATGGATATCAATTAAATACGGCACAAGCAAACAGATAGGTATTCCATCATCCCATGTAATTACCAAAACATGCAATTTTATTTGCAAACAACAAAATATTTTATAAAGTAGGATCAATATACGTTAAGGAGGAATGTGACTTGCCTTGCTTCCTCGACGATCTTCTTTTCTTCGCAAGTGCAAACTTTCGAAAATGGCGTAGTCTACACGGGCACGCAAAATGAGGAAATACTCTAATAAAAACCAAATAACGTACATGGAAAGTAAACAAACATGTAGAGCTCAATTTTAGATGAATTTTGCAATTTTAATGGCCTAATTTAGAGTTCATATGGATTAGATCTGAATTTAGAAGTTTTGGGTCATTTAATTGAATTCTGAAAATTAAAATGATTTATTGCACAACTTCTATTTATTTTTCAAAGGAAAAGGCTGTTGTTATACGTCGGCGGGGCCGGGGCTGATGTCGGCGGCCGAGGGCTGCCGTCACTGGCGACGTCGGCCACAGCAAGACGGTGCATGGGTCCACGGTGGACCAAGTCCACACGGGATCAGCCCACGGTCCACCACGTGGCTGCATGCGGGCGGCCACGGGGGCAGCTAGTCGACGTGGCGCCGACATGGCGGCACCGTGGCAGCCACGTCGGCCGCCACGTGGCTGACCGGATCGCCCCAAAGGGGATTGGGCGGCCACGGGGACCGGCCGGCTCGGATCGGTCCGGCACCGATCCGACGACCGGAGCGAGGTGAGGTGGCGACGCCGATGATGCGGCCGGCGCGGTGGTGCACGGGGCTCGAAGGTCACCGGTGAGCGGCGGGAGCGATGGATGGCGCATGCGCACGTGGCGCGACGCGATGCGAGGCGGGCGGCAACGGGAATGGTTGATGGGCCGGCGGCACGCGCACGGCCGTCGGTGGCGGCACGCGGCGCCGCGGCTCGCTTGGGGCCAAGAGGCCACCGACAAGCGGCGAAAGAGACGTGCGTGCATGGGCGCGCGGGCGCGAGCGCACTGACACGACACGGGATTGAACGAAAAGGGAAAAGGAGAGGAAAAGAGAGAGAAAAGGCGGCTCACCGGGGATCGGTCGGACTTGGGGAAGATAACGGGCTGGCACAAATGGTGGCAAGAAAATGAGGAAATATAGTGGCCGGGGTTCGGCACAATGCGGCAAAGCCGGTGGTGGAGGTGGATTGGAGCGGCAAGCGGTAGAAGTGGCGTATTTGGCGGTCGAGAGGTGGAATCGGTGGCAGCCGGAGTTTTGCAGTGCGGGATGATGGGGAGCTCAAATTTGCACAATTGAGAGAGGGGAAATGCTCGGTCGGGCTCGGGGTTGCTTTATAAAGGCACGGGAGGCAGTGGGAGGCCGGGGCGAGTCGGTGTGGCGACGACAACGTGGCGGCGGTATTTGCGGCGGCCGATGGTTGCGGACCCAACCGTTTGGCCACTCCGTGCATGCGCACGACGTGCGGAGGCGGCACGCAAAGTGCGGCGGCGCGGGTGGGCGAGGCGATGCGGGAGCGCACGAGGCGGCGGAAAGAGCGGCGGCGTCGGACGGCGCCGAGAAGAGACGGACGAAGGTCGGCGATGATAGGTAGTCCCCACCTGTCAGTCCCTGGCCGGGAGAGGGAGCGGTATTGTACTTTACGCGAGAGAGGAAGGAAACGTGCCGGCACGAAGTCGACCGAACCTAGGAGGAGATAGGAAAGGCCGGCCGCGTAGGGTCGACTCGAGGAAGGCAAAGCGAGACTTTTGGAAGGAGTTGGACGACGGCGGCCCAAGAGCACGAGAGGATTTTAATTGGTTTTTCTTTTTATTTAATTGGATAAATGATCTTTGTATTTTTATAAATACTTCCAACGCTTAAATAATTCTAAGAAAATTCATCAAAATAGATGGGAATTCAAAGTATTTAATAAAAATATAGCCATATCATTTACTAAATAAAATATTTGTTTAAATAATTACTGAAATGATTGTTGTATTATTAAAATTATTTTTTGAACTCCAAAATTTCACGGAAAATTTCTGAGAGTATTTTAGGGCATGGAGAATATTACAAAAGTATTTCCAGCCATGATTTTTAAAGAAAAATTTAATTTTCTTATTAAATTCACTTGATTAATTACTTTTCTTGTTGTTAATTTCTAGAAAATATATTATTTAATGATTTTTAATCCCGAACGAAAATCGAGGCGTGACATCCGAGGCCCATAAGAGTCCTACTCGAATCCCTATCCAAATTAAGCACATATTGGATCTCTATCCAATTCCCTTATTTTGGCTGTTAAATGTGCGACCATATAGGTTCATGTATACTCGATTGTAACCTGAAGACTCCTTTTCGGTCCACTCAAAATCTCTAGTGTATACTTATATGAACCCCTTTTCCTCATGATATCGATTAAGCCCAACGCTATATATGTGTCATCCTTTAATAGCTCAATCATTCACTCGATCCTATGATAGATTACTTAGCCCGTGATTGACTTCTCAATCACTTTTGACATGGCCATGCACTTTCATAATCTATAACATCGAGGGCCGAGATATCTCTCCATAGAAGGAGCAAATCTCATATTGGTTATTCATGTCCCACTACATATTTTATGCATGCCCGAAGACTACTTCTATAACTCCCCAATCACGGAGTAGCATTTGGCGCCCCTAAGTAAGCTACTACATATGTTAAAAGACTATAATAATCTCGTCTAAGGATTCTACACCAATACTAAATGAGATCACCGATGACACATCACATATAGCTCTTGCAAAGTGTCTTATGTTGGGTCTATCTAAAACATGTTCCCAAGAAGTGTCCACATTATTAATTTGGTATCTCCATATCATAATCCATAAGACATGATCATCAATTTATGCATATGCTTGATCATTAAACTATATTTGTTTCAAATATGATATTTGATTACGAATCCTTTAGAAATAGTAACATACAACATATCATAAATTCATTAACTAATAATAAGTTATCTATATCAAGGAATAACACATGATAAATATATAAACATAATATGTGATACAATCATCTCTATGATTGTCTCTAGGGCATATCACCAACAACAATAACCACACCCCATGCTTCTATGTTACATCCGCCACCGCTTAGCCACCATCGGCCTTCTCTCCTCCGGCCATATATGACCCTTTACCATATCTCGAGAGATCGAGGGTGGAGAGAGGAGTGGAAGGGAGCGGAGGGGCATGGAGGATTGGTCGTAGCCACCCATGTTGTCACCGACCGTCCTTTGCTCCTCGGCTAGACTTATGGAAGGTGAGGGAGGAGAGAAGGGAGTTGACAGAGAGCGTTCCAGTGACTTAGGGTTTGTTTGCGGTGGCGCAGTATGCTAAACCAAACTGTCGAAACTCGGTTTCGGCAATAGAAATTGGGGATCGCAATCGAGATCGCCAAGCACAATGGGTTAGAAGGAAAATAAGATTTAGACAGGTTCAGGCCCTCTCGTGAGGTAATACCCTACTCCTGTTTCGGGGATTCGATCCGCCGAGTGTATATTGATCTCAAGATCCGTAGCTCCTAAAGTCTAAAGCTCTTGCTTATCAACTCGATATCCCATTGTGCTTGGCGATCTCGTGCGACCCCATTTCTATTGCCAAAACCGAGTTTCATAGCTGGCACGTAGGGGTCCGCGCGTCAAGACTTCTTCAACAATCTCGCCGGCAAGCGTGATGGGATCTTCTTCGGCATCGGCGACTCCGCCGCCAACGACTTCAACAAGTTCTCCTCCTTCGACTCGGATTCGGACCAGTCGGGAGGAGAAACCCACTCGCGCCGTTCGGGCTCCCGAACAATGCCAAGATCTACGACGAAATCTTGGATTCCAAGATGGAGTCCATCCACTCTGACGGAAGAACTCACTCGGCGCCGTTCAGGCTACCGAACGCCGCTGAGATCTGCAGCAGCCTTCTCATCTCCCCGTCAAAGCCAATCTACTCGGAAGAAAACCTCTCGGCGCCGTTTGGATTACCAAACGCCGCCGAGATCTACCGCAAGCTCCTCTCCCGAGTCAAGATCGATCCACTCGGAGGGACCCATGTCATCAAGCCCCGACTCTGACCGGACCGATCCGGATCCGAACCACCCGAGCTCAAGGGAAGTCACGGTCATCCTTCAACCGTTCGGGTCATGCTCATTCTCGGAGCTCGACGAGTACCTCAGCTCCCAAGATTTTGACAACCTCTACGGCATCCCCGGACAAAGCGACGACTCCGACTGCGACAAGAACTACGAGCCGAAGTGCTTTGACGTCCTCATGGCCGAGGTGGCCGAGACCGACTCGCCCATGGCCCGTAGGCTCGCGGAAGAAGAATGAGCCGACTTGAGCAAGAGCGCAAGCGCGTAAGAAGAGAAGAAGCGCAAGGAGGAAGCCGACGAAGGAAGCGGGATCCGAGGGCCGGACGATCCGCTCAGAGGCTATACTACGAACGCGGGTCCGCAACACCAATATCTTCCAGACGCCACAACAGAACGCTGTTGCTGCCCTCACACTCCTGGACACCTTCATCGAGACGGCGCCCCCCGACGTGACTCCAATCTTGGACAAAATCAAGACCATCGTCGCGGCTACGGCCAATGGTCATCCCTCCACCTCAGCACGAAGACCGACCGAGTCCGTGGCTGAAACGCCCGACAAAAGCCGACTCCCGCCACTAAGGTCGGGAGACCACAAGAGGCCCGAGCCAGACCAGTCGACGACTAGGCCAAGAGGCCCATGCCACGAGTCCACACAAAAGTATCAGGAGCAAACGGCCGACTCCCGTGACAAACGACATGGACGTCCACCCGTCCACCACCGCGTCCGTCGCAACAATAGCTCCAGCTACCGCAGAGCCTTTTCGAGGACCCGCCGAGTGATCTGCGGAAGTCCTCGATCGCCGCTACCTAGAGCGTGACCAACGCACTCGGGAAGATCGGAGGGGATCACCCGATAGCAACGACGACGGAGTACCGGCCTTTCACTCGGGAGCTTCACCGAGTGCACCGCCGAATGGATTCAAGCCAACAAGAATAGAGAAGTACGATGGCAAGACCGACCTCGAGTCGTGGCTTACCGTGTACACTCTCGCCATCGCAGCAGAGCGGCGACAACAAGGCTATGGCCAATTACTCGCCCGTGGCCCTCGCCAACTCGGCCAGGAACTGGCTCACGAGCTTGCCAAGAGGCTCGATCAGCTCGTGGAGTGAGTTAAGGGATCACTTCATCGCCAACTTCCAGGGCACTTTTGAAAGGCCCAGGACCCACTTCGACCTCTACAACGTCGTCCAGAAGCCAGACAAGCCATTAAAGGACTACATTCGGCACTTCTCGAAAAAACGCAATAAGATCCCCAACATCACCGACGACATCATCATCGCGCCTTCCGGAAGGGAGTCCGTGATGAACTGTTAATCGGAAAATTTGAGCGCAAGCCACCGAAGACGGTGAAGCAAATGTTCGAGACGAACTCCTACGCCAAGTCCAACGACGCAATCAAGGCGACGCGCCAAGATCGGCTCGACAAAAGGGATGACAAGCACTCGGGAGGAAGCCGGCATCCTAAGAAGGATAACGGCAACAACAATCAGGGCCAGAAAGACCGCAAGCATCGGCCCGAGGACCTGGTTGCTACAACGTCCAATTCTCAACGCCGTCCTCGAGTTGCGGCCTACGACGCAACCATGAACGATCATGAACGCTCAGGGCACATATCAACTACAAGCAATTCACCGAGCAACATGCGGCACGGTTAAACAAGAAGCCGACCGACGGCTTCGGTACATCGGGAACCAAGAAGAACAACCCGACTGGAAATTCGAGCCTTTTCAAGGCCCCGTGGGCGAGCTGAATCACATCTTCGGGGAGCCGCAGGCTTATGAGTCCGAGAGGAAGCAAAAGCTGACGGACCGTGAGGTCAACGCGACACAACTCGAAGTTTCACAATATCTACGATGGTCGGAGGTGGCCATCACGTTTAACCGCTCAGATCATCCTGACCAAGTGGTTCACCCGGGGCGGTATCCCTTGGTACTCGACCCGATGGTTCGGAATATCAAGCTGAAGCACGTCCTCATTGATGGGGGCAGCGCCCTCAATATCCTTTTCACCAAGACCTTGGACGAGATGCAGATTTCAAGATCCAAGTTGAAGGCAAGCTCAGCCCCCTTCCATGGAGTTATCCCAGGGCTGTCATCTACGCCACTCGGGCACATCGCTCTTCCAATCATCTTCAGAGTTCGGGAGAACTTCCGGACGGAGAACATCACCTTCGAGGTGGCCGACTTTGAGACGGCCTACCATGCAATCATCGGAAGGCTTGCGCTCGCCAAGTTTATGGCGATACCCCACTACACCTACCTCTGCATGAAGATGCCGGGTCCAAACGGCGTCATCACCTTGCGCAGCGACGCAAGGCAAGCCTTCACCTGCGACAAGGAGAGCTGCGACATGGCCCTATCTCGTGAGAGATTGCATGGCCAGGAGAAAATCCGATTGGCTGCATCTTCAAGGACTTAGACGATACCATAGTCGCAATGTTTGGGCGCGAGCTTTCATTGTCGGCGATTTGGTTCTATGCAAGATCCAGACCACCAAGGACCGTCACAAATTATCTCGACTATGGGAAGGACCATACATGATCGCTGAGGTGACTCGGCCAAGAGTATTTCGACTAAAGCGCGAAGATGGATCTATGGTGGAGAACTCCCGGAATATTGAACATCTTCGACGATACTATGCTTAAATTGCTTGGAAGTTTCATGTTATTCTTGACTGCCAACCTCAAGCAAGATGACTTCTTGAGTTGACAGTCGGGGGTTGCATACGTGTCAATAAAGCATGGTTTTCTTTGATAACTTGTTTATATTTAGTTTATCATTGTTTAGTGTTTTGATTCGAGTTCAATAGATAAGGACTGAGAATTTTTTGATGACCTAATCAAGCTTAGGCTTGGTGACAGTCGGACGAAAATTACTTAAGAAATTTTCTATGAAGACTCGGGTCAAGGCATTAACATAAATAAGCTAGATACCTACAAGTTCACATCGAAGGCATAAAGAGACCAAGATGATTAAACTTACTCCCGACTGAACCTCGGACGTCAAGTGAATCTTGGAGGCTGGATGCAGAAGATGGCTTGTGATGGAACAAGAGTTCCTAGATGGATGGATTTGGATGCGCGCGAGTTTAGGGTTCTCCGCGGAGAGCTTGTGAACAGTGATGCGAAAGACGAAGTGGCGGGGATGACCTCGAGGCTTCGTAAAAAGACTTGAGGGTTTTTGCCAAGTTATCTCGTGATTGGGCCGAGCCCATGAGAGACTTGCGGCCCAGCTAAGGTGTGGCTTGACACGTGTCCTTAGGGACTTAAGTGGATGGACTTAAGCAGATTTGCCCTGGCAATATGCACGTGTCACATAGCCCAATACCTTTAAAATCCTTTCATACCGCGGTTTGCATAACTTCATGAGAAGTTGGCACGATGCAATTTGAAAGGTGATAAATAGTTAAGCTTTTCATGGCTGTCCTGATGACAAGAACTATTTGGTTTTAAAGCATTTGATTAAATGATTATATCAATGCTATTTATTCCACCTTGGTGAAGATCTTTTTAGATTAAGACCAATATTATGGCGGGAGCTATTTAATATTTTGGTCGTATTTTTCAGATGACTGAAAAATTTGTTTATCCATGAGGGTTGACTAAATTATTTGCTCTGAGATGACTCGGGCAAGTTAACTCGGATGAGCATGAGCTTGCCGAGTATTTTTTACCCACGAGGGTTGATTAGACTATTTGTCCCGAGATGACTTGGACAAGTTAACTCGGATGAGCATGAGCTTGCCGAGTGTTTTTTACCTAAAAGGGTTGATTAAATTGTTTGTTCTGAGACAACTCGGGCGAACTTACTCGGATAAGCATGAGCTTGCCGAGTGATGTGATTTTTTATGATTGCTTTAGCTTGAGCTAAGAATTTATATGAGAATTATTTGTTCCGGGATGACTCGGGCAAATTTCCGGGATGACTCGGAAAGATCAGCTCGGATAAGCATGAGCTTACCGAGCGAGGTGATTTCTTACCCATAAGGGATGATTGAAATATTTGTTCCGAGATGACTCGGGCAGATCCACTCGGATAGACATGAGCCTACCGAGTGCTTTTCGCCTATTAGGGTTAATTGAGTTATTTGCTCTGGGATGACTCGGGCAAATTTGCTCGGATAAGCATGAGTTTGCCGAGTGATGAGGATGCTTTAGCTTGAGCTAAGCGTCTACATGAGGATGATTTTTTATAGTTCTTGATTGTGTGTTTTGTCTATTTTTGGCTAAACACATGGTCGGGGGCTACGCCTAATTAGGTGCATCGAGAGATGCATCTGAGTATTTATTTTTTGGATATTTTCCAGCCCTTCACAGTCTTTGGAGCCACTCAGGAAGATTCAGGCAGAGATGATGGAATCACTCGGTGCCAGAAGCACTTGGCCAAAGAGGTTTTTGGCTGCGTACTGTTTGGGTTTGAAGTTGAGTTGTCTCGTCGACTGAAAAGGACTCGGGGGCTACTGTGGAGATTATGGCAATCGGGTATCTACATGGCAAGCTTATACGACTGGAGGTAGGGATAGACTGCGCCTACCATATCTGTAAACCAAGTACGACTTGGGTATTACGTTGCCGATTAGATAAGGCAACGGCTCATAGTCGCGGTTTGGTAAGATTGAGGAGACCGACTTAGAGTAAGATAAGGTTTTCGACTTGTAAGCCCACCTCCCAAGACTATATAAGGGGGGTAAGGGGCGTCCCTTGAGGGATATGCGATATCAGAGTTGATAAGCAAGAGCTTTAGACTTAAGGAGCTACAGATCTTGAGATCAATATACACTCGGCGGATCGAATCCCCGAAACAGGAGTAGGGTATTACCTCACGAGAGGGCCTGAACCTGTCTAAATCCTTGTTTTCCGCCTAACCCATTGTGCTTGACGATCTTGACTGCACCCCCAATTTTCTATTGCCGAAACCGAGTTTCGACACAAACCTTAGCACACCATAATTTCTTAGGTTAGTGTTTGGTTTAATGTCATGGTTGAGTCAAGCCATACTTTATTATCACATTGGCCCACGAGTCAAACTCTCGTTTTCTGGCCAAAGTTTGGCATAGTTGTGGCCAACAAATCGTTTGGCCACACTTTTTGTGGCTTGCCACAGTTATAGTAAATGGAGTTATACAGCAAAGTTAGCCTCCATCCAAACATAGGCATTGTGTCGCTTTGGTGTCGGTTTTAATATCACAGCCACATTTTACAAGCATACCCCCTTAGCCCCTATGAAAATCAATTTTTGTAGGTAGGATTTAAATTGAACAGATAAAAAATAAGGGTATTTTATTTGATTGTACACATGTCTTGAATGAGAAAAATGCAATTAGGTCATATTTATCATTTACCACATATATTCACATAAAGTTTTACATAAATTCAACACATATAAGGTTATAAACAAAACATTTTACTTAAAATCATAGAATTCAATGTGTTTAAAGGAAAGATCACTTACCTCACATGAAGAAGCCCCCAACCTGATTAAACAACCAATACCTATGGTTATTTTTGCTAGCAGAAATTTTTTAGTCCCCCAAGAAAAATGAAACCCGGTATAAAAAATTATATTTTATAGTAACGTCAGATGTGCTAAGACAACAGTATTCTTAGTTGTAACATGACCGTGGAAATTTAACCTCCTAACGGAGGAAAGAAATGAAGGAAACACACCCAAGAACTCGCACCGACGTTTTTAGTGGCACAATTATCTATACTCTTATAGAACAGTAAAAAAAGAAAATTCGTTATCTTTTTTATCAATCATGTATACATGCACCTTTACATTCGGTTTACATTCGTAAACCTCACAGGTACACTCACAAATGTACCCCTCAACATGGTTAAAGAGACGGTGATACGTAACAAATACAAAAGTCTTATTAAAGGCTCATATTTGTAAGTATTAGAATTTGAATTTTGATGGATAAAATCACACATCCATAACTTAACCGTCATACTCTTGGAGGTTTAAATCATTAAATTGATCAAGTTATTATCGCACAACATCATAAAAAATGGGCTCAAGATTCAAATAGGAAATTTGGCAGAGGAGAGCATCCGTCGTAGGCTCGTAGCCCACGGGTGAAACCTTCTCTTTCATTTTCTTTGATTGACCATTGAGTTTTGTTTCTTTCTTGGGTTAACATCGTACGGTAATCATAAAAAACGCCTCTTTTAGTTTTTGTTGGCAGCTGTTACTTGGCCATCGAAATATCTACGCGCTCTGTCCCAACATATATAATGTAAGATAGAATTAGACACAACCTACACGCAGGCAATATCTCCCGTGGATCAACACCGTACGAACGCAGATTTGGCTTCTACCCCGCATGCTGCTGCTGCTATCAAACGATTTAGCTCCGTACGCCGGCGTCACCACGGGAGATTCCATATTTGCCGAGTGTCTGGGACATTTGGCGAAGGCGGTAAAACACTCGGCGAATACTTCGTCGAGTGTTACACTTGGCATAGCTCACACGGTGAAATTTGGATCGGCAAAGAGCTCTTTGCTGAGAGTTTTTATCGGGCACTCGGCAAAATCTTCGCCGAGTGTCCCTTCGACACTCGGCAAAAAAAAGTACACGTTAGGTTGGGTTTACGGTGACGAAAAATTTCACCGAGAGCCTAAAAAACACTCGGCGAACTTTTCAACTTTGTCGAGTACCGACCAAAAAACTCTCGGTGAAATTACTTTCTTTGCCGACTGCTTTGAGAAAAACACTTGGCGAAATTATAAAGTTCGCCGAATGTTTTCGCAAAAACTCTCGGTGAAGAGGAAAACTTCACCGAGAGGCAAAGTTTGGGCACTCGGCAAAGAGGGTTCCCAGAACCCCCAGTTTTCTCTCTTTGCTGAGTATTTTGGCCATTGCACTCGGCAAAGGCCTTCTTTGCCGAGTGTTACACTCGACCCTATTTCATTTGTTCAGTGGCATATTTTACAAATTTTCAAAACATACATCACATTCACACCCCCAATCATTCCACAACCCCATAAGCATCATTCCACATCCCCAATCATAACCCCAATCAACACAACCACATCGACAACCACAATCACAACAACCTTAGCCATAATTCACAATTCACAAGACATAAATATAATTCACAATCGTAGTCACAGTCACAATCCATAAAACATAAACATAGTAGTTCACAGTAGGTAGTCCACAATTCGCAATCGAAATTCAAAGAAAACATAGTAGTTCATAGTAGGTAGTCCACAATTACAATTGTTCAAAGAAAATTACCGAGGTGGCCACGGCGCCCAACCTACGTGGTCATTACTGGGGTTATTTGATGCTGCCGACTGAGCTGCACAAAAGGAAAAGAGAATAGTATAGGTTGTCAAGATAGTAACATTCGCAAATAAGAAAATTAAATGCAAGGTTAAGTGACTCACTGGAGTGCCTACAACAGGATGTGGAGGAGTGAATACCACAGGCTGTGGGGGCGGTACGACAGGAATACTCATGTTCTGACTGATTGTTTGCACGTAGCTGTACATCTCAGTCATCCTCATCTCAATCTTCCGCCGTTTCCTTCTCTCCTCTTTCAACTCGTGCTACAATATTTCATTCCAATGTTACAAAGTGAAGCAAACAATCGGTAAATATTAATGAATTGAGAAAAATTTCTAACCCGCCGTTTCCTTCTCTCCTCTTCCAAGTCGTCCTACAATATTCCATCCCAATGTTACAAAACAAAGCAAACAATCAATAAATATCAATGAGCTGAGCACAAAACCAAACAATTCTCACCCGAAGTTGCTGCACTTCGCTCGTGAAGCGGTCGACCATGTGCGTATGGCCGGGCTTTCGCTCGTGCTCCTTGCTCGAAGCGGGACGAGTGGGTGTCGGTTGTGTCGAGGAGGTTGTCACCAATCCAAGCACGCCCATGCTTCTTGCCTCCTCCCACACTCATGACGACTTCTCCATCAATTCCCGGGAAGTAGGATCGAAATCCTTCCCATGGAGCTCCCTTGCCATCGTGGTGTACTGACTGAGGCGACTATGGATGGTTGCATTGGTGTACGCCGAGGGCCCGTCCTCTGGGTTGTAGTCGACGTCGGACGTCGTCTTGCCCTTGTGGGCCAAAGCCCATGCCTTGAACTGGGAGATAGGTTGCCCATCATGCGACGCCGATTGCGAATAAAATGATAGTATGGTTAAGAACTATTGAGCCTTGGTCGTTGAAATGAAAAATAGAATTCACGTACTCATCTAGCTGCATACTTGGTTGAGGCTAAGGCTGCCTTGGTGGTGTGGTGCACCCTGGCATCATCAAACATCGCTCCCGGCAAGCGGAGTGCGTCTCTGCCACTCGGCGCACTACCTGTCTACCATGCGCTCCCAGCAATCGAGAAGCTAGCCGCACCACCAAACAGGCACCTACACGTCATCAAGTATAAGAGATATATCTAGATCAAATCAAATGTACTTAATCGTTCAAAAATCCGATGTTATATTTACTAAAGCATGTATAGTTCCTTTGTCGAGTCATGGTTCTTGCTTCGGTTTTGGTGACCTTGAGGTTGTTGTATGTAGCGTTGTATGCAATGATGGCCTGGATGCGCGCCTCGTAATGCATGTCGATCCACGAGTTTGCGATAGGATTTGTTAGCTACCGCGCCGCTCCGGCCTCATATCCCGTCCGGCATCTAAAAATCTTGCATAAACACATGATGTATTGAGCCATTGTTTCAATAATGTGCAATGAATATGATGTATTGAGGGACGTGGTTTGACGAAGACTTACCCACAACTCGGCCTTCACCCGCACCGCCCGTTGTTGAAGATCCTTCCATCTCGATCGGGAAAATCGGGACGACGACATAGTGGTCAAACGTGTAGGCGAGCTCCGACCTTCCTGTATCGAACAAGGCCGGGAAAGTGTACTGCGCACGAGAAGACCCGGGATGCCGTTGATTTGGCGTTTGTGATCACCTCCTTTGATCACAGTCCAACACCGCCAAGTGAAAATGCAATGAATTATTTGTTTTAATTGTGATTTTTAACAAATCAAATGAAAAAGCATTGACAACATCTTTTGATACTTACCGAGTCCCTTCAGCTGAATCGAGGGCGTCTCTCGAAAGGTATCGGTCGCCGTGGGAGGGTCGAGGGACCTCGCAACCAAACGATCGCAAACTCCCATCGGAGCTGGACCCCAGCGGAAGCGAACCCCACCGAGGCGGACCCCCGGTCTCCCTGCTCCTCCCGCTCCTCACTATAGGCGTAGAACCCTCGGCCTCCCCGCTCCGCGCTCCTCCTCAATCCGCTCCTCCTGCTCCCTCGTCACTAGAGGATGCTATAGGGAGGATATCCTCCCTCGACCCCTGCCAAGACAAACCTTGCGTCGACCCGCCGCGACTCCTACCGGACCCCGGTTGCATCGGACCCTCGAATGGCATCGGTGGCTCTTCCGAACACCGACGCGCACTTTCTCAAACCACCCACCATCTTTGTTCAATCACCGCACCTAGAAAGAGTCTTCTTCATTGATCTCAAGAGCTTCTAAGCGAGCACGAACCTCGGCACTGTCATCATCGTGGTGCGGCCTCTGTAATTATTACATCTTTTGTAAAGTTCTTGATGTCCCACCCGAATGGATGGTCAAGAGGGAGGAATTGTCGATGTTTGTCAAAAGAAGAATATTTACCACCCTTCACCAACCAGATGAACTTTAGAGCTGCCTTGCATACCAGACATGGAAACTTCCCGTGAACACACCATCCGCAGAATATCCTATATGCCGGCAAGTCATGCAAGGAGTTATGGTACCAAATATGCATTTTGAAGTTTGTCTTTGTAGCTCGGTCATATGTCCATACCCCTTCCTCCCAAGTACGGACCAAATCATCAATCAAAGGCTCCATGTAAACACTCATATTCTTCCCCGGATGTCCAGGAATTATCAACGACAAGAATATATTCGATCGTTGGAAGATGACGTCGGGGGGGGGTTGAGAGGAATAACGAACATGGGCCAACATGTGTATGGGGCAGCCGCCATTCCATAAGGATTGAACCCATCCGTTGCCAACGCAACCCGTACATTATGAGCCTCTAGAGCTTTTTCAAGATGAATCACATCAAACTTTCTCCAAGCTTCACCATTGGATGGATGTACAAGCTTCTTAGGATTGTATCGACGTCCGAACTTGTGCCATGTCATTTGTTTCGCGGATTCCTCGGTCATGTAAAGCCGTTGGATCCTTGGTATGAACGGAAGGTACTGTAAGATCTTCATAGGGATAGCGAGCTGCCTCTTATGCCCATTACCAGAGTCTACCTCTACGAACCTAGAGGATCCACACTTTGCACAGTACTTTGCTTCCGCATGCTCTTTCCTAAATAGGATACATCCGTTCGGACAAGCATGTATATGCTCATATGACATCTTAAGTGCACGAAGGAGTTTTTGTGCCTCATACATGCTCTTTGGCAGAAGGTGACCATTCGGAAGCAGGCTACCAACAACTGTCAGCATAACATCAAAGGCCTCTCTACTCTAGCTAAGCTGGGACTTTACGGCCATTAGCCGTGCAATGACATCTAGTTGAGAAACCTTTGTATGCCCATGAAGGGTTTCGTGCGAGACAACATGTCGTAATACGCCTTTGCGGTAGGCTCGGCTCCTCCTCCCTACATCCTTCATTGAAGTGTGCTTCATCATAGTCATTTAACATGTCTCCTACCCCGGCATCAGAATCGAACTCCTCGATGCGTTGTCGAACGACCTCGTCTCTCCCATGGTAGGCTTCACCATGGAACGTCCACCGGGTATAATCAGCTATAAAACCATTCTTGCAAAGGTGTTTTCCCATGATCTCGCTTTTGTTTGTCGCTTCATGTTACCACATTTGCTACGGGGACACCATGTGGTACGCGCTCCTTTAACCTTGGCAAATGCAAGTTCCAAGAAAGCATCGATCTTCTTGATCCATTCATCGGTCAACGAACCGTGACTTGAGCGGCCCGTATACATCCACTCACGGTCATCCATCCTCTATCATATCGAAGAATCATATAAATATTATTTGCATCTACCGAGTGCCTATACTATCTAATAGGTAAAGATAGGCCTAATCCCACCCGAGGATATGTAAATGAGTTTAGTTCCCATGCTCTAGTACTCCGCTTCGAGACATAATTTCGGCAGCACCTCCCCGTTGTTCTCCAAATACACGTCCCGACAGGGAGATTATGTATCCAGAGAACAACGGGAGATCTTGTCGAAATTCCGAGTCGGATCGAATACTAGATCATGGAAACTAAACTCATCTACACATCCTTAGGCTGTCCAAAAAGTGGACAATTCGAAATAGATACGGTTAAAGATATGCAAGAAGACACATATTTTCATCCGTATCTCTTTCGAACGAGAGACGCCTAAGGTTACGTTATACACGGACAAACGACGGTGAAGGCAATGCACATGTAAAATAGGGAAGCACGGCTCGATGGCCGGCACACAAGCGATGGCATGGCCGCACGATGCAACTCCATTCATACGGGCATACAGTAAACTTCAAAATATATACGTGCATACAATAAATACCATTCTTTTTACCATTGATTTGTTTGTAATAAATACCTAAATTTGTTTCTTTTTGCCACCAATTTGTTTCTAATGTTGCACATGATATTATATCGATTAATGTTTCTAATGGGAACAACAAACTCATGTTTCAAATCTATTAAAAATATCACAAAAAAATTTCTAATGTATCAAAAAAATGACAAGGAGATTACCTAGGTCGGAGTGGGGAGCCGTCGAGTCAAGAGGGGCGCCAAGCAAGAGAGGAGGGTCGCCGGCGGAGGGGTGGTTAGCGGCGGGGGTGGGGCCGCGTCGGCCGGGGGCGGCGTCGGCTAGGGGCGGCGTCGGCGGGGGAGCGGCATCGGCCGGGGCGGGGAGGCCGGGCGGGGCCGTCGCCAGGCGGTGTCGGCCTAGGGGCGCGTCGCCGGGCGCTGTCGGCCGGGGACGGCGTCGGCCGGTGGGTGGCGGCGGCGAGCTGGGTTGGAGGGCCGGGCGACGGCGGCGGCGGATGGGGCGTAGGAAGGCGGCGACGGCGAGTTAATTCACTAAGTCCCAAAATGAATGGCGTCGGGAGGAGGCGGGCATATAAAAACAATTTGCCGTGTGCTGAAACTTTGCCGAGTGCCCGATCGGGCTCTCGGCAAAAACAAGCTTTGCCGAGTGCCGGATCGAGGGCACTCGGCAAACACAAATTTCGCCGAGTGCACGGGAGTGCACTCGGCAAAGCTTGTGCATTGGCTCTTTTTGCACAATTTTGCCGTGTGTCACATTTTTGCCGAGAGCTACACTCGGCAAAAATAATTTTTAGTTTTGTTGCTTCTAATAATTTAAAAATTATCAAACGGATTCAAAAATTTACCAAATTTTTGCATAAACCCATATATGCTATTTATTGCCTAGGAAAAAGATTTGAAATCAAACGACAATTCGGCGTCACTTTCTCTCCAAATCTAGCCAATCCTTCTCAACACTTATAATCTACTCCGGGTAATCTTCAGTGTTGTGAGCATCGTACCTGATAAAATATTCAAAACCTTCTCGATTTTTTATCACGGTCTCAATGTATGATATCATGACATCCTGACAATTTTTATGATTTTCCAACTTCGTTTGCTATTTTTACAATTTTAAAATCATTCGCTCAATAGGTTTCTAACCATGTTTCGTGAAGAAAAATTTTGAAATTTCTGTTCATTAACCGCATAATGACTCAAAATGGTCTAAATAACATGTATATAATTTTTCACTAATTTTATTTTTTAACCACTTGCAGTTCTAATTTGCGACTAGCCAAAAAATCCACGAAAATACAATAAATCAAAAATATAGCAAAACCAATCAAAAAATTACCAAATATTATAATTAGGGATTACATGTTGTATTTACATAATAGAGAAAGTTTGGAGGGTAGATGAGGAAAAATCATCACAAGTTTGCCGAGTGCCGCTTAAGAACACTCGGCAAAGGTCTTATTTTGCCGAGTGCCTTTGTGAGACACTCGGCAAAGGTCTCATTTACCGAGTGCCTTGCCTTGGCTCAAGCAAAGGAGATATTTTGCCGAGTGTCTTGACCTGGCACTCGGCAAAGATGTTGACAAGCGGCTGCATGCGATGATTCAGCGACGGCCGTTGCAATTTTGCCGAGTGTCCGTTATTGGCACTCGGCAAAAAATGTCTTTTGCCGAGATCCATGTGAAGGCACTCGACAAAAATGACCTGTTCGCGAGTGTTTTTCGCCGAGAGTTTACTCTCGGCGAAGTGTTAGATTTTGCCGAGTGTTCTTTTTGCCTAGAGCCCGCTCTGTAAATAAATATGTTATTCGCCGAGTACCCGATAGAAAACACTCAACAAATAATTTTACACTCGACAACCCTTGACCACGTTATCGATATCGTCCTGTTCGTTCAGTTGGGTGTTTGCCGTTTTGCTTTCTCATTCTCCAGAATATGTTTGATTTTTGCATGATGTTATAATGTCAAACATTCTTGTCGATCGGAAGACATGTAAACACGCACGTAATAACCACACGTGCGTAACACATTCAAGATGGTGGCACTTTACAAACCGGTGAGCTCATTTTGAAACAAATGCATGCATACCGTGTATCTGGTTTGAACCTATACGTGTGTATAATATCATGAACAGAATGAATAAGAAATACTCCCTCTGTCCATATAAGTGCAACAGTCTAAATTAGTCCTAATATATGTCTCACCTATACTATGTTACACTTATATTTATATTAAGAATAAGAAAGTATTTATTAACCATTCATTAAAAAATAAAATCATTTCATCTCTCATGCCAAACGAATAGATGAGATCATCCCATAAAAATATGAATCTCATCCATCCCACTTTATTTCCAAACCAAACAAACAACTAATAAATTTATTATTTTAATAAATAAACTGAATAAATAGCTTAAAACAAATGTCCTAAACAATACACTAGAAGATTTTTAAGAAAATATATCTTTTGAAAAGTGAAGTCAATAAACCATTTCAATAATTCTATGGATAATTTAAGAACAAATTTTCCATAGTCCTACACCTACCCAAAATCTCCGTCAGCCATGCACTCCACAATGCACGTGACCTCTTTAGAATGGCCTGCGATGTAGTGGGGACATGACACGGGAGCACGACCTCTACAATGCGAATGCATATGTTTTTGCGTCGCACGTCCTCGTTTCTGCGTCGTGCATCCTCGGTTACACGCGACTAACTCACGACTCACGTCCCAGTGAAGGCTCGAGCATCCCAGTTGAGACGCGCAGGTGAACGATATGTCAAGAAATGTATAAGCTAACATGTCTGAGATATTTATTTGACACGTCGTTGCACTGTGAAGGGCCTAACACAACCATCACACCAATGTACTTGCCCGGTCGTAATCAATATTTGACACTGACAGATATCATGACATGGATGAAAGTGCAGACAAGATTTGTTTTGGGAAACTACGTTAGGGACCACACAAATTTATGAATAAAAAAAGCAGAATCGATTGTGATATGTTGAGCAGTGAATGCATCTTCTAGTACCATCAAGCAACATGCTAATAACCTCAAGTCATGTTAGGGAAAAGGATAAACTTCTTGTTTGAGGGGAGGAAAAGAATTCACTTGATAAAGGTATTAACCTCAAATAAGGGGTTAGAGATGTGAAACAGAATGTGCGAGATACATGCGATGATGGTGTACTGGCTGTTGCATGCGTGCATGTGATAACAAACCGTGTGTATGGAATAATCAACCAAGTGCTGCATACGATAATGATCAAGCTGCCGTATAGGAGTTGGTTTTCTCTAGCCCATGTGATATGGACTTCTCCAGCGGATAGGTTGTTAGAGTTAGTTCTTTTCTCTAAAATTTGTTGCATGTCTTTATTTTTTATATCAAACTATTGTAAGCCATGGTAAAGGCTATTTTTATCTTTTATATAACAAAGGTGTAAGGTGTGGTCCGAGACAAAGGTTTAACGCTTCATATTTCATTACATGGTACTTGAATCTATCACGCGCTGTGTGCACATCTATCCATCTCGGCGACGCACGGCGACACGTGACGCGTAGCTATCTGCACGCGCAGACATCGTGTCCTCTCCCGGCCGACGACTCCCGACTGAACGCGCGGCGACGCGTGACCAGCTGCACGCGAGGGCGACTTTGCATCCACTGCACTGCATCCCGACTGACATGCGGCGACGACTGTAACCACCCAGCCGACACGCAGCGACGTGTGGCCGCGCGCATCACTGTGAACGACGCGCGGCGACGACTGCAACCCGGCCGGCCGACGCGCGGTGACGCGTGGCCATCTACTCGCGTGTGCCTCACCGCAACTTCTCCCGGCCGACGCCTGCACAGGTGCATCTCTACACGCGGCACGTGATTTGTGCAATTACAAGTCAGGAGCATGGCGTCGAATTCCTCCTCAGGCGGCATAGCTGGCGCTAATCTTCTCCAGTGTCACTCCGTCTCGGAGAAACTTGGAAAGGGGAGCCATACGCTATGGAAGGCTCAAGTTTGTGCTGCAATCCGCAACGCATGACTTCAAGGCTATCTCACCGGCACTGTGCAAGCCCCAGATGTTGAAGTATTGGTCACCATAGATGAGAAGACCGTGAAAAAGCCAAATCAGGCGTTTGAATATTGGGAGGCTAATGATCAACTTGTTCTTGACTATCTCTTATCATCTCTTTCAAAGGATGTTCTAATTCAAGTTGCTATGTCTAAAATAGCAGCTGAAGCTTGGCGATCCATTGAAGAAATTTATTCTGTCCGCACCCCTGCAAGATCGGTGAACACCAGGCTTGCCCTCACCAACACAAAGAAAGGAGCAATGAAGATCACTCGAGTATGTCATCAAGATGCGAGCTCTAGGTGATGAGTGTTAGAGATAATATCTCGTTTGTTTGTTATCGCATGTAACAAGGCTAGTCGTTATATCCAGCGCATAGCTTGTTATCCCATGTAACGATGCAGTAGATAAGTCGGATAGGATTAGATTGATTTGGTTTTCTGTTTTGTAACAATCCGGCTAGTTTGCTGCTATACTTTATGTATGCCACGGCTGGGGCTTTTCCATAGATTGAAACACGAAACACGTCGTGAGTCCTAGAGAGAGCCGACGCTTCCACCACTCTGCGCCTCTGAAACTTTCACATGGTATCAAAGCCATGGCGAGTTCAAGTGTTGCTGTAAGTTCATCTACCAATCCACTATTTGGAGTTCACATCGCTGAGAAGCTCTCCAAATCAAACTATGCGCTTTGGAAGGCGCAAGTTCTCATCGTAATTCGCGGTGCTCGTCTCGAAGGCCACATCACCGGGAAGATGAAGATCTCAGATGAAGAACTCGTCGAGAAGAAAGACGACACAACTGTCACTACATCAAATCCTGCATTCGAGGAGTGGTATGCCCAGGACCAACAGGTCCTAGGACTGATTTTCTCTTCAGTTGGGAGAGAAGTATTCGGCCAAATTGCCGCTGCATCAACTGCGGCGCAAGCATGGCAGGAGGTAGAACGGATGTTTGCCGCTCAGACCCGTGCCAGGACGATGAACGTGCGATTTGCACTTACAACAACCAAAAAAGGTAATCTGTCAATTGCTGAATATTTTGTCAAGATGAAAGGCTATGCATATGAGATGCTTGCTGCTGGAAAGCCATTGGATGATGAAGAACTAGTTTCTCACATCTGCAATGGATTGGACTCTGAATATAATCCAGTGGTCATGACAGTAGCAGCAAGAATTGAACCCATCATTGTTTCAGAGCTTTATTCTCAACTTGTAAGCTTTGAAACAAGACTTGATCTCCAAGATGGATCTGGGATGGGTTCTGTACATGCGCATGCTGTCAATAGGACAAGCGGGTGCGGTGGCTTTACTGACCGCATGTCACATCGTGGTCGCAGTCACCGTGGACGCTGGCATGGACACAGCCGTGGCACACAATACTCACGTGGAGGCAGCAACAATACTCAGCGGCAAGCTACAGGGAGTAATGATGACAGGCCAACTTGACAAGTTTGTTTAAAGAAGGGACATACAGCTAATAAATGTTGGCATCACTTCGACGAAAGTTTTGTTCTTGAAGACCGTCATGCCTCAGCTGCAATGAACTCCTACAACATCGACACCAACTGGTATGTTGACACTGGTGCAACAGATCATATCACAAGTGAGCTTGAGAAATTGTCTGTACGAGAAAAATACAAAGGCAATGATCAAATCCACATAGCAAGTGGCGTAGGTATGGAAATTAAACACATTGGTCATACTACTGTTCCAACCCAATTCCGTAATCTATATCTAAATAATGTCCTTCATGTTCCCAAAGCCAAGAAAAATCTTGTTTCAGTTCATCGTCTTACTGAAGATAATTCTATTTTTCTTGAACTTCATCGTGATTATTTTCTTATCAAGGATTGAGCCACAAAGAACATAATTCTTAGAGGATGTCGTTACAAGGGACTATATCCTCTTCCTTCAGTCCAGTCAATAAAGCAGGCCTTTGGAGTTGTGAAGCCAAGGACATCCTTCATTCCCAGTTATGTCTAGAATTGTTAGCAGTAATAAGCTTCCTTGCTCTGTTGAGTATAACAAAGAGTCAATTTGTGATGCTTGTCAAAAGGCCAAGAGTCATCAGTTATCTTATAATAGATCAATTAGTTCTTCCAAGTTTCCCTTAGAACTTGTTCATTCAAATGTCTAGGGTCCTGCACTGAACTCTGTGGGCAGAAAAAAATACTATGTTAGCTTCATTGATGATTTTAGCAAGTTCACTTGGATCTATTTTATTTCCCATAAATCTGAAGTTCTTCAGAAATTCCATGAATTTCATATTATGGTAGAGAGATTATTTGATCGCAAAATCCTCTCCATGCAAACTGACTGGGGAGGGGAACATCAGAAACTCCATAGTTTTTTTTGATAAACTTGGCATTGTTCATCATGTCTCATGTCCTCATACGCATCAACAAAATGGAGTTGTTGAGCGCAAGCACCGACATATCGTTGAAGTCGGCTTGTCCCTCCTTGCTTATGCATCTATGCCTTTAAAATTCTGGGATGAAGCATTTATGGCAGCCCTTTTCTTATCAATCGCATTCCCAGCATATCTATCCAACATGCCACCCCCTTAAATCGTTTATTCAAGCAAGAGCCTGACTATTCTTCTCTTCGTGTCTTTGGTTGTGCATGTTGGCCCAATTTGCGTCCTTACAATAAGCATAAGCTAGAATTCCGGTCCAAACGTTGTGTTTTTCTTGGATACAACAGTCTTCATAAAGGTTTTGAATGCCTTGACGTTGCGTCCGGCCGCATATATATTTCTCACGATGTAGTTTTCGATGAAAATGTGTTTCCATTTTCTGAACTACACGCAAATGCTGGCGCTCGTCTTCGTGCCAAAGTCACACTCTTGCCTACAGATCTTGTTCCTTCATCTTTACATTTTTCTTGGACGGAACGAGTAGATGGCAGTGTGTTTAATTTATCTAATGCCACTAATCACTCTAGCTCTAGTGCATGTGATGACAGGACCCCTAGTGCATGCAGCGCTGACTCCGTTCTCCCACACGGTGCAAGTTCCCAGGCTACGGCAGCGTCTCCTGCAAACAGTGCACCGCATGCACCTCTAGATCCGACTGCCTCTCCAGTGAACAGTGTGGCGCATGCACCTGTGGACCCACCATTGTTGACCACATCTCACTAGCTCCTGATTCACCGCATGCACCTGTGTCTGGTGCTGATTTCGGTGCTGCCACCTCGGCTGCTTCAGATGGCGGGGAGACAGCTCATACTGAAGAAGTAGTCACATCTGAACCACTGCATACTGCTGCACCCAGTACTCGTTTGCAGTCTGGCATTCGCAAGCCAAAGATATATATTGATGGAACTGTCAGGTATGGATGTTTTATAACTTTTTCTAAAGAACCCCAGAATTTAGATGAGGCCTTGAGTAATAAAGATTGGAAACTAGCGATGGATGCAGAATATGATGCTCTCATTAAAAATAAAACCTGGCATTTAGTTCCACCAAGGAAGGGTGTTAATATTATTGACTGCAAGTGGGTGTATAAAATAAAACGTAAGTCTGATGGTAGCCTTGATAGATATAAAGCCAGGCTAGTAGCAAAAGGTTTCAAACAAAGATATGGGATTGACTACGAGGATACTTTTAGCCCTGTTATAAAACATACTACTGTCAGAATTATTCTCTCTATTGCCGATGGTGTCAAAACCATTGAGTGTAAATGGGTTTTTAAGAAAAAGGCCGATATGGATGGAAATGTTCACATCTATAAGGCGCGATTGGTGGCGAAAGGGTTTAAACAGATTCAAGAAGTTGATTATGATGAAACCTTCTCGCCCGTCGCAATGCTTAAATCTATTCGGATTATCCTAGCGATTGCTGCATATTTCGACTATGAGATATGGCGGATGGATGTCAAAACGGCTTTCCTAAATGAAAACCTAAGCGAGGATGTATACATGATACAACCTCGGGGTTTTGTCGATCGAGAATCGCTTTGTAAAGATATGCAAGCTACAGAAATCCATTTATGGATTGAAGCAAGCATCTCGGAGTTGGAATATTCGTTTTGATGAAGTAATCAAATCAGGAGAATTTGAATGCAAGAACGATGCGCTAAAGGTCTACTATCAAAAATACCGGGATTTGATGGATAACTTTCGGCTAGTGACATTGAGGCATATCCCTTGGGAACAAAACACGGAAGCCAACAATTTGGCTCAGGGGGCATCAGGCTACAGGCCGATGATGAAGGACGTTGAAGTAGAGATCGCCACCATGATAGCCGACGACTGGAGGTTTGAAGTCTACAACTACCTACAGAATCCTACCTAGTCGGCTTCAAGGAAATTGCGCTACAAGGCTTTGAGATACATTTTGCTTGATGAAGAAGCGTGTCGGTGATATGGGCCGGGGTATGTCGGGGGTATGACATCGAGAAAGGAAGACGCCCTTGCCCGTCAAGGAGCGTCAAAGTTACACCGAATGGCTTAGGCGAGTCCCGGCCACGGGCGGCCACGTGGCCGCCCCGAAGAGGCTGGCCGGAGGCTGGCGGAGGCCACCATACTCCCAAAGCGGCGGGGTCGGGATCACCGGACCCGGTCGGTAGGATCGGGGTTACCGGACCCCATCCCTCACCCCGCGCCTCTCTGAGAGGGGTGAGTCCAACTACCAACCAATCCATTTAATGCTCAAAAAGAGGGGAACTAAGCGTCGCCCCACCGTATTCAATACGATGTGAGGCGCGGTGTCGTTGCTCTCATCATCACCCTTTTTGCACGACACGAGGCAAAGGAGGCCTAAATTCCTTGGCGAGACCGCGGTATGGCCGCGCACCCACTCCACGCATGCCCCCTCACGCCTGTCCGATCACGTTTAATGCATTGGGCGGCCGCGTGGGAGAGAGAGTGCGAGCGCGGGAGCGCGGTGCCGTGCCTACCCGCGGGATGGGTCAGCGACCGGTGGGTCCCATCGGAGTAGGTAGGCAAGCCATCACCGCGTCAACAGCATGGCTACCACGGCGATCACCTTTTTCCGCTTATCATGACGCAGCAAACAGGAAGGAGCAGGAATGGAATGGCTTCTCCGACAAGACAAGATAAAAACCACTCCCTCACGTGGAGTGGAGTAGAGAGAAGTTGGGACTACTGTGGTGTTCCCTTGTACTACAAAAGGAGACCCAAGTCCATCATAAAACAGGTTGATTGGTCGATTCACTCTAGGTCGGTCGATTGGTCGGCTAACTCCTGGACTGGGTAGATCAGCCCCCTGAGCAACAGCTAGCTCTTAGTGACCCTTCATCCACCACCGACTTCGGAAGAGAAGAACACCTTCGTTGCTCTCTGTATTTTCATCCCTTATATTACATACCAAACAGGAGTAGGGTGTTACACCTCACCGGTGGCCCGAACCTGTATAAACCCTCGCGTCTCCGTAGTCTTGACTTCTTTCCGCCTCATCCGCATTATCCCATTTCCATCGCGAGTTTAAACCAGGATTCACCGCTCCCCATGCCGAACCAAAAAGGGGTCCTTCGGATTCCCGCGTGTCGGATTCCCATGGCGCTCGAGGCCGGGCCGCTCTGGTTGATGAATGCGCATCGGCCCAGTCGAGTCACCTCTTGGGACGATCGTGCCACTAGTTCACCTCCAACTTCTAGGGCACGTACCCGCGCCCGGGAGTGGAGGCAGACCTTCACATGGTCCGATGAGGGGAGGACGAGTCTCTGCGCAAATACATTCAGCGTTTTTGCCAGGTACGCAATACCATACCCTCCATCGTTGACCTTGCAGTGATCTTCGCCTTCCGGAGTGGTGTATGCCATGACGTTATCTTTGAGAAGATCGAATCCAAGGCCCTGGACTACCATGGAGCTCTTTGAGCTCGCTGACCGGTGGTCCGCAAGGAGGCTCGGGTTTGGAATCCTAGGAATCCGGCCCAAGCCTCCACCGGCTGCCCCCTCCGCGTCCGTGAAGAGCGACATGAACGGCGGCGGAAGCGCGGGCGTCGCGCGCGGCGAGGAGGGTCACGTCCTCACCGCCGCGGGGCGGGAAAGCCCTCGCGGAAGGGCAAGCCCGCGGGCAACCGCGGCGGTCCCAGACCCTCGCCCCCGGGCCGGGTCGGAGACAAATGGTGCATGGTGCACCAAACCTCCCACCACGACCTCTCGAATGCCGTTCGGTCAAGAATTTGGCCGAGCGAGTGCAAAAAGTATGAGCGAAACGGAGGGAGAACGAGAAGGAAATCCGCCGCAAGGGCAAGGCACGGCGGAGCGTTCGGACAACCGGCGAGAGAAGGCCAAGGATGCGGCCCGGTCGGGGATGACTATGACAACTGGGCTACCAAGATCCCGGCACATCGTCGCCACCATCGACGGTGGTGCAGGTGCCCAGTATCCGCGGAGCTTCAAGTCCATGAGGCGCGAGCTCCTCACGGGTGTGCCGTCAACGAGGCGGCTCGGAGGTCGCGCTAGGCGAGGTGCCCATCACCTTTGACCAAACCGACCACCCAGGGAGCATCGCACGTAGCGACCACTTGGCCCTCGTGACCTCCCCCACCATCTGCAATGTCAAAGTCGCCCGAGTCTTAAGTGACGGAGGTGCGGCCCTCAACATACTATCCCAGAAGGCCTTTGATGCAATCAAGGCCCCAGGGAATGGTGCTCGGGCCCTCTTACCCCATCATTGGGGTGACGCCCGGGAAGGTGTGGCCCCTTGGGCAGATCGCTCTGCCGGTCACTTTTGGGGCCCCCACTAATTTCTGCACCGAGCGGATTGACTTCGATGTGACGGATCTCAATCGCCCTACAACACCGTGCTCGGGAGGCCGAGCGTTGGTGAAGTTCATGGCGGCTACCCATTATGCCTACCGCCGGCTTAAGATGCCGGGCCCCGGAGGCGCCATCACCATCCACGCCGACATTAAAACCGCCTTTGGGCTGCGGAAGCGCACGTGGGCGACATTGCGGCGGCCGACCGCGTCGAACCCGAGGGCCCCCAAGGGAAGATGTCGGGTTCTCGGGCCCGAAGCAACGCATCACCTCTGCCGATGAGGTGGTAATTAAGTCTATCCGTTTGGGTGACGACCCGTCCAAGACCGCCAACATTTGTGGCAACTTGGACCCCAAATAGGAAGACACGCTCGTCTCCTTCCTGCGGGCGAACGGCGACGTGTTTGCTTGGAAGCCATCGGATATGCCGGAGTCCCCGGGAGGTGATTGAGCATCGACTTGCAGGTGCGGCCGGATGCACGCCCGGTCCACCAAGAGGTGAGGCGGCAGGCCCCGGAGCGGCAGGCGTTCATCCGTGAAGAGGTAACACGGCTCCAAGAGGCCGACTTCATCCGGGAGGTGCTGCATCCGGAGTGGTTGGCAAACCCGGTGGTCGTCCCGGAGGCCAACCACAAGCTGCGCATGTGCATCGACTACACCGACTTCAACAAGGCATGTCCCAAAGACCCCTATCCTCTACCTCGAATAGACCAGATAGTCGACTCCACTGTGGGGTGTGACCTTTTATGCTTCCTAGATGCATACTCTGGTTATCATCAATTTCGCATGGCTATAGATGATGAGGAGAAAACTTCATTCATCACCCCTGTGGGTACATTTTGCTACATGTCTATGCCCTTTGGTTTAAAAAATGCCATGTCCACTTTTCAACGTGGTATCCGCATCACGTTAAAAGACCAAATAGGGTGCAATGTTGAGGCATACGTCGATGATCTCGTAGTCAAATCTCAGGATCAAAGAACCTTGCTCCCGGATTTGGCCGAGACGTTTAATAACCTCCGGTCCTCCTGCATGAAGCTAAACCCAGAGAAATGTGTGTTCGTGGTGCCGGCAGGCAAGCTTTTAGGGTTTTTGGTCTCTGCCTGAGGCATTGAGGCCAACCCCACTAAAATAAAAGCAATAGAGGAGATGCGTCCCCCTAGGAAACTCAAGGACGTGCAGAGACTCACTGGTTGCGTAGCTGCCCTGAGTCGTTTCATATCCAGATTAGGAGAGCGGGCGCTCCCTTTGTTTAAGTTGTTAAAACGAACCGGCCCCTTCACTTGAACGGACGAAGCGGAGAAAGCCTTGGGCGACCCCAAGCACTACCTCTCCTCGCCGCCCGTATTGGTAGCCCCCGGGAAGGAGAGCCCCTCCTTTTATATTTGGCGGCGACCCCAAGTGATTAGTGCGGCCTTGGTTGTGGAGCGCGACGACGAGCTAGACTCTTAATTGCCCCCAACCCTGTCAAACCCGGAGGCAGGAGACCTCAGAACGGAGTTGGTCGAGGAGGCGCCCGAACCCGGAGGTGGCCCTTTGCCCCCCGAGCTTCAGGGAGCCACCCGACCCCCTAGTCCGGGAGCTCCCGAGGCCCCCTTCACCCAGTGGCCCCGAGGGCCCGGGAGGCGATGGCCGTAGCCCGGGCACCGAGATGACCCGCCCGAAACACCCGTGGTAGGAAGTCTCGAACGGAGTTGGTCGAGGAAGCGCTCGAACCCGGAGGTGGCCCTTGGCCCTCGAGCTTCGGGAGCCGCCCGGCCCCTAGTCAGGGGCTCCAAGCCCCCTCCACCCAGAGCGGCCCCGAGGGCCCGGGAGCGACGGCTCGAAAGCCCGGACACCGAGATAACCCGCCCCAGTGTACCCGAACAGTCGCCCCTAACAAAGTAGTCAAGGCCCGCACCAAGGCGCAGCAGCCCGGTCTACTTTGTCGGCGAGGCACTACGGGACGCAAAAACACGTTACCCGCAGGCCTAGAAAATGCTCTACGCCGTGCTCGTGGCCTCCGGAAGCTGCGCCATTATTTCCGGGCGCAGGGTAACGGTAATCACGTCCTACCCTCTCGGGCAAATCTGCGTAACCGAGAGGGCACGGGACGGGTAGTCAAATGGGCCATCGAGTGTCGGAATTTGATGCACTTGAAGCCCAGCATGCAATCAAGAGCCAAGCCTTGGCTGATTTCATGGCGGAATGGACGCCAACGGTCGGTAGCGATCCACCCCGGGAAACCCGAGAGTGCGGAGGATCGTGACCAAGGAGCCGCGCACCGGGTGATGAACTTTGACGATTCACTCACCTTGCACGGAGCCGGAGCGGGCATGGTGCTAACTTCCCGGCGGGTGACGTGCCGT
Organism: Oryza australiensis; assembly: GCA_019925245.2. Taxonomy (NCBI): domain Eukaryota; kingdom Viridiplantae; phylum Streptophyta; class Magnoliopsida; order Poales; family Poaceae; genus Oryza; species Oryza australiensis. Next base: position 107,799 of record JAIFGZ020000394.1, read on the forward strand.
ACATCGTCGGATCGACTTAGGGCAACCAACAACATGGCCGAATATGAGGGGCTTCTAGCGGGGTTGCGAGCGGCAGCAGGTGTGGGCATCCGCCGTCGATGGTCCTTGGGGATTCCCGGCTAGTTGTAAACCAGGTCTCCAAGGAATATCAATGCAACGACCCCTAAATAGAAGCTTATGTCAAGGAAGTACGGCATATGGAGCGCCATTTCGATGGCCTCGAGCTACGCCATATTCCCGGGAAAGATAATGCCACGGCGGACGAGATATCTAGGATCGCATCCGCGCGAGCCTCGGCCCCACCGGATGCGTTTGAAGAAAGTCTCATAGAGTCGTCGGCGCACCCCGAACCGCCCAGGCGGGAGTCGGCTAGTCCCGACGCCCAGATCCGGCGGGCCAGCCACGGCCCCCCTGCGGACCAACATCATGCGCCGGTGGCTTGGATTGCAGAAATCCGAGCGTACCTACAAGACGCGTCATTGCCCGAGCAACGCGAAGAAAGCGAACGCATTGCCCGAACCTCCAAGAGATACGTGTTGGTAGAAGGGACGCTCTACCGACGCGGTGCCAACAAGTGCTCGTGAAATGAATTGCTCGGGAATAGGGTGTCGAGCTCCTAGCCGAGATCCATGAAGGTGAATGCGGGGCACACTCAGCCTCCCGAACCTTGGTGGAAAAGGCATTCCGTCAAGGATTCTATTGGCCCACCGCGCTGGAGGACGCAACGGACCTCGTGCGGCGGTGTTGAGCATGTCAATTCCACGCCAAGCAGACGCACCTGCCGGCCCAGGCCCTCCAGACCATCCTGCTCTCATGGCCATTTGCGGTCTGGGGGCTGGACATCCTGGGCCCGTTCAAGCAGGCACGAGGCGGATGCAAGTTTCTATATGTCGCCATCGACAAATTCACCAAGTGGCTCGAGGCCTATCCAGTCAGCGTCATCGACAAACATTCGGCTGTGCGGTTCATGAGAGGCATCACGGCAAGGTTCGGGGTCCCCAACAGACTCATCAGCGACAACGGCGCCCAGTTCACGAGTGAGCTGTTTTGCGAGTATTGCGATGACATGGGCATCAAGCTCTGTTTCGCCTCACCCGCCCACCCCCAAAGCAACGGTCAGGCCGAGCATGCAAACGCAGAAATACTAAAAGGCCTCAAAACTAAGACCTACAATGTGCTCAAGAAGCATGGGGACTCGTGGACTGATGAGCTGCCTGCGGTCCTTTGGGCCAATCGGACTACCCCGAGCCGCGCCACCGGGGAGACATCTTTCTTCTTGGTGTATGGAGCCAAGGCGGTATTGCCCTCCGAGCTCACCCTGGGATCGCCCCGAGCCACGTTATACATCGAAGCAGATCAAGGGTAGGTGCGTCGTGATGATCTGGATTACTTGGAGGAAAGACGGCGCCGGGCAGCGCTTCACGCGGCCCGCTACCAACAGAGCCTTCGCTGCTACCATCAAAGCAAAGTCAGACCCCGAGCGCTGCAAGTCAATGATCGATCTTGGCGTGTGCAACGCGCGGGGCGAGCAAATTATCTCCGATGTGGGAGGGGCCATACAAGGTTATTGGCATCCGCGTGCGGGAGTAGTTCGCCTAGCCACAGAGGACGGCACTCCGTTGCCGAACCCGTGAAATATTTCCCACCTACGCAGGTTCTACGCATAAGCCGCATGGTGCGCTGAAACATGCATTGAAGTTCATCCACTGCCTCCGGTGGCATGAACAATAAGTTTGCTATTAAATTCCATATGATTTTTCTTGCAAAATACCTGTTATAGTGTGTTTTGTCCATGTGTTGGAGCATGTACTGCGGATGCGGCTTTCCAATGGTTCCCTGGCCTTGCCCGCCTTAGCCTGAGAGCCCTAAGAGTGTCGAGGTACAACGATGCTGCATACTACCACGCACAGGGGCAGTCAACGCACAGGGGTTCGGGTGCGAACTAACACGCTGTCCGGCCCCGTTCTTTGCTGCCCTCGCTGGCCTTTTTATGCCTTCGCTCCTACCCGGAACCCCGACAAAGGCACCAGCCAACGACCAGTGCATGCTGCCCGAACTCGGTGCAGCCCCCTAACTACATGGGACAAATCATGACAAAGGACCACACTACTGCATTCTTGCAATAACTAAGAGTTGAACTACCGTTGCAGGAAAGCAAACAGCCAGAGGCTCGGGCCAACCAACCGCCACTACGTGCGCGCTAAGTTGGCCGGGGGCTCCCAACATATACACATACACAAATGAATCATCAAAAGCAGCCACGATGAGCTGTTACAGTGCAAGATCAACATAGTTAAGGCAAGTTCACTGACTTTATAAACAATACCACGAATGTCTTTGTACACAAATGCAGATAGAAACCGAGAGGGAGCAAGAGAGTCCTAAGTGGCCGATGGGTCTTGTTAGTGATATGCCGTAAAGGCAACATGGAGATGTTGGATATCATGGTCAATGTTTATGTATTTATGAATAAAGTGTTATTCGGTTCCATGAAATAGACATCTTGTATTGATCAATAAGTACGTGACTTATTTATGAGACTCTATATGTATGAATCTATTTCTAAATGATCCTCGATCATATATCATATTATTGGAACTAATATGATTCTAAGATCCGCATGTCTATTGATTGATGATCATGTCTCATAGATCATGGGTATGGAGATACCAAATCAATAAACATGGACATATGTGTTAGAGAACACATTGTTGGATAGACCCACCATGAGACACTACAGGAATTAATGTGCCATTAGTTGGTCTCAGGTAGTGTTGGTACAAAGTCCTTAGACCTGAGATCACCATGGATTCTAACATGTGTAGTAGCCTACTTTGGGACTATCAAACGCTATTCCGTAACTGGGTAGTTATAAAGGTAGTTTTCGGGTTTGCTATGAAACATGGAGTGGAATGTGAGTGATCAAGATGGAATTTGCCCCTCCTTTGGAGAGATATATCTGGGCCCCTCGAGGTAATGGATTATGGAAATGCATGGCCATGCTAAGTTGATTGAGGAGTCAATCAACAGACAGATAATCCAATACGGTTCGAGTGAATGGTTAAGCTATTGAAGGGATGGCACACATCTTGCCTATAGCTTAATTGGTATCGTGAGGCAAAGGGATTTGTGTACACATTACAGGCTCAGAGCCGATATTATATTCTTGTATACTATGGTGTCAATATGTGCTCCTAGGCGCCGCTATTGACAGGTCGGCTGAGTTGGACTCGAGCCGACGATCGACTAAGTTAGACTATAGCCGAAACCAAGTATACCTGAACCTACAGGGTCGCACGCTTAAGGGGATAAGAACAAGCATTCGAGTTGGACTCGAATACGGCTCGATCAGATAGGGATCCGATTGGATAGAGTCCTATGGTCTTACAACGTATGGGCGGCCAACTCTATGAGACACGGATGAGATCCGATTCAAAATAGTCCTGATCGGCCACTAGTCCCAGTAGGCCAACTCTATATAAAGGGGCGAGGGGTGGAGAGCTGCCAGATATCAGTTGAATTGCATTGCGCCGAGATCAATCTCCACGGAAACCCTCCCACTTTCGAGCCAAACCCTAGCCTTGCATCGCGTGCTAGCACACGGGTGTTCGGCGTTACGTCCCCGGACGTGTGGATACCGGTAGAGGCGCTGCTACGTTGCACGCTGCAGATCGGCTGCGGTCGAGCGCATCGGAGCGAGGCGCGAGAACGGTTGTCGGCTTGCGGGAATCGGCTACACTGTTTCGGATCGGATAGCCCTGATTGGCTATTTCCGCTGCATACTCCAATCGGTAATGATCTATCGGCCCACGATCTATCGGCCCTTACTTGCAAGTGTTCCTGGTTTGCGCGGTAGAAAAGTTTTTTGTTTTCGGCTAGCGTAGCCTCCGCGTAACCCTTCGGTGGTATCGAGCTAATCTTGCTTAGTTCAGGTTTTAGATTGGATCTGGAACAAGTTTTGCACATGGGTTGATTAGATCAATCGGTTTTACGGGATTTGTTGAGGAGAGTTAATGGTAATTGTGTTCCTTGATAGTGTATCGGAACGGCGTAACGTGATTACGTCGAAGCAATATCCATAGAACTCGGTTTGAGTCGGCTTCGAGATAGCGTTCCTTGGTAGTGTATCGAAACGGTATAATGTGATTATGCCGAAGCTATCTCGTAGTCCGATCTTGTTAGCTACCTCGCGCCTACGCAAACCATCTCCCTTGATAGTGTATCGGGACGGCATAATATGATTATGCCGACATGGTTTCCGTAAGTGATTTCATAGCAGGACCGCCGTGTGCGGGACCTACGAGTCAATGTAATCTTCAATTAGAGCTTCTATAGTAGTAGCTTAGTTTGAAGAAATCAAGCATTCGGCACTTGGAAGAACAGTGATGAAGATTGAGATCCTCTACACCGACATGGAGATGGAGATCACCATGTGAAGGGGGCCATACTATTTCATTATATGCTATTCTACCTGCTTTCATATATGTGATATGTTTGTTTGATAGGATAGCATCCCTCGCAAAATTAAGTAGTAATGATGCCCTTCCAAATGTTGCACCCGTCACCGTTATGCTCGTCAATGGTGGGTCTGCCAAAGCAGAGTGCCATTCTCTATCATAACACGAGGGGGTATATGTCGGACATATACAGCAGGAGCATTTGGTTTACTTAACAAGGCTATCAAAATAGTTTTGGGCCTTGGGGCATAGGTTGGGGCCAGGGCATGGAGATGCCACACCAACAACAAGAGTCACATAGAGATGTGATTAGCAAGGAGTTGCTTACCGATGTTATTAATCTTCTAGCAGTGATGCCAAAGCTCACTAGAAATTAACTAACATGTGGATCTTGACCCAATACGTAACCTAGAGGGAATGTGTAAAATACGTAATGGGAGTCTAATGTTAAATTGTTTAACAATAGACATAGCATAAACATTATGCTAAACTTTGCTTTTTCTGTTGTAGAATAAATGGCGGCTAATACTACACCCAGTACTTTCAATTTGCGATCTATTCTCGAGAAGGAAAAATTAAATGGAACAAACTTTATGGATTGGTATCGCAACTTGAGAATTGTTCTCAAGCAAGAGCGTGAGGAGTACGTTCTTGAAGTACCCTATCCGAGGATTTGCCTAATAGTGCCCCGAAGCGCACGGAGAGCTTACGAGAAGCACACTAATGATGCCCTAGATATAAGTTGTCTCATGCTTGCTACAATGTCCCCGAGCTTCGAAGCAATATGAGAGCAGCGAGCGCCCCCATTCGGAGTCGGAGCTCGGCCGGGATCGGTCGCTGCGCGGTGAGCTGCTGAAGACCCCCGTGGCGAGCCACCCGCTCCTTGCCTTGGGGGCTCGCGGCAGGCCGACGCCGGAAGGGCTAACGGTGGCCGGCGGGGCGACGGCGCCGTTGGGTGCGACGCGGGCGATGGCTGTTGGGGCGGCGGCGATGGTTGCTGCGGAGGAGACCCCTCGGGTTGTTCTCCGCCGCCCTCCGCTGCCCCCTCCGTGCCGGCGCCGCGCACGGCTCGCTCTTCGTGGGCGACGGCGCTGCGATCTCGGGTGGGCCCCCTCCTCGGATCGCACCGGATCCGGGACCGGGCCCGTAGGGGCGACCCGGACCCGGAGGGCTCGAGCACCCAGAGCCTTTCTGCGCTCCCTCCCAGAGCCGAGGCGAACCGCCCTTGGGTACAACCCTTGGGCGAAAATGCACGTGCTCGCGTTGGAAGCAAAACATGAACACAATAAGGAATCAAAAAAAAAGACAAAAATGTAAGGCCCTAATGAGCATCCGCGTGTCGGCAAGGCATACCTGCGGGCGGGGTTGAAGTCCTAGGAGATCCTCGAGATGGCCCGCTTGTTCTTCGCAGGGCTGCTGGAGGACTCGTCGGGCTCGCCCGCCGCGTCCGCCCGATCTTGGAGCCTTGCGGATGGCCCCGCCGCTGGGGTGCTCATTGGGGATGCGCCCCGGGCCTCCTCCGAAGTCGTTGCTGCCGCCGTTGTGGCCGACCTGGCCCTCGGCGTAGTGACCCCTGGGGATGGGACCACCGCCTGCGAGCCCCCTGATCTGCGGGGGGGAGCGGCGTGCTCCGCCCCACCGTCACGTGGTGGGGATGGGGGAAGAGCGGGGTCCTCCTCTGACCTCTTCCTCTTCCCCTTAGGGTCCAGAACCCCCGGGTCGCTTTGGCCCGGACCCCGGCGGTTCAGCCGCCCGATTGGGACATGGTCGTCGGCGTCGTCGTCGTCACCGCCCCCGCCTCTCGGGGCGGTCTCCGGCGCGGCTGACGACGAGCCCACGCCATCACCCACCACCCTTCAGCGTGTGCAGAATCTCCGTGCGCGCCGAGTCCTGGCATAGGGGCACCAACCCGGGCGGGAGCTGCGTCAGGTCCATCTCTGTAACGCCGAGGGTGCGGCGAACCAGGGTCTCGAGGTCCCTCTCATCCCAGTCGAAGACGGCGCCCACGTGGGTCCGCATGTCGTCGTTGGGACCCATGTACATGTAGGCGGGCGCGGCCTTTCTGCAACGGCGCAATGCGCCTCATCGAAAGTCGCGGAAGACCGCGTGACCAGACGAGCCCCGCCGGAGGTAGGCGATCCGGTCCAGCACCGTCTAGCTCCCTCCGGCTCGCGGACGCGCCCCGGCTCCTCGGTTCAGGAATCCACGTCGGCGAGAGATAGGCGGGGTGGTCGCCCGAGCTAGTGTAGAACCGGAACGCCCTCCGGTTCTCCCACCGGAGCGAGGGTGGATGTCGATGAAGGGGGTGCCGACCGCCCTATCGTTTCGTGGCTGGATCGCCACGTACCCGACCGCGCCGAGGGAGCCAGCCCGGCACACCCGGAAGAACTGCTGGAAGAGGTGAAGTGAGGGCCTCACCCCCACAAACATCTCGTAGGTGTGAGCGAACACGGCGAGGTAGAAGACAGCGTTGGGGGTGAGATGGTGCAACCGGAGGTCGTAGAACTCCAGAACGTCAAGAAAAAAGCAGGAGAAGGGCGGCACCAGCCCGACCATGGCGAAGGAGGTGAAGAACACCATCCTCGTAGGGGGCCGCTCCTCCGGGACATCACCACCGCTGCTCGTGCCGCGCGGCAGGAACTTGTTGAAGAGGCTGCGAGCCTCCGTGGTGCGGACCAAAGATTTGGGAAGCACGCTTCTAGGCTCCAGGGGCAAATCATGGCCCATCGCGAGGGTGGATGCTGAAGCACGAAAAAAAAAGCTGGTGGCGAGAGAAAGGAAACAGAAGGAGCAGAGGGCGCTGGGTAGACGAAGGGCGAATGGCTGTGAGAGGTGATGGCAGTGGAAAGCATAGAAACTGATCCCCCTTCATGCGGATCTGCTTTTATAAGCAACCACCGCCCCCTCGGATTCTACGGCATTAAATTCGCCCCACTACCACGCGATGCACCCCCTCAACTCCGTGCCCTTTCGATTTTCGCATCCCCTTGGGTTCCCGTGTTGTCTGGATTTCGTGCCGCCTGGGGTTTCGCGCCCACCAGGAGCACTACACGGGACGGAGAGTGTCAGGCGGTTTGTATGGGCCCCCGTGCGCGTGGCCCGAATAAACTCGCCCCCCGTCCTAAGGAAAACTTGGCCTGGCGGCATCAGTTGTCGCGTACCGGCCGCCTGCCATAGCAAAAGCATCCGGTGCCGGGCCCACACACTCAAGAAATGGCGTCAACCGCGCCGAGCCCGACTCGACCCGGTCAACGCCGGGGGCTCGTCGTGATATGGGCCCGGGGGTATGTCAGGGGTATGACATATGAGAAAAGGAAGGCGCCCTTGCCCATCAAGGAGCATCAAAGTTACACCCTGAATGGCTTAGGTGAGTCCCGTCCACGGGCGGCCACGTGGCCGCCCGAAGGGCTGGCGGAGAGGCTGCCGGAGGCCACCATACTCCCAAACGGCGGGGTCCGGGATCACCCGGACCCCGGTCGGTAGGGTCGGGGTTACCGGACCCCATCCTCACCTCGCGCCTCTCTGAGAGAGGGGCGAGTCTAACTACCAACCAACCCACTTAATGCTCAAAAAGAGGGGAACTGAGTGCCTGCCCCACCGCATTCAATACGATGTGAGCGCGCGCTGTCGGTTGCTCTCATCATCACCCTTTTTGCCTATCACGAGGCAAGGAGGCCTAAAGTCTTTGGCTGAGACCGCGGTATGGCCGTGCACCACTCCGCGCACGCCCCCCCTCACGCCCTGTCCAGTAGCGTTTAATGCATTGGGCGGCCGCGTGGGAGAGAGAGTGCGAGTGCAGGAGGCACGGTGCCAGTGCCTACCCGCGGGATGGGTCACTGACCAGTGGGTCCTATCAGAGTAGGTAGGCAAGCCATCACCGCGTCAGCAGCATGGCTACCACGGCGACCGCCTTTTTTCGCTTATCATGACGCAGCAAACAGGAAGGAGCAGGAATGGAATGGCTTCCCCGACAAGACAAGATAAAAACCACTCCCTCATGTGGATTGGAGTAGAGAGAAGTTGGGACTATTGTGGTGTTCCCTTGTACTATAAAAGGAGACCCAAGTCCATCATAAAACAGGTTGATTGGTCGATTCACTCTAGGTCGGTCGATTGGTCGGCTAACTCTTGGACTGGGTAGATCAGCCCCCTGAGCAACAGCTAGCTCTTAGTGACCCTTCATCCACCACCGACTTCGGAAGAGAAGAACACCTTCGTTGCTCTCTGTATTTTCATCCCTTATATTACATACCAAACAGGAGTAGGGTGTTACACCTCACCGGTGGCTCGAGCCTGTATAAACCCCTGCGTCTCCGCAGTCTTGACTTCTTCCCGCCTCATCCGCATTATCCCATTTCCATCGCGAGTTTAAACCAGGATTCACCGCTCCACGTGCCGAACCAAAAAGGGGGTCCTTCGGATTCCTGCGTGTCGATCTTCAACATCGACAAACTGTACTATCGGACGATTGATGGTGTGCTGCTCAAATGTCTAAGTGCACGAAGGGATTTGCGGTATGAATCAATCGGCTCACAAGATAAAATGGCTACTTCGAAGAGCAGGATACTTTTGGCCGACCATGCTGGAAGATTGTTTCAAATATTACAAAGGATGCGAAGACTGTCAAAAGTTTGGAGCTATCCAAAGAGCACCGGCATCGGCTATGAACCCTATCATCAAGCCTTGGCCATTCGGAGGTTGGGAAATTGACATGATCGGCCGATCAATCCACCCTCAAGCAAAGGACACAAGTTTATATTGGTGGCAACCGATTATTTTACCAAGTGGGTGGAAGCAGTTCCTTTGAACAAAGTTGACTCTGGGGACGCTATCGAGTTTGTTCAGGAACACATTATATACCGATTCGGTCTCCCTCAGACTATAACTATGGATCAGGGATCTATTTTTATCTCAGATAAGTTTGTTCAATTTGCCGATGACATGGGGATCAAGCTGCTCAACTCTTCACCATACTATGCTCAGGCAAACGGGCAAGCAGAGGCCTCAAATAAAAGTCTAATCAAACTGATAAAGAGAAAGATCGCTGAGTATCTGAAGCAATGGTACAGCCGATTAGCCGAATCACTTTGGGCCTATCGGATGGCTTGCCACGGATCAATCCAGGTGCCTCCATATAAGCTAGTCTACGGACATGAAACAGTTCTGCCATGGGAAAATATCATCGGCTCAAGGAGGATTCAGTTACAAGATTAGCTCACAGCCGATGATTATTATAACTTAATGGTGGATGAATCAGAATACCTAGTTCTATCAAGGATGCGTGCCTTGGAAAAAGTGACCAGGGATAAGGAGTGAGTAGCCCGTCATTATAATAAGAAAGTTGTGCCTAAGTCTTTTGAAGAGGGCGAGCTCGTTTGGAAGTTAATATTGCCGATCGGATCAAGGGACAACAAATTCGACAAGTGGTCACCTAGCGGGAAGGGCCTTTGAAGATCCACAGATGCGTCTTTAAAGGAGCCTACATGTTACAAGGTTTGGACGGAGAGGTGTTTGGATGGGCCCTAAATGGCAAATATCCGAAGAAGTATTATCCAGTGTTTGGATCAACTCATGACTCGGCTAAGGTCTTGCTGATTCATATTAGCCGATGCGTTGAATACGCATCGGTTTTAGGTCATTTTGGTGCTATGTTTCCCCCCTAATTTTTGTACATCGGCTCCGCCTAGCCAACGTGCTATGCGATTCAGTTTACTAATTTTATTGATGCTGAGGACATCATCAACAAAATTAAGGGGGCACACAATATCAGGAATCGGACGCATCAGGGCATATCAAATTTTTCAAATTTTTCAAACTTTTTGAAGTTTTCAAGTCCAGATTGATCAGCAAGCATGCACATGAGTGGCATTGAACAAACCGATTACAAAAAAGTTTGAGCCGATTACAAGATAAACCATGAGTTTGAGTTACAAAAATTTCCTAGCCAACTATTACAATCAGTTTAGCGGGAAAGGAAGTTGGTGATAGCCGATATCGCCTTACGACGAATCTCGTCTATCTCTTCGATGGCCTTGGCGTCGGCTGCATCACTCCCTGGGATCGGCTTCATCGCCCTGGCCATATCGGATAAATGTGACACGACCGCCTTGATCTTCGCTCATTGGTCCTCGATCTCTTTTGTCAAGCCGGCCACACGCTGTTCTTTGGCCAAGATGTCGGCTTCGACCTTAGCAAGTTCGGTGCCGGTTCTTCTCGACGCTTGCGGAGCCGATCAAGCTTAGCGATCGACTCGATCTTCAAGGCATCGAACTTGGCTTTCTCGGTGGTGATTTCTTGTTGGCTGGCTTTGATGTTGTCCTCCAGCACATGATTCTCTCGGCGATCGGCTATTCTCTACTTGGCTCGTTCGAACTTGTGCCGATGCGCCTCCATGAAGGTGGCCGGTGGGATGATATCAGCCAGCTGATCTGGCAGCCGATCCTGGACGTCTTCAAACTGGCTTCGATGGAACCACAGTCGGTGACCAAAAAGTCGAAGGAGCACTCTAGCGCTTGGCTATGTCCGACAGGGTAGCCCGCAGGTCCTCATCCGACAGCACCATGGCCTTGTCGGCATCCTCATCAGGGTCCAGAAACTCTAAAAGGTCGAAGTCCAAAGATCGGCTACCGAGGCGCAAGACGGGAGATAGTCGAAGAATCAATAAAACTAGTGAGCCGATTTATGAAGTTGGACAGAACATACATGGACAACTAGGATTGAGGTAGCCACGTCTTTGGCATCACCACCACCTGCAGCCGCTGGCGTATGTTCACTCGATGTGTGGGGGGCAGGTGTTGGAGCACGAGGAGGCTGAAAAAAGATGCAAGTCAGAAATCGGCTATGTTGATAAGAGAAAAAACTAAGGATGACAGAATTTACCGAGGGAGGAGGAGCCGTCTTCTTCTTGGCGGCCAATTTCTTCGCCTACAAACACAAAAGGCCGATGAAGCATGAACTTGAAAAAGGTGATGAGATCAAATAATGAAGGTGTTTACCGGTTGGGAACGAGGGGCGCGCTTCGGAGGGCTTGGAGTCTTTTCGATGGTTTGTTCAGTAGATGGAGTCCGGGCATATTTGTTTGAAGAGCTTGTTTCAGCTGTGGCAGCGTCGATAGCTTGGTCCATCTCCTCGTCCCTAACTTCTTCTTCAAGGATTGCATCCACATCTGGATCGACCGGAGGCAAGTCGTCGAGTGGAGTTGGTTTTGGCTTCTTGAAGCTCGTTTCTTTTTCTCTGCAGCCGGGGTAGCAGTAGCCGACGGCTTCGCCCTTTTCTGCCAATGCAATGGCTCATGGGTCTGGCCATGAAGAAGTGTCGTTACCTTCGGTGTGTGGAAGCCGATGATAGATGGGGCTAGCCCGCAGCTGCCGGACAGCACACCAGGTGCATAGAGAATTGCTGCTCCCGTGTTGCTTGTGTGTGGGGGGAGGTATCGGTTGTCTGCAAAAGAATGAGGCATGATTAGTCAAATATGTGAGTATGGCCGAAGGGAACTAAAAAGAGAAGACACTTACCAATGGGGTCATCTCCGGATCGACGATGGTCAAGTACATTGAGGCCGATTGATGAAACAAGTGCCGCTTCCACTCATTCCACCATCGGCTGAAGATAGTTGTCCTCGTCACCGCCAAGTCGATGTTGTCAATGCTACCTAGACGGGGACCGGGGATGTTGAGCAGCCGATACATCATGATGTCTCCTTCGATTTTGCCCCTGGCTGGATCTTATCTCGAATAATAGAGGCCGATCGGATGATAAAACTCATAGGACTTCTAGATGTTGCACCCTTGGTGGATGCCGACGGGGAGGATTCAAGGTGTTATGGCCGATATATAGATCTTCCTCGGCTTTCCGTATTCTTCAGAATTAAGCTCGTCTAGCCGAAGATCGTCTGGGAGTTCGAATTTGTCGAAGTCTTCGTAGGCAAACCATATCCTCGAGCTGCTTGGGAAGCCGCTGTACAGATTGCCGAACCAATTTTTAAAATGATCGGCTATCAGCTTGGATCCAGGATAAGTTGCCACTGCTTCCCCAAACGACAGGCATCGGTGGGTGGTTACCTCTTCGTCATCTTCGAGCCGTGGTTTGATCAGGGGGAAATCAGCTTCTAATGGAGCTGGCCTTTCTGCGACTTGATAAGTGTGAAGATTTAACCACAGTTGCAGTAGCCACCAGGGTCCTCCTGTGTTGATGGCCTGCTTGGAAGCCAGCCTAGCCGATGCGTTTCTTAACATCTGGTACAAATAGCCGAGCAGGTATTTTCCTAAGGGGACTTGCTTCTTGCTCACCAGAGCTTCGGCTACATGCTGCCAGTTGCTAGTTGGCCCGCAGCTTGATCTGCAGAATACAAATTTTTCCAGCCATATTAGGAGGAAAGTTTTGTGTTCCCTCAGAGATCGGACCATCTTTCATGTTCCGCTCCAGCCTCCTATGCTCTTGGTCTTGAAATTATGAGTGCATTTGATGTTGAGACTAGCTGGGTCGACTGTGGAGGTTATATCCAGCCCCGTGGTCATTACTACATCCAAGAGTGTTGGTGTCATCGACCCTTGTCTGAATAAGAATGCATTCAGCGTATCCGACCAGAAGTAGGTGGCAGCCGATAGGAGGGGCTCATCCTTAGGCATGTCGACTATTGTCAAAGCTAGGCATTGGCTTATACCTAGCTCAGTCCAATGGGTTTGCTGCCAAGCCTACATTCTTAGGTACCAAGCCGGTCAGGATTTGTGTGTTGAAAGCCAGCACTTGAAGGCGCCAGACCAATAAGCCAGATCAGGGGAGGAAAACCTAAAGGGGATCCGGTTTGTTTCGGCATTAATGAACTCACTAGGGTCTAAGTTGCCGATCGGCCCCAATAAGAACTGATTGGGACTAAGAAGGTCTAGGATGGCGATTTGGTCAGCGAGGTGCTACAAATGAAAGGATAGAAGAATAAGATTACAGAAGGTAAAAATCTAAATTGAAAGGAATAAGGGGCTATAGCCGATGGAACTTACCTCGGGTATTCTGCTGAGCCGTGTCGAAGCGAGTGCTTGAAGACGCCATCAATAGAGAGAATCGCCGCCACGAAGTGGTTCGCCGGTGAGGTCACGCTTTGGGTTCCGACGGGGTCGCCGAGGAGACGGAAAAGTTTTTTCTTGGCTAGGGCATGACGATGCAAAAGTGACAGCGTGGCTTGGTTCGGCGCAAGGCGAGCAGTATTTAATGAGTTTTTCGTGACAGCCGAAACATATTCAACCTAGAGTTGCGTGGGAGTTCGGAACAGTGTCAAATCCGCGATACTATCATATCACAGACTTGGGGGCATGTGTTAATGACCAAATTTGGTAACCAAATCCCCGAGTTCAGAGCCAAGATTGAAGTGGAATCGGATCAGGAGCGCAATCTACGGAGAAACAGAGGCTGTGTCGGCTGAGCCCGAATTGGCTGTGGGGCCCGTCGGCTAAGTCCGAATCGGACCAAGTTAGCCGATAGCCGATTCCGAGTTGAGATAGAAGTGGAGCGAGTCCCGAAAGGAAAATTAAAGATAAAGTATTAGATTCAGTCTCTAAATTGTGCATTAAAGATATTGCCATCTATGGATAAGGTCCTGTAACTACAATTGTATCTGTAAATTAGAAAGTTATTAGGTATTCCTTTTGTAATGCGACGTGGGACTGCGTCCAAAGATATTGTCGTACTGTAAATAGTAGATAAGGTAGAAACCATGTCCTACACGGATATTGTTATGCCTGGGTATAAATAAGACCCGAGGGCTCTTTGTAAATATATCAACCAACACACAATCAATCAATTTCGACGCATCACCACCCTTTTTATTTTCGTCGAGTTCTTGCTCTTGCTCGGGCTGCATCAGCTCCGATCTCTGGACAAGGTAATTATTTGTCATTAGTGGTTTGTATCATAGAGACTAGTGTTTCCATCATCATGATACTCTAGTTTCGACGTTATGAACTGCACAATTTATCATGCGCGGCATATAATCTAGATCTATCCTACAATCAGCTGGTTTCTCTCTGAAGACAGCAGCCGATAAGGCTAGATCTAGGGGTAGAATTAGATTATATGTCATGTCTACTGTCTCGAGGGATTCACATGGACTCATAAAAATCTGATATTTCTTTTTGTACTTAATTATGCATCTAGAGACAACGCTGGAGTTTCAGCCAACCTTATTTGTTTTACTTATCTTCTAGTTTTAAATTGCTATTAGATATATTAAAACTGCCTTTTATATTAAGATCTCAATCTGTTTAATGCCCTAAACCAATATCAATATGTCAAGTTACGTTGACAGCCGATTAATCTAGGTTTAGCGTATTTAGATTAGTTTGATATCTTTTTATAAAATGTATCGGAGTACTAGCCGATTCACATTAGATCTGCAGTATCGGCTAGGTTATCAATGCAGATAATTATTATCCTAATGTGCCTTTAGCCTAAGTGATTTATACTGTCTCGGTACGCTACCAATCTATCCCAATCACTTAGTATAAATGTGCTTTGAAATAACAATTATATGTTTATTGATGTTTTCAGCCGATCCGGTAGGATCTAATTTCAACTTAATTCCTATTTCTTGTTTCTGGTTGGTTACAGGATCAAACCAACTGCCACACGCTCAATTCACCGAGGCGACCAATTTGGATCTCGCACTAGAGTAAAACAAATCTCTCGAGCCGGTGCGTGGAAATCGAATTTCTCATCAACACCTTGCTTCACCTCGATCAACCGATGCAATGCTCGGTTTTCAAAGTCAAGGTTCTTTATAACTAGAGGGATGTTGGAATTTGTTCATAGTCAGGCGAAAGATTAACTGCTAGTTTTAAAGACGAGATCGAGGATGAGTTTGTCAAATCTGGTAATCGTTTTTTTGGAGGATCAACCACGCGAAGCAGATTGGTTTGTAAACTGGGTCAGTTGCGGGCCATTAGTAGGGTTTCAACAACCCCAAGTTAAAAGTTTTGAGTCTAAGGCACTGAAGCTATGGGGTCAACAATTCGGTCTAAAGAAGCGACATTCGAAAACAATCACGGTCCGGATGAAAGATCGATCGAGCAGCTCTTCAAATACTAGGTTGTTTGGGTCGAGAGCAGTTCACATCAAGCTCAGAGTCTGTGTGCTCACGAAAGTCAGTTGTGAGGTCTCGGAAAAGTTCCACCAATTACCAGTCAGTAGAGTGAATTCTTCGCTTGTTGAGTTTGTCAACCTTAATTGTGCAGTCCAAGGGAAGTAAGTATGCCGAGTCTCCGTAATCGGGTCGGGGTCAAGGCGGGAAGGATCGGCGGTTTAGTTTTGTGAAGCGGCGAGGGCACGGGGTTGATTCCGGTCGGTTTGTTGAACCAATCGTCGCGAGGTTTGGTCGGTCGATCAATACGTGTGAGTCAAAAAAAACATAGTGGTTAGCTAGCCAACCCAATACCCTACCTTCTTTCTTTCTAGCCCCGAATCTCGAGACGAGATTCTGTAAGAGGGGTAGGTTTGTCACGCCCGATTTTCAATCGGGATTAAAAATCATTAAATAATACATTTCCTAGAAATTAAATAAAAAGAAATGTAATTTATCAAGTGAATCAATTAAGGAAATTAAATTTTCCTTTAAAAGTCGTTGGAAATTTTTTTGTAATATTCTTCATGCCCTAAAATACTCTCGAAATTTTCCATGAAATTTTGGAGCTCAAGTAATTCTAATAATACAAAAACATTTAAGTAATTAATTAGTTAAATTATTTAATTAGTAAATGAATTTCTTATATTTTTATAAAATACTTTGGATGCCCACCTATTTTCGAGGATTTTTCCTAGAATTAATTGAGCATTGGAAGTATTTATAAAAATATAAAGATTATGTGTGCGATTAAATAAAAGAAAACAAAATAAAAATCCTCTCCCTTTCGTGGGCGGCCTTCGGCCCATTCTCTTTAAAGTCTAAAGTTCCTCCTCGGTCCGATCCAGTCCGTCGGCCCGCTTCCTTCGCAAAAGTCCACTTCACCTCCCTAGCTCGCTCACTCATCGTCCTCACCGTCGAGTTGGACCATGGGCCCCACTGTCGGCTCTTCCTTCTACCTCAGGCCACCCGGGCGAAAACCATCGGCCGCCGTTTTGCGCCATGATGGCCGCCCTCCCGCACGCGTGCGTAGCTCATTGTAATGCCACGAAAATCGGAGAATTTAAAAATCGGAAATTAAAAATCGAAGTTATAAAAACTTTACGCTTGTTGTTGCTTGATCGAGTTTTCGCTCCTTATTTGTCGGCTTGGTTGCATAAGTTTATATGTGAGCGATTCATCTCGGTGTTTGAGAAAAACCTAATGATTTGGATTTCTGTTGGGGAGAAAAATCTCGGAGTTTAGAGTTAGAAATTTTAAAACAAAATAGGAAAAGGGTGTGGATTCATAGAAATATATATTTGGGAAATTAAACATTATTTGGTGGTTGTGTAATATTAATTAGAAAATAAAATAGGCAATAAAATATTTTAGAGGATTTATATAAAGTCTAGAAATTAATTGGAATTAAAATTGTGATTTATAGAATTTAAGAAAAAGGATTAAATTAAATAAAGTGATATATATTTTTAAATAAGTAAAAGTGGGTGAAAAGTTTGGAAATATATTTTTAAACTAATGTTGGGAATATTAGATTTTTTTGAATTTTTGAGTGAAGGAAAATTGAATTTGGAAATTAGAAACTAAAATGGGAAAATTGGAAAATGCACTGTTCATACGCCACAAGGTGTTCGGCCCGGTCCTCGGCCCGCGCACGCGCGCGACACGCGCCGCGCGCCGCCGCCGCGCCGTTCGGCCCCTACCTCGCGCGCGACACGTGCCCGCGCCGTGCCGCCACGCTCTCGCGTCGCGCGCTCACGCACGCCGCGCTGGACCCCTCCTCGCGCTCGCCGTGCGTCGTCCACCGTACCCGACCCCGCTCTCGTGCCGCCACATGTCGCCCGCCATAGCGAGACCCCGCCTTGCCGCGCCGTACCAGCCCGCGCCCGTGCGCACGCCACGCGCCAACGCTCGCCGGTCCCCGCGCGTCGCCGCGTTTGCCTCGCGCCGCCGCCAACCCGTGTGCCGCACGTCGCTCGCCGTACGCCACGCCGGTCCCCTTCTCTCCCATTTTCCTCCCGGCCACGCCTATAAATGGGGACCGAACTCCCCGTTTTCCCCACCTCGCAGACGTCCTCCACCCTCCCCTTTGCCATTTCCCTCGCCGCAACCCTAGCCGCCGTGCGCCACCGTCGCCCGAGCGCCGCGAGCACGCCCGCGCCGCCGCTATTGCCGGAGCCGTCGTCGCGTGCGCCGGTGTCCCGCCGCCTCCCTTGCCGTCGCCATCGTCGCCGGTGAGTCCCCGAGCCGCCATCCCTTTGCGCTTGCGCGCCGCCGCCACAACGAGAAAAGAGAGAGAGAGCGTCGGGCCGAACGGGTAGAGGAGAAAGGAATCGAAAAAAGGGAAAAAGAAAAGAAAAGAGAGAAGGAAAAAGAAAAAGGAAAAAAAGGAAAAATAGGGGAAAATCTGGAAAAAAGAAGAAAATAGAAAAAGGAAAAAAAGAAAAAATAGGGAAAAATTCCTGGAAAATTAAGAAAAATATTTATAAAATATTTGGGAAAATATTTGGGCAAAATATATTGTTTTCTCGTGTATTTTTCTCGGTACAAATTCAAAAATAGAAATTGGATTTTTCGGAAATTTCGTTTCGCGTCGTTTTAATCCGGAGTTTGTCTATTTCTTTTCCGCCATTAAAAATATGTTTCTTTTGGTGCTCGGACCTCCAAAACCTCGAGCACAAATTCCTTTGATTAGCGCTTTTAAAATTTATTTCCTTATTTAAATTTGATCGACGCTTGCGAAAACCCTAACACCTCAAACTCGTTTTTAACTCGGATTTTATCCCAAAAACTCTCGTCTGAACTCGAGTAGAATTTTAGGCTAAACGTTTGGAGTCGTTTTTATGATTCGATCGATCTCTCGGCATTTTATTGAATTTTGATCAAATTCAATTGATTTTTCGCACGTACGGATAGCAACCGAAGGAGCAAGCCGACTACGTTGAAGACCTGGCCAACAAGTGTGCGAGCAAGGCAATTCAACACTTCCCTTTGAACATATTGATCCTACTTTATGAAATGATGTTGATTTCAATTACAAATTGCATGCTATACACAAATGAGTACCTATGCTTGATAAACCTTGCCTTGATGTTGATTACTATTAGAATTATTCTTTGTAACCCTCAATGTGATATGACCGAAGGCTAACGTAAAATGCTTAGCCACGCTTATACTAGATTCTTGCATACTCATGATTTTACAAAGAAGCTCCGTGCTTGGGCAACTATCTTTGGGAAGGTAGTTGGAATACAACATGTGGAAACATGAGCGCCACATTGCCTTGATAGTGATGAAATGAGTTTTGATGAAAAACAAAACGTACAAAACCAATGTTTTGGACTAGGGCGGATGGATGGATTTGGGTGGATTTCGGTAAGAGGCTAGTCCGCCCTGGTCAATTAAGGACCGAGCCATGAGACTTATAACTGGAACGAGCCGATGCAGATACTTCTCGAATGGGTATAGACCTAGCGGAGTAGATATTCAGCGGAGGCAATATCCCTGCATAGTGGTTCTTAAGTGAAGAGGTGGTTCTGGTTATTGAGGAAAGGCTGCGGCCTAAGTGTTGAGTAATGAATGAGAATGTTGTGAAAGTTTTTCCCTTACCCCGGGAGCGTCAGAACTCCTCTCACTGCTAGGAAAGGACGGCTAGAGTGCAAGAGGATTTAAGTTCATGGAGCAGACACTACGGAAGCAAAGTTATCGAAAGGCTTTGCCGTGACCATCCCATATGAAGGGATGAAAGCTCATTCGATGAGTAGTCGTGGAGTACGGGTAAAGTATACATCCACTGCAGTGTGAGTCAATCAATCTATTCGAACAGCCGTGCTCGCGGTTAATGAGCAGCATGACAAGTTTCTCCCGTGGCTAGACTCATAAATTTTAAAATGATGGGAATGGGATTGCATAATGATTTTGTCTATTGGTGGACTCAACTTCTCGAAATGCAAGAAGGGGTGGACTCCCGGAAAACCATGACGAATCGGATGCGGGAAGTCATCCTTGGAAATCACGATGGATGGTAGACAGAACCGTCGCCATTTTAATATACTCTGAAACTAAAACTTGACTTGGCTAGACAATAGGTTTGTGAAATGAATTGTGAAAATTTGCTTTGTGCAAATGAACCTTGGCCATCCTTTGAATGACCCTATCATGTGCATCATTCCGTGTCGGCTTGCTGAGTACGTTGGGTACTCACCCTTGCTATACGCACAAACTTTCAGGTGGAGGATACGAAGAACTGGAGGATTCCTATGCTTACTGCCAGGTGGGCGATGGAGGAGAAGGCGTCTACTAGGTCTTAGTCCCCGGTCGTTGCACTGTGGCAATCGACATCTTCTTTACCTTTATTGCTAATCTCATCTAAACTCGCTTTTGGTTGTATCAGGACCGTAGGTCCTATATGTATTGGATATTGCCTTCGGGCCTATTGTTGTAATAATTCGATGTAAGACTATTCGTGCACTTTGCACCTGGTAATTCAGAACTGTATTCGTGGGTACCAAACTACTTGATCCAGGGATATGGTACTATGAACACGGATGATTCCCGTCCTCAAAAACGGGGATCGACACTCATGCCCACAAACCCCTCTCGCCCACCGGGTCCAACCCACGTCGGCCGCCCATCTCATCGCAAAATCGACGTGTTGCCCGGCATCCCGCCGCATCCCACATCCATAAGAAGCATCCCGAGCTGTCCTCTTGATTTTCCCCAACTCCGCGCTCTTCCCGCGATCCCGAACTCTCTCCTCGCGTGAACCCGCACCGCCGCCGCTCTCCGGCCGTGTCTGGCAGCCCTCCACGGCCGCCCTAGCCGCTGTCGCACCTCGCCGCACACGTCACCGGTTTTGTCACCTCACCCCGAACCTTGGCCGCCCCTTCTTTTCCTCCAAACACCACTGGAACACCACCTCCTTCGCGATACTGAGCCGCCATCACCACAATTCGCCCCCGGCCGCGCAATTCGCAATCTCCACCGCTCGCCGCGCTAAACCGCCACCACCACCACCTTCGCCACATCATTCCATTCCCCGGCCACCATTTACCCTAATCGCCGCCGCTGAATCACGCCGGTCGCCGTTGTCTTCCCGGCGTCTGGCCTACCCCGGTGAGCAACCTCTATCTCTCCCACCCATTTTTTCCTCTCTTACCCATCGTCGGTAGCACCCCACCTCCCTGGTCGTGCCCCCGCGTGCGCATCCGGGTGCCACCGTCACCCCTCGCCGCGCCGTCCGCCTCTCCCGCGCTCGCCGGTGGCTGCCCAAGCCCGTGTGTCACCGCGCCGCCGTCCAAGCTGCCGCGCCTTGTCACGCGCACACATGTCACCCGTTCCTCCGTCCGAGCCCATGCGCCACCTGCTGTGTCGCCCGCCGCGCCGCCGTCACCCCATCCCGCGCCGCCGGTCGCCTTCGGTGACCGCGTGCCGCCGCGCCACGATCGGCCATGCCGGCGGCCCGATCCATCGGTCCCGGCTTGGCTCGGCCCGTGCAGTCGGACCGAGCCGTCCAGGTTGGCTCGGCCTTGAGGCCGCCCATTTCCCCTTCCCGGTCGCCCTCCCCATGCGGCCCATTTGTTCTCACTCCCTTGAAAAAGTCTATTTCTTGTCCCTCTAGGCATCCCTCTCCCCTTTTCCCCTCCCCTCTTCGGCCCAGACTGGCCCCTTGTATGTGCAAAGTCTAATTGACCTCCCTTTATTCCCTCCTTGTTTCTCTCCACTTTGGGTCGTCGGCCCATAGACTTCCTTCTCCACCAAAGTTCATCCTTCCTTACCAAAAAGGAAAGCCCAGATCTTCTCCCTCCCCTCTTTGGCCCACAGCCCATAGAAATTCTCCATCCCTCAAAGTCCTCTTTTCCTCCTTGGCCTAACCCCGCAAAGTCCAGTCCACCTCCCCTCCCCATTTACGACCTTGCCTCCTTGGACTTGGTCCACGTGGGTCGTCCCTGTGTGTCGCTGACTCGTGGAGCCCGCGTGTTGGCACCGGTGTTAGTGATATGCCCTAGAGGCAACATGGAGATGTTTGATATCACGTCAATGTTTATGTATTTATGAATAAAGTGTTATTCAGTTCCATGAAATAGACATCTTGTATTGATCAATAAGTACGTGACTTATTTATGAGACTCTATATGTATGAATCTATTTCTAAATGATCCCTGATCATATGTCATATTATTGGAACTAATATGATTCTAAGATCGGCATGTCTATTGATTGATGATCATGTCTCATAGATCATGGGTATGGAGATACCAAATCAATAAACATGGACATATATGTTAGAGAACACATTGTTGGATAGACCCACCATGAGACACTACAGGAATTAATGTGCCATTAGTTGGTCTCAGGTAGTGTTGGTACAAAGTCCTTAGACCTGAGATCACCATGGATTCCAACATGTGTAGTAGCCTACTTTGGGACTAGCAAACGCTATTCCGTGGCGGGTAGTTATAAAGGTAGTTTTCGGGTTTGCAATGAAACATGGAGTGGGATGTGAGTGATCAAGATGGAATTGGCCCCTCCTTTGGAGAGATATCTCTGGGCCCCTCGAGGTAATGGATTATGGAAATGCATGGCCATGCTAAGTTGATTGAGGAGTAAATCAAGAGACGAGATAATCCAATACGGTTCGAGTGAATGGTTAAGCTATTGAAGGGATGGCACACATCTTGCCTATAGCTTAATTGGTATCGTGAGGCAAAGGGATTTGTGTACACATTACAGGTTGAGCCGATATTATATTCTTGTATACTATGGTGTCAATATGTCTTGCTAGGCGCCGCTATTGACTGTGGTCGGTGAGTTGGACTCGAGCCGACGATCGGCTAAGTTAGACTATAGCCGACCGAGTATACCTGAACCTACGGGTCGCACGCTTAAGGGGATAAGAACGGGCATTCGAGTTGGACTCGGATACGGCTCGATCGGATAGGGATCCGATCGGATAGAGTCCTATGGTCTTACGACGTATGGGCGGCCAACTCTATGAGATTCGGATGAGATCCGATTCAAAATAGAGTCCTAATCGGCCACTAGTCCCAGTAGGCCAACTCTATATAAAGGGGCGAGGGGTGGAGAGCTGCGACACATCGGTTGAATTGCATTGCGCCGAGATCAATCTCCACGAAACCATCCCCACCTTCGAGACAAACCCTAGCCTTGCATCGCGTGCTAGCACACGGGTGTTCGGCGTTGTTCCGGACGTGTGGATGCGGTAGAGCGCGCTACGTTGCTTGCGTGTTGATCGGCTATGAATCGGCTCCAATCGGAGCGAGGCGGCTGTGGCATCGGCGAATCGGCGATTGGTGAATCGGCTGTCCCGGGAATCGGCGTCGGCTTGCGGGAATCGGCTACCTTGTTCCGGATCGGATAGCCCGATTGGCTACTTCCATTGCATACTCCAATCGGTAACGATCTATCGGCCCTTACTTGCAAGTGTTCTGGTTTGCGCGATAGAAAAGTTTTTGTTTTCGGCTAGCGTAGCTTCCGCGTAACCCTTCAAGCGGCCCTTTTGCTGAGGTCAGCAGATACCTTTTCCTTTGAGAAATTAATTAATAATTGCACAATAAATCGAATTAATTTCGAATTCAATTAAATGGCCCAAAACTTCTAAAATTCATATCTAATCCATACAAACTCAAAATTGGGCCATTCAAATTGCAAAATTCATCTAAAATTGAGCTCTACATGGTCGTTTACTTTTCATGTACTGTTTATTTGGTTCTTATTAGGTTTTTCCTTGTTTTGTGTGCCGGCGTGTAGACTACGTCATTTCGGAGGTTTTCGCTCACGAAGAAGAGAGGATCGAGATGAAGAAGCAAGGCAAGTCACATTCCTCCTCGACGCATATTGATCCCAATTTATAAAATATTTATTGTTTACAAATAAAATTGCATGTTTTACTAATTACACAAGGATTGAGATAACCTATCTGATCGCTTGTGCCACGTTTAATTGTTATCCATACATTGTCAACCTGGGTGATTAATTTGACTAGATTGCATCACTTACATGATCTTGCTAGAATTACTTACCCTTAGCCACGCTTAATTACACTAGCTCACCTAATGGAAGAACTACACTACTAGATGATAGTCCCATGAAATGACGGTCTCAGACCGGAGATACCTCGACAAAGGTTCATGGTTAATTAAAATATGACCCAATGGTGGGCTGTGGGTGCATGGTTTTGCTTGTCGCATCATGGCAATTAAGGAGCGGTTCATGGGAAACCCTGGAAGACTTACAGTACTTACCACAAGCCAACATGGGCAACGGCTGGACTTGTAGTGTAGCTTTTCCCTGGCCGACGCATCCAGGCAAGGGTGGGCGTGATGGAGTTCGGATGGACCAGGCAAGGTCTATGCGGCTACCGGATTCACCTAGGCACCAGAGGGGGCTGCCTACCCTGGCATAGGGGTAGGGGCGAATCCTTAGTCTGGTGTCGCTTGGTCAGGGGGAGTTATGCGAAGGGTCTTGTCACGATTACTCGCATGGTAACGTGTCAGGCATGGCACGGTGACGTACAGTGGATCGTGTCTTGTGGGTACAGTTGTACACCTCTGGCCAGATTAAAACTATTCGAATAGTCGTGCCTGCGGTTACGGGCGATCAATCAGATTCACCATGATTAGTCCCACCTTAATAATTTGACTTAATGGAACTGGACTAGTTCAGGTGGTTTGGTTGGGCCTGTTCAACGTGGAGATAATGTTGTTCAGTGGAAGATTAATCCTGATCTACTTAATCAATTATTTTACTATTTTAAACTAGAAAGGTTTTACAACCGCATTTACGCAAAATAGCCCACCACTCTTGTCTTCCCTTGCACGTCTTCATTTCTCCGTGTGGCTTGTTGAGTACGGTAGTTGTACTCAGCCTTGCTATTTCCCCCTTTTCTCAGAAGTGTAGTGCTTCTAAGTCAAAGACGGAGTTAGAAGACCAAGACTCAGACCCCAGTTGAGTTTGCCTGTGGAGTGGAGTTGAAGCCCCGGTAGGATCGCCTTTTTCCGCTGCTGCTGCTTTCTTTCGAGTGTGAGGACTAAGTGCCTCTTATGTAAGTATTTTACGCTTTATTTACGCTTAGATCTGTTTATTGATTTGTCATTTTGTGTACCCTGGCTGATTCATGGACAGGGATTTAATACACAAAATAGTCTAAAAATTTTGCTAAATTTCTGGATGTGACACATCTTGACCTGTGCAAATTAAAAACTTGTAGGGTCAGCACTCTTGGACACCCTCCTCGAAGAGATGGAGTCTATATAAAAACACATACAAGCAAAAATGGAGTGCCTTTAAGGCTAGCAACATCAACAATTGTAAGTTTTTTTAGAAAGCATGGACCAAAACTAGTTTGCTGCAATATGTAGGTAGTAGTAGTAATAACCTGTGGTAGCAGTAATAACCTGTAGTGCTAGTTGTAACATGGCATAAGCAAGTTTTTGTCATTTTCAAACTGCAATATATGTAGTAGTAATAACCACATATCCATTTTTCCTAGAATGAGCAGAAAGAAGTTATTGAAGCCCGTCCAAAGTTGATGGAAAGGACAATTCAGCAAGGTGATGCTTTTAATGTTGTTTGTGGAGTAAATGAGCCAAGGGGACGAGTCCGTTGTTTGGGTCTAGGACCAACTCCTCAAGACATTGGTACCCCAAGACTGAAGGCATACTCATCGACAAGGCTTCAAATACAAGTTTTGGCACGTCAAAAGGCTAAAAGTGATAATCTAATGCTACGACAAAGTATCTTGGAAATGCAAGAAAGGGAGGAGCAAAGGATGGTGCGAGAATTTCCAAATGTCGAAACAATTTCACAACATGGTTCTAACTCAAGACAGCACATGGTAAAGTACTTCAAAAAGCCTTTTCACAACATGGTTCTAGTATACAAATCTAAATTTTCATCATACACTAATCTGAAATTTTAGTACCTAACATGTCCTACATTCAGCACTTGCTTTGGTGTAACTTTTCTTCCTATGCTTGATGTAGAGCCCATGGTCTGAACAACTTGGTGAGGCCAATCAGCATGTTTAGGGTGAAGAACATGACGACTATGCAGAGAATGAAAACTTTAATGAGGAACCTAATGATGAGGCCAATCATCAGGTTGCAGCACCTGCAGCTTCGCCTGCCATGAACATTACAACATCAGCAAGGAATGATGTCCAGCGCTTTTCACATGATGCACTTGTAATCTTCTCAACCTCATGCAAATTTTGTACATGTGTTTTAATAGCTGCTCAACGTATGATTTATCCATTTCTCATACATGCATCTTCTTCTTCAGGCTGGAAATGAGGTGATCTTATTTTCCATGTCGAGTAATGAAGAAGTGGCTAAAGCAACTATTGTTTCAGTTAATCCAAACAATCAGCTAGCGGGTGAGGCTCTTGGAACAAAATTTTGTGAAGTTATTGTGAATGTTGTCTTCAAACATGAAGCATTAGTGCCACGCCCTTATGCTGAAATCAAGACTCTAGGCGATGCTATAAAGATGCCAGTTGCTTGGCCATTTAATCGAGTAATGTCCACTTGATTCCATTCTCTATTTTGATGTGTGGTGAGTATCTACGGTTTGTAACTAATGATATTCGTGACAGCTGATGGTCTGCAGTCAACATCCAATAAGATGTTGTCAAGGTGTTGCTGGATCTTCTCAGAGGTCTTCTCAAGGTGTCGCTGGATCGTCTCAGAGACGCTAGGCGGTGCTAGCTTGTTGATAGGAAGCCACTGAAGTTGTTGGAAGCAAATTTGTTGCAGGATCTTCTCATGAGGTTGTCGGTAGCGACTTGTTGATCGATAGGAAGTCATTGAACTATCTTATAGTGAACTGCATGCTAGCTTTAATTGCTTTTGGACTACAACGTAGTAGTTTTAGCTTGGACTCAAGAATCGAGGGTGCTATCTTATCTTTTGATCATTATGTTAGATCACTTTTGGATGATGGCTTCTGCTCAATAGGCAAACAATATTTGCTTGTTGTACAACCTCATGACAATTGCTAGTTTTTGTATTCGGCTATATGTGCTTGTATGTCGGCTTGATTGATGTTAACAAGCTATCTAGTGACATGATTATATATGTACTCATTGATATAAATGAATATGATTAATGTGCCCTTTGTGTATGTCATTTAAAAATTGATTAATATAATTTCAATATTGTATTGGTTCTGAATGTTCAGTCCAATTTACATAATTTCAAATAAAGTTGGTTTTTTGACCTATTTAATTTAGGTCGATGGCCATCAATTGCTAAAACTTCTTATTGCGATGAAGCTGTCCGTTGCTACAAGCTCTAAAAGGCTGCCCGTTGCTAAAAGTTGGACTATCGGCCATGCATTCTTGGCTATCATGTCCGTTGCTATATACATACAACGACAGCTTCATTAGCAATGGCAGAGGTCCATCGCTATAGCCCTTAGCAACGGACTATCCATTGTTGTACACCTCTTTCAGCAACGGATTGTCCATCGGTGTTTAAAGGTTGTGGTGTAGTGCTCATAGAGTGTTTAACTTATTTCCTTATGCAGAATGGGGACGCTTGAGTGTAGAGCAACCTATAACAAAGTAGGATTCCTCAATCCAACGTTTGTCAATTCCAATCATATTGATGACGGCCCAAGGTCCCAAAAATGAGTGCTGGACTACCTCTACAACTCCTTTGTCAAGCTTAAGGACATGAATACGGTCCTTTTGCCCTACAACTTTGAGTAAGTGTGGCATTTGTTGTTGTACATACAATTTGTGCTTGAAGGTGTTAATTGCTCTCTCCTTTTGTATGCAGCCATCACTGGATCCTTCTTGCCATCCATTTAAATGAATCCAAGATTCTCGTCATGGATGGATTCAGAAAACTGCAAGAAGCTTTTCAATCCGTCATTGACATCCTAAATAAGGCACTCGTGAAATATAATAAGAAGTGTTATCGACATGTTCCATGTGCCGATACATTCCAGGTTTGCTGCCACCGTTGATGCCATCGTCAGGATCAAGGCACGAGCATATGTGGTTTCTACATGATGAAATTTATGGTTTTCTGGAGGACCGCGCACATTTCGGATTTTGAGGTTCGCCAATTTTGTTAAAACGTAAATACTATGTTTCTAAACACATATTACTTTTCACATATTTAATCCTTTCATTTGCAGAAATTAGATCTCCCGACAAGTCAGTTGCTGCCACATGTTTGCTTCGCCCTCGCTGAACAACTCTGTGGATTCATCTTCCGACATGTCATCTCGCCGGGCAGCGCATATCACGTTTCGAGAGCTTCGAGATGGGTTAATGGCTTTCCTTGCGGCTGGCTGCCCTAGTGACCCTTTAGACAGTCTATCAACGATAAAGACTAAGCATTAGAGCCGATTCAATAAGCAATAAATTATAATTTTATCAAATGTATTTATGTGATGTGAATGTGAATGTGAATAGATGTGTGAATGTCAGATGTATGTCAATTTTTGTGAATATCATAAATATGTGAATGTATGTGAAAGGGGATGCAAAGAAGAAAGGGAATATATCTCTATTTCTATAATTTTTGCAGCGGGCAAGGCTAGCCAAAAAAATAATATATTTATTTCTGGGAAAAACTCATCGATGACGAGCTTTAACTGAAGCACGATGGAGATGATAGTCATCCGTGATGGACGTAAATTAAAGCCTGATTACGGGCTTAATTTAAATCCCGATTGAGTATTTTGTCATCTGTAACGGGCTTTAATTGTGGCCTGTTTGAGATTGTATCATCGATGTCGGGTTCTTATTTGACTAGTCTTCAGTGTCAAACCTATCGGTGATAGGTATAAGTTTAGGCCTGACAAAGATAATTAAAATCGGTGATGGGCTTTTGCCTGATAGAGATGACTTCTCACTTCGGTGATATTTTTGCCGTGACGGGCGTCATACCCAGAGCACGGATGAGAGTTGTCACCGATTGAGATGAGGATGACTTTTGTAGTGATTCAACTGCAAATATAGTGCCACAACTCTGATATTACATAATTTGATATTAAAAATATTGTTGGTCATACAATTAGTACCTCAAAGTCAAAAAAATTAACAGAGGAGTATCTACCAATCACTTTGAACATATCTGTATTTTTTTATGTGGTGAAACTGTTCAAACCTAAAAAAAACATACTTTGGTGTAAATTCCTACTAGTATGAAAAAAATATAGGTAAATTGGGGTAGTTTAGCTCGTTAGGTTCCTTTATGATAGAATCTGTTCACCTTTAACTTACAGAATTCGACATGGGTGTTTATATTAACGACTAGTTTGGTATATGATGTACCTGAGGACAACAGTGAAACGGTGACTTCTTGTCAATATAAGATATGCCAATCTAGGTGCTTAAAAAAATATGGTGCGTCTTCAGTGAATATGCCTGATTGTATACTAGCACTAGGGTTTTTACTATGTTTTAAAAATAAATACATGCAGGTTTGTAGATAGGATTGGTATTTTTCTTGATGAGGGTGTATGTATCTTTCTTGATAGTAACTCATCTAGATTAATCCAGGAAAAATACCACTACAAAGCAAATAAAAAGTGGCACTTAAGTTGCACTATTTTCCCTTGAGCCCTTGCTGCAACCTGCTAGAGCTGACTTAACAAAATTTATAGAAGATGCGGGAATAACGGGGGACCAAATGCTAGGACGCACCGAAATCGAGAAGGCTGAGCTGAAATACAATTTTACACACTCGGACGACCTCTTGTCAAGCCTGATCAGCTCAAGAATCTACCCACACAGATGTATCGCTTCCACAAGTGGTACACTCAAGCAAAGCTACAGAGATGATCACGGTGCGGACCAGAAACGACACATTCTTCAAAGCAAAAGATGATCTAATGTTTATCCACTCCGAGGACATCTTCGACCTGTACCAGCTGCACACCCTCGATGTCTCTTTTATAATCACGTAGGTTTTGTAAGTATCGTTCAGTTAAATTCATTTCGTTCCGTAGCTCCTTGTATGTAGCTGACTAAAATTCTTTTATCCGTTGTAGAATGGCGGTCCACAAGTGCAACAAGCGGGGATGGATGAAAATAGGATTCATGGACCCCTGAAAAATTAACAATGCGATGCTAGAACAATATCCGGCGCAAACAGAGGACAATATCCTCCATATGCTGGTGCTGCAGCATTACAAGTCCTGTATACTTCTATCGTACAACACAGCGTTGAAGGGTTACGCGGAGGCTACGCTAGCCAAAAAACAAAACTTTTCTACCGCGCAAACCAGGAACACTTGCAAGTAAGGGCCGATAGATCGTTACCGATTGGAGTAGAGTGCAGCAGACTAGCCAATCAGGGCTATCCGATCTGGAACAGTGCTGGCCGATGACAGCCGATTCCGGGGACAGCCGATTCACCAATCAGCCGATTTGCCGATGCCGCAGCCGATCCGAGTCATCGGACCGCGTTCTCGCGCCTCGCTCCGATGCGCTCGACCTCAGCCGATTCCACCAAAGCCGATTTATCTGCCGTAGTTGCGCTTGCGTCATCGATCTGCCGCAGTCGCCTCGCTCCAAACGCAGCCGATTCGTAGCCGATCAACAGCGCCACAACGTAGCAGCGCCTCTACCAGTATCCACACGTCCGGGGATAGAACGCCGAACACCAATGTGCTAGCACGCGATGCAAGGCTAGGGTTTGGCTCGAAAGTGGGGAGGGTTTCCGTGGAGCTTGATCTCGCATAATGCAATTCGATTGACGTGCCGCAGCTCTCCACCCCTCACCCCTTTATATAGAGTTGGCCGACTGGGACTAGTGGCCGATCAGGACTCTATTTTGAATCGGATCGCATCCGAATCTCATATAGTTGGCCGCCCATACGTCGTAAGCCCATAGGACTCTATCCGATTGGACCCCTATCCGATCGAGCCATATCTGAGTCCAACTCGAATATCTATTCTATCCCCTTAAGTGTGCGACCCTGTAGGTTCAGGTATACTCGGTTTCGGCTATAGTCGCACTTTGCTTCTTTTTGAGATCCTCCATGTACTTTTTGCAGTTCCTTTTCCAGTGGCCTATCTCCTTGCAATAGAAGCAAATGGCATCTAATGCCATCGACCCCTTTTTGTCCTTCTTTGCATTAGAGGCACTCGCGATCTCATCGGGAGTTAACTTCCTCTTGGTGCAAAGTTTATTGACAGGTGGTTTGCGCTTAGCCTTCTGCATCATCATCACATGATGACCATTTTTCTTGATACTCTCCTCAGCTGTCTTTAGCATCCCATGCAATTCAGCCAAGGTTCTATCCATATTGTCCATGTGATAATTTAATATGAATGGCTCGAAGCTCGGAGAGAGCGACTGGAGAATCACGTCTGTAGCCAACTCCAACTCTTTGCTAAGAGGGAAACCTAGTTTCTCCAGACTCTTGATATAGCCAATCATCATAATCACATGCGGACTGATGGGATTCCCCTCAACAAGCCTGCACGCAAACAAGGACTTTGAGGTATTGAACCTCTCGGCCCGAGCTTGGTTCTCAAACACGCCACGCAGTCCCTGAATAATAGTGTGAGCATCGCTACTCTCATATTGCTTCTGAAGCTCAGGGGACATTGTTGGAAGCATGAGACAACTTATATCTAGGGCATCATTAGTGTGCTTCTCGTAAGCCCTCCTTGCAGTTGCAGTAGCATCGTTAGGCAAATCATCCGGATAAGGTACTTCAAGAACGTACTCCTTACGCTCTTGTTTGAGAATAATTCTCAAGTTGCGATACCAATCCATAAAGTTTGTTCTGTTTAATTTTTATTTCTCGAGAATAGATCGCAAATTGAAAGCACTGGGTGTAGTATTAGCTGCCATTATTCTACAACAGAAAAAGCAAAGTTTAGCACAATGTTTATGCTATGTCTATTGTTAAACAATTTAACATAAGACTCCCATTACGTATTTTACACCTTCCCTCTAGGTTACGTATTGGGTCAAGATCCACATGTTAATTAATTTCTAGTGAGTTTTGGCATCACTGCTAGAAAATTAATAACATCGGTAAGCAACACCTTGCTAATCACATCTCTATGTGACTCTTGTTGTTGGTGTGGCATCTCCATGCCCCGGCGCCAACCCATGCCCCAAGGCCCAAAACTATTTTGATAGCCTTGTTAAAGTAAACCAAATGCTCCTGCTGTATATGTCCGACATATACCCCCTCGTGTTATGATAGAGAATAGCACTCTGCTTTGGCAAACCCACCATTGACGAGCATAACAGTGACAGGTGAAACATTTGGAAGAACATCATTACTACATAATTTTGCGAGGGATGCTATCCTATCAAACAAACATATCACATATATGAAAGCAGGTAGAATAGCACATATTGAAATAGTATGGCCCCTTCACATGGTGATCTCCATCTCCATGCCGGTGTAGAGGATCTTCATCTTCATCACCATTCTTCCAAATGTCGAATGCTTGATTTATTCAAACTAAGCTACTACTATAGAAGCTTTAATTGAAAATTACATCGACTCGTAGGTCGTGAAAGAATATTACAAGCATTGCACGTATGAAAGAATATTACAGAGATTGCACATATGAAAGAATATTACACGCATCACATGCATCTCATACATACAATAGGGTCATACCTTCTCAAAGCATTCTCTGTAAAAACAAGTTAGGCGTAGAACATTTTCTACCTATCGCAGAGATACGGTATCGAGACGACCTATAAGGGGGGCGCACACGGCGGTCCCGCTTATGGGCGGGGGTCGAGGAAGCCACCCTCGCGGGCCGGGCAGCGCAACACCACACGAAATTCATAGATCCAATCTATGAAATCGCTTGAAACCATATCGGCATAATCACATTATGCCGTCCCGATACACTATCAAGGGAGATGGTTTGTGTAGGCGCGAGGCAGCAAACAAGGTCAGAGTACGAGATAGCTTCAGCATAATCACATTATACTGTTCCGATACACTATCAAGGAACGCTATCTCGAACTCAACTCAAACCGATTTTTATGGATATTGCTTCGATGTAATCACATTACGCCGTTCTGATACACTATCAAGGAACACAATTACCATCAACTCTCCTCAACAGATCCCATAAAACCGATTGATCTAATCAACCCGTGTGCTAAACTTGTTCCAGATCTAATCTAAAACCTGAACTAAGCAAGATTAGCTCTGATACCAATGAAGGGTTACGCGGAGGCTACTCTAGCCGAAAAACAAAACTTTTCTACCGCGCTACCAGAACACTTGCAAGTAAGGGCCGATAGATCGTTACCGATTGGAGTAGAGTGCACAAACTAGCCAATCGGGCTATCCGATCGGGCAGCAGTCTGGCCGATGACACCGATTCCTGTGACAGCCGATTCACCAATCAGCCGATTCGCCGATGCCGCAGCCGATCTAAGTCGTCGGACCGCGTTCTCGCGCCTCGCTCGACCTTAGCCGATTCCACCAAAGCCGATCGATCCGCCGCAGTTGCGCTTGCATCATCGATCTGCCACAGTCGCCTCGCTCCGAATGCAGCCGATTCGTAGCCGATCAACAGCGCCGCAACGTAGCGCCTCTACCAGTATCCACACGTCCAGGGACAGAACGCCGAAGACCCGTGTGCTAGCACGCGATGCAAGGCTAGGGTTTGGCTCGAACGTGGGGAGGGTTTCGTGGAGCTTGATCTCGGCGTAATGCAATTCGATTGACGTGTCGTAGCTCTCCACCCCTTACCCCTTTATATAGAGTTGGCCGACTTGGACTAGTGGCCGATCAGGACTCTATTTTGAATCGGATCCTATCCGAATCTCATAGAGTTGGCCGCCCATACATCGTAAGCCCATAGGACTCTATCCGATCGGATCCCTATCCGATCGAGCTGTATCCGAGTCCAACTCGAATGTCTATTCTATCCCCTTAAGCGTGCGACCCTGTAGGTTCAGGTACACTTGGTTTCGGCTCAAGTCTAACTCAGCCGATTTGTCAACAGTGGTGCCTAGCAGCGCATATTGACACCATATCATACAAGAATATAATATCGGATCTGAACCTGTAATGTGTACACAAATCCCTTTGCCTCACGATACCAATTAAGCTATAGGCAAGATGTGTGCCATCCCTTCAATAGCTTAACCATTCACTCGAACCGTATTGGATTATCTGTCTGCTGATTGACTCCTCAATCAACTTAGCATGGCCATGCATTTTCATAATCCATTACCTCGAGGGGCCTAGAGATATCTCTCCAAAGGAGGGGCAAATTCCATCTTGATCACTCACATCCTACTCCATGTTTTATAGCAAACCCGAAAACTACTTTTATAACTACCCAGTTACGGAATAGCGTTTGGTAGTCCCAAAGTAGGCTACTACACATGTTGGAATCCATGATGATCTCAGGTCTAAGGACATTGCACCAACACTACTTGAGACCAACCAATGGCACATTAATTCTTGTAGTGTCTCATGGTGGGTCTATCCAACAATGTGTTATCTAACACATGTGTCCATGTTTATTGATTTGGTATCTCCATACCCATGATCTATGAGACATGATCATCAATCAATAGACATGCCGATCTTAGAATCATATTTGTTCCAATAATATGACATGTGATCAGAGATCATTTAGAAATAGATTCATGCATAAAGAGTCTCATAAATAAGTCACGTACTTATTGATCAATACAAGATGTCTATTTCATGGAAGTGAATAACACTTTATTCATTTATACATAAACATTGACCATGATATCTAACATCTCCAGGTTGCCTCTAGGGCATATCACTAACAAACGTGAGTTTGTCTACCTTCCGTACCAATTTTTATCTCGTACATATATAATTTCATATATATCATCTCATACAATTTGCAGATTCCATTGAGTCCTTTTTCTAATTGACCTTGGTCACTCGCGGATCCATATCTACGATTCAATGGATAAACCAAAGTCTACCTTCACAAAGATTTTTGAAGTGTTAGACAAGTAATGTCATCTTAGTTGCTATTGTGCTACTCTGCGGTTCTCAAATAATTACTAGCTTGCAACCGCACTTAGGGCATGGGCACGGTTTCGTGAGAAGGTCCATGGGCTATAGAATGAAAAGCTTGAAGTGAAAATAAAATTTCCAAAGTGAGTTCATGCTCCAAAATTATATTGAATCATTAATTTGTTCTAAAATAGAAATATATATTAAATCTGTCACCGTTTCTCCTTTAGTGTGCAAAACAAAGCGTAGGGGACGAACTTGTGCTGCTACTACGTCTGCGGCTACAATCAACACCTAACTCATCAAGTCGTATGTCCCTAGGATCTGGATGTACGTATAACGATCATTCATACATTACGTTTTGATTTTTTATTGATTTTATATATTTATTTTTTATTTTTCTCAAATAACAAATTATTTGTATGAGGGACAAAGTCCCTCACCATGATGGTTTCATACAGCTTCTCGAGAATCACTTATGGGATTTACCAACGATCAAATTATTGATCCCACGGAGCATTCTACAGGGATTGGAGTGGTCGTGGATTCATATCATAGAGAAATTTTTGAAATATATGATATAGAACAAGAAAATTAATTAGAAATGTAATATATGTATATATTTATATGTGTGTACATATTTTGATAATACATGTATATTTACTTAATTAAGTGCATTTATATGTGTCTTATGTATTTATACATATATGTATATATATTTGTGTAAACTATGTATGCGTAATATATTAACAAGCATCAAGCTAGAAGTAGGAGCAAAATTAAAAAAACCTTTAGTTAGTTAGTAATACCAACCGTGACTAAAGATGGTGGGACGAGTCACATTGCACGTTATCTTTAGTCCTGGTTGATAACGGTTGATGTTATCGATCGAGACTAAAGATATATTAAAGATATATCTTTAATCCTACTTATTTTAATCAAGAGTAAAAATAGATATTTTTAGTTCTGTTTTTTTCTCAGTTTAAAAGCTAAGGTTACAGACCGATACTAAACGAGTTCCCCAACAGGTCTAAGCGAAGAATTTCAAAGATATTTTCAGCAGACGCCTACCAAATGATATTGTGATATACGTTTCCTATGTACGAGGCTACGACCATTGAATAGTACTAGCTGGTACCGTACAGGGGTTTTTTACCGTTTCAGTGCTTCGGTTAACCCCAGTAGAGCTGGGACTCATGATATATACTTCCTTCTTAATACTTATCATTTTAGATAAAAATAAAATAAAATTTTAAAATTTTTAACTATAAATAATTTCTAAAATATTTTTTATAATATAAAGATCATACTTATATATTAATCATAAAAAATACTTTCATAAAATTATATATGTATTAATATTTTTATAATTATTATAAAAACAATGGTAAAAAATGCTTTTTTAGACCGTGGCAACTATTATCAATCCGAAATGCGAAGAGGGTAGGTATATAATCACAGAAAAAACTGGCATGTGTCATCGTCAATGCGGAGACATGCATGGCAGATAAACTAGTATATATCAGCACGGTATTATTGGACATTTAGAAACTGGCTGGCTACCCGATTGTAGCATGGAAAACACATAATGTATATAGACACGATCAATGCATATATATGTACTGCGTTGGCACCTGATAATATACCGTGCTCGAAGATATCATTGTTAATGCAGTTGTGTTGAGCACTTGAGCACACTGTTGATCGCCAGCTCAAAGAAATCGGTGTGGTACTGGAATACAAAATGAATCACGACCACATAAAACTACAAGTTATAATAGCACGAGCTCATGCAAAACTTATGAACAGAAAACATGAGCCGACTAAATCTCAATCCATGTGGCAAGAGATCGATCTGACAATTTTCTTAATCAGAGGGACACATATACACCACGGTTCCCCCAAAAAAATATACACCCCGTTTCATTCAAACACTATTGTAAAAACTACTTTTACTTATAATGGGTTACATCGCATTATAGGCAGGCTAACTAACACTACTATAAAGTCATTTTTACTGTAAAATAATTTATAGACGAACCGTAATTAGTCGTGTCTGAAAAATCAACATGCATTTTCGTATTAAGAGACATACATAAAAATGAGCTTATTTTCACAGGCGAACCTCATAAAAATGAGCTTATTTTCACAGGCGAACCTCTTAAAAAGCCGCATGCGAAATTTTCACATGCATGCTACACTAAGAGCACATGGGCCCAAGCTTTTTACTCACACAATTTTTTCTCCTCTCCCTCTTTCTCTCCACCATACCTTTTTCTCTTTTTTTCTCCTCTCTCATCCATCCTTATCCTCTCCACATCCTTCTCCACCTCCCTCCGATCACCTCTACTCTCCTCCCATCCCTCTCTACAACCTCCCTCAAAGCGACGGTGGCGGGAGGAAGGCCGACGGGTGGATCCGCCGCCTCCTCCGTCGGGAGCGGCAGCGACGGAATCAGGTGACGGTCCTAGGAGAGCGGTGGGGCGGATTCGCCGTTCCCATCCTCGGGAGCGACGGTGGAGCGTGGATCCGCTGCCCCTATCCTTGGAAGCGGCGACGGCAGGCTCAGGCAGTGGTCACGGGTGGATCTGCCGCCTCCGTCCTCGAGAGCGATACCACGGCCTCCGTCCCTGGGAAGGGAAACACATAGATTACCACCGCCTTGTCTCCTCCTCTACCGCCAGCCGAGCAAAGGGCAGACCTCTTCGGTGGGCGGGGACTGGTTTCACCGCCGATGGTGAAGGGGAGGTGTGATGGAGATGCGGTAGTGACGAGATGGAGATAGAGGGGTTGCTCCGTGATGGTGATGAGGGAAGGCGGTGCCACGGGAGTTAGTGTGATGGAAGAGAAGTGGCTGAAAAAATATCAAAATTGCCTCACGATGTGGTGGGACCGTGGGAGGTGGGGACGTGGGTGTGGGACGACATGCGCTAATCCAATCTACTAATCCTGCTGCTAATCCAACTGTCAATACATGTGTTAATCCGATTCACAACATGGGATGCTAGATCGAGGGATCCAATGGACGGAAGACTTTTGTGCACTTTTTTGGTGGCCATAAAAAACAATAAATTGATACATTTGATTTATATTAGTCTAGATAAAACATGACATTAAAAATATATACCATGGAGTTATTAGTTTTAGTATTTTTCTAAAATTTAATAATCCTGAAATTGAAAATAAATATATGAAGTTGTACAATGTTAGCTTTTATTTTATTTTGCAATTAAAAATTAGAAGTTAGTAAATTGTAACTGATATGACTCTTCTCTTAGTCCAATACGCTGTAACTAAAAATAACCATCATATTTGGCATACAATTGAGATATTTTTGTTTACGATACCAACATGCAAAGACGGAACAAAGGGGCTAGCTAGGGCCACGACCCATCTCTATACTATTTTTGTATGTTTTCGTTATTTACTAGCAAAATGTCCGCGCGCGCAACGACGGACGACGACGCGTAGGAAGAGAAGCGAGACGGACATGGGAGCTCCAAGCGGGAGGGAGGGCGCAGGCGCGGCGCGGGCGCGACGCGGATGGGGACGGAAGAGAGAGACACATGAAGTCTTTCTTTTCATTCAAGCCCTCCCTTTCTTTTCAAAGACGGGACTATGGGTTAATTTTATAAACACTCAAGGGTTTTCGCAAAATAACTTCTTTTTCTTCTTTAACTGAGTTTTTTAAATAGACAAGTGGGGGTTAATTTCGGAAAACCAAGGGTTTTTTAAAATAGTCGTGCAAAAACAAAATTTAGATAGAAACACTACTTGCTTTATATATAGTTATAGATTATTTTACTTTTTACGAATAACAAGATGAATTTTTCCCCTTTGATTTCTAGGTTAATTTGACTTGTCTTATACTCTTTTGGTTTCAACTGTAACCTTAGAACGAGTATTTTCTATAATGGAGCTTGTCAACATAATGCTTCGAAATAAAATGAAAAATACATTTTTGAGAAATTGTTTAGTAATCTATATTGAGAGTAAACTAGAAATATAATTCATAATGAATGTCATTATAGATGATTTTTATGCTATGAAGACGCGTAAAGTGAGGCTCAAATGAAAAAAATAGTTTCTTTTATTTTTTTACAAAAGAGTTGTATTTTATCTAGTTATATATATATTGCTAGTCCTAGTATTTTATCTAGTTATACTGGCCCCTCATTTTAATTTTGTTTTTTTGGTTTCGTCACTGCCAACATGTACATGTGAAGAGCACGGATTGACAAATAAGGTCACAACCTGACAAGCATTGCGGTTACCAGTTACGTACTTTCAGCTCGATCCCTGGAAGTTTTGACTTGAAATGGTTCAGGATATTCAATACAATATCTTGAGTAAGTTTTAACAACAAATAATGAGAATGATTGGTAAGTATATATATCAAACATGCCCATTATGATTTAATAGTCAGTACCGCCCAGCCCCTGATAAAAAAAAAATAAACTGACTAAATGCACGATGCATCGCTATCAGAAAAATATAATTAAACAATTATTGACATACATCTGACATCCTGAGAACGATGAAGAATGAAAGATTAATCACAAAGGACATAAAATTTAACGTGAAAAAACCTCTTAAGATAAGAGGGAAAAAACCATGGGCGCCAGCCAGCAAATCTTCACTATATCGGGTGAGTTTACAAACGCCGGGGATTTACCATGCTTTCTCTCTTATCCCGAGCAGCCGCTTACAAGAAGTATATATAAAGGTGAAACCCTAAAGGGCGACGATCCATACCGCCCGCTTCGCTTCGTCCAAAGTCGGCCTTTATATGTGTGTAAATAAATTTGGATCACAACTCAACAAACTCCACCTTGAGACAAATTCCTTCTTGTAGCATGAATTAAACATTCACCCTAAACACAACTTTCAGCGCCAAATAGCCTCTTAGGCTAGTAAAGCTCAAACTTAGCAACAGGAACTAGCTTTATCATCATATCAGCAGGATTATCATGAGTACTTATTTTGCATACCTTTAGCTTGTGCGACCACATCACGAACATAATGGTATTTGATATCAATGTGTTTTGTCTTCTCATGAAACATCAGATCTTTAGTGAGGTATATAGCACTTTGACTGTGTTAACGACCAAATTTGGTAACTAAATCCCTGAGTTCAAAGCTTAGATTGAAGCGGAATCAGATCGGGAAGTGATTTCCGGAGAAACAGAGGTCGCATTAGCTACGACTAAATCGGCTGGGAGACTAGTCGGTTAAGGCCAAATCGGACAGGGACAACCGATAACCGATTCCGATTCAGAGAAGAAGATGGAACCATTTCCGATAAAGAAGCTTGAAGATAAAAGAAAGACTTGGTTCCCAAATGTTCGTCAAGATATTGCCATCTATAGATAAAGTCCTGTAACGACAATTGTATCTTTAAAATAGGGATTTATATAAATATTCCTTTTGTAATGCGGCATGGGACCATGTCCCGGAATATTGTCATACCATGTACAGTAGATAAGTAGAAACCGTGTTCCACATGGACTTTGTTGTACTTAGGTATAAATAGAACCTGAGACCCCCTGTAAATACATACACACATCAATACAAACTCGGCACATCACCAAACCTTTTTATTTTTAGACGAGTTCTTGATCTCGCTTCGGGCTGCATCGATCTCGATCTCCAAGCAAGGTAATTACTTGTCATTAGTAGTTTGTATCGTCGAAATTAGTGCTTATATCGTCATGATACTCTAATTTTATTGTCATGAACTGTGCAAGTTATCATATACGGCATATAATCTAGAGAAATATCTAGATCTATCTCACTGTCGCCTGGTTTCTCTCGGGAGACAGTAGCCGATAGAGCTAGATCTAGATGTTGAACCAGGTTATATGTGGTATCCACCGTCTTAAGGGGTTTACATCGGTTTTCATGAATCTAAACTTCTTTTTGTACTTAATGCTGCATCATATTGATCTATTAAGTCGCTTTTAGAATTATTAAGATCTATTCGACTAGATGTTTATCTTTAGAGACAGTGCCGGGGTTTCAGCCGGCCTTATCTGTTTTAATTATCTTCACTATTAGATATTTTAAAATTGTCTTTTATATTAAGATCTTAATCTATCTAAGTGCCCTAAGCCGATATTAATCTGTCATGCTATGCTGACATCCAATTGATCTAAGTTTAGCACATTTAGATCAGATTAATATCTTTTTATAAAATGTGTCGGAGTATTAGCCGATTCACATTAGATCCGCAGTGTCGACCAAATTATCAATGCAAATAATTACTACCCTAACGCGCTTTTAGCCTAAGTGATTTATACTGTCTCGACATAGCCGATCTATCCTAATCACTTAGTTTAAGTGCGCTCTGGGATAATAATTCTGTATAAATTGACGCCTTCAGCCGATACTATAGGATCTAATTTTAACTTAACACCTATTTCTTGTTTCTTGTTGGTTACGGATCAAACCAACCGGCACGCCTTAATCACCAAAGGTAGCCAAGAATAAACCCATGCGGAGTTAAGCAGATCTCCCGTGCCGGCGCGTGGAAAGATTTCTCATCAACACGCTTCTTGGCATGCCCGGTGGGACCATCGACAAGTTTGATAAAGTCGACGCGATGGTTAACATCAAGAGCCCCGAGATCGGCGAAGAAAATATGGTTCTGTCAAGATGGAGCGTTGTCGGCCGAGCAATTGGCCGACTATAAGAAGATGGTGAAAGAACCGCATGCCAATATCAACAATCTTTGGCCCAGACCAGATCTGGGGCCATCCACCAGAAGTACAAGTTCACAATGGATGACTTCAAGGCATCCTCCTCCGAGGACACAAAAGGGAAGCACAAGATGGAGGAGGAAAAGCAAGAACAAGATGATTCAGATGCACACTTTGCAAGACCGAATCGATTCAGGCCACATCACGTCCCGTCAACCAAAGTGGCATCTTGGTCAATACCTTCAACAACATGATTGCCACCGTGGTAGACTCGAAGATTGCCGATTAACTGCAGTGGGGGCCAACCTATTTCACTGATGGCCAGTTCCTCAACTACAGGGTTTTGGCATCCCAGAATCGGCCGATACCACCACCAGTACAGCCGGGGCCACCAGGAGAAGTCCTCAGTCAGCCAAATGCATCTGCATCGGCTTCAAGGTCGCCGCCCATCTTTCTGAACCGGCAGCAACCTCCTTCCCAGGAACAACTAGCTGACATGTTCGACTTTAATCGGCGGCAAGAACCGGTCGCCAACCTCATTCAAGGGGCACAGTACAATATCGGCGGTCGTCGGCTCTTCCCTGACCAATCACCACCGCCGGTGAATTGGCCACCTCCCGCCATCGACCCAGCTCAATATCAGTACCAGGGAGGCCAACATGACCAACATTACCGGCCGCAGACACCGCCACTTCAGTATCGGCAAAGACCCGTCCAATACGATCAATACGAGCCGATACAGCAAGCTCAAGATAACAGGACTTGGGCCGATTTGATTGCCGACGTAATGCACGATCAATTAGGCGTCAAGCCAAAAGATTCTGGTAACATGTATCGGTATCCATATCCGAAACATTTTGAGAGAGTACCACTCCCAAACTGGTATAAGGTTCAAGACTTCTCCAAGTTCTCAGGACAAGACAATACCTCTACGTACGAGCACGTCAGCCGGTTCCTAGTGCAATGCGGGGAGGCATCGGCTACAGACGCCTTGAGAGTTCGTTTATTCCCGCTCTCACTATCGGGATCGGCCTTCACATGGTTCTATTCATTGCCTTACAACTCCATCCAGAGCTGGGCCGATCTCGAGAAACAGTTCCACAACTACTTCTACACCGGCAACCACGAGATGAAGTTGTCGGACTTGACAAGCATCAGGCAAAAGCATGAGGAATCGGTTCAGGACTACATCCAGAGATTCAGAGAAATGAGGAACCGCTGCTATAGCCTGGTGCTGTCCGATTCTCAACTAGCCGATTTAGCTTTTCACAGGCTTTTGGCGTTGATCCGTGAAAAGTTTTTGGCTCAAGACATCGACAGCTTGGCCGATCTGGCGCAGAGGGTGACGGC
Source organism: Oryza australiensis (assembly GCA_019925245.2). Classification (NCBI taxonomy): domain Eukaryota; kingdom Viridiplantae; phylum Streptophyta; class Magnoliopsida; order Poales; family Poaceae; genus Oryza; species Oryza australiensis. The sequence continues at coordinate 150,392 of JAIFGZ020000394.1, forward strand.
CCACGAACAGCGATTCCAAGAATCAAGGAAGGCCGTCAAGAAGGTTGCCCACGTCATCGTTAAGACCGACTTAGATACAAGAGACGATGATGCCAAAGTTGCAATGGTCGAATGGACCAAGAATAAAAAGGTCATCGTTTGCTAGTGGCTGCTGAAAATGACCAAGGAGGAGAAGTACGACTTCGACATCACTAAAGCTGATAGGATCTTCGACTTGTTGTTAAAGGAGAAGCAAATTCAACTATCGGCCAATCAGGTGATCCCATCGGCTGATGAACTCAAGAAGAAGAAGTACTGTAAGTGGCACAACTCCACCTCCCATAGCACTAATGACTGCAAGGTTTTCAGACAGCAGATCCAGTCAGCCATTGAGGCCGGGAAGCTAAAGTTTGTCGAGTCACCTCGGCCGATGAAAGTTGATGGCAACCCCTTCTCGATCAACATGGTCCAAGCTGGCCTCAGACGAGCTGATCGGCAGAACAGAATGACGTATGGCTTAGCTGAAACACTCAAAGGGGTCAGGGCTGAGAAGAGACCGACCGGAGATCAAGCCGCACCAGTCAACATGGTGCATCCAACTGGCCGATCGGCTGATCGGCGACCCAGGTGCATGGACCCCATGCGCCCCATTTTCAACAATGCTTTCACGAAGAAGAGGAGGCCCGGCGCGGCAGGCCTTACTCAGGGAACCTGAGTTCAGGGGACTCCAATTCATCAGGAACCATAGCGGTTGCAACCCGCACTGGCGCTGTGAGTTTTTCCGATTCTGCTAGGAATCAGGGATGAAGTTGCCAATGATTGACAACTGCCCGGCCTGCAGCGAGTATCGTGAGGACGAATACAGGGACCCACTAATGCAAAGTTCCACCCAATTCGTTCCTAGGGCCGTGCAACGTAATTAAAGGTGGCTGCCAGTGCATGATCGGCTCAGGCCGATCCACCAGGACTTCTTCGAGGATGAGGATGAAGACGAATACGATGAATAAGTGGCCAACGATAAGCAATCGGCCAACCCCCATGGTGCCCTTCGAACCTCTTTACCAAAACACAAAAAGAGATGCATCCAGGTGAAGAGCGAGAGGCGGAGAAAGAAGTACGACGGATGATCCAACAACAACAACGTCGGCAAGGCACAAAGCAATGACGCGTCAAAAAACAAGCGCCACCAACCGACGAATGCCCAACCGACGAAAGCCCAGTGGACCAAGCTAGGAGGGCGGCAAAAGGAAAAGGAAAAGTTGCTGCATCGGTTAACATGGTCTTTATACTGCTAGCCGAATTCAGTGCTACAGAAGCCGATGCAGACAACATGGAGGATACCTTGGCAAGACTAGCTTTGTCCCCAGAGCAAGCTGTTTTCGAAAAGCCGGAGGGGACTGAGAATCGGCACCTCAAGCCGCTTTATGTGAAGGGGTTTGTTAACGGGAAGCCGATGTCAAAGATGCTGGTCGATGGAGGGGCCACAGTTAACTTGATGCCCTATGCCACCTTCAGGAAGCTGGGCAAAGGAGCCGAAGATTTAATCAAGACAAACATGGTTCTCAAAGATTTCGGCGGCAATCCATCGGAAGCTAGGGGTGTGTTGAACGTTGAGCCGACCGGCAGCAAAACCATGCCCATGACATTTTTCGTCATTTATGGGAAGGGATCTTACACCTACCGCTTGGGAGGGACTGGATTCACGCAAATTGCTGCGTCCTTCCACCATGCATCAAAGTCTCGATCCAATGGCAAGGCGACAGATTGAGATCGTGCCGCCGACAGGTTAGTGAACGTCGCTAATGCCGATTTGCCACTTTGGGAAATCGACGCTATCGATTGTCTGTCTGGCAAAATCTGGCAAGCCAATTTTCTAAAGGCGTCTGATTCTGCTATACAGCCTATTAGAGACGAGGAGCCTCAATTGCTACTTTGAGGGCATCGTGGAGGGCTCGAGCGTCTACAGCGAGGACACCGTGGACGACAACGACGGCAAACTTGGGCAAGGTTTCATGTCGGCCGACGAGTTAGAAGAAATTGGTATAGGTCTAGGAGATAGACCTAGGCTGATATATATTAGCAAAAATTTGTCTTCTCGTTTTAAATCCAAGCTTGTCGACTTATTAAAGGAATATAAAGATTGTTTTGCTTGGGAGTATTTCGAGATGCTTGGTCTTAGCCTATCTATTGTTGTGCATCGGCTGCCCATAAAGCCGGGATATCGGCCGTACAAATAGTCACCCAGGAGGTTTAAAGCTGATATGTACGATGAGATTAAAGCCGAAATCACTTGGTTATACGATGCTGGATTTATTCGCCCTGCCGATATGCAGAGTGGGTTTCAAACATTGTTCCGGTAATGAAGAAAAATGGCAAGCTTAGGTGTGTATTGATTTCAGGGACCTAAACAAAGCTACCCCTAAGGACGAATACCCAATGCCCATAGCCGATTTGCTCGTGGATGTTGCTTCCGGCCACAAAATCATAAGCTTTATGGATTGCAATGCAGGCTACAGTCAGATTTTTATGGCCAAAGAAGATATCCACAAGACTGCTTTAAGATGCCCAGCAGCAATCGGCTTATACGAATGGATGGTCATGACATTTGGCTTGAAGAATGCTGGAGCAACTTATCAAAGGGCCATGAACTACATTTTCCATGACATGATCGGCTCTCTAGTGGAGATCTACATTGATGACGTTATCGTCAAATCCAGGGAAATAGAAGACCACATAACCAATCTGAGACAGGTTTTGGAGAGAACGAGGAAGTACGGCCTAAAAATGAACCCACTAAAGTGTGCGTTCGGCATGTCAGCCGGGCAATTTTTAGGGTTTCTTGTTCATGAGAGAGGAATAGAGGTTACACCAAGGAGCATCAATGCTATCAAGACAATTCAGCCTCCGAGGGACAAGAAGCAACTACGTGCTTTGATCGGCAAAATCAACTTCATCAGGCGATTCATTGCCAATCTTTCAGAAAAGATGGAGTCGTTCACGCCTTTGCTTAGGCTGAAAGCCGATCAAGCATTCACTTGGGGGGCAGAGCAGCAAAAAGCGTTGGACAACATCAAGGATTACTTGAGCTCGCCTCCAGTTTTGATTTCTTCGCAGAAAGGGATACCGTTCAAGCTATTTTTGTCGGCCGATGACAAATCCATCGGCTCAGTTCTAATTCAGGAGATTGAAGGAAAGGAAAATGCCATCTTTTATCTCAGCCGACGGCTGCTGGACGTAGAAACAAGGTATTCACCGGTGGAGAAGTTGTCTTTGCCTGTATTTTTCATGCACAAAGTTGAGGTATTATTTATTATCCAATGAGTGCACAGTGATATGCAAAGCCGATATAGTCAAATATATGCTATCGGCTCCAGTGTTAAAAGGACGAATTGGGAAATAGATTTTTTCCTTGACAGAGTTTGATCCAAGATACCAGGCACCTAGGGCAGTTAAAGGACAGGCCATAGCCGATTTCATAGTGGAACATAGAGATGGTTCGATCGGCTCAGTGGAGATCATGCCTTGGACTTTAACATTTGATGGATCGGTTTGCACAAATGGATGCGGGATCGGCTTGGTCATCATATCCCCAAGGGGCAAGCTTCGAATTTGCTTTCTCAATCAATCCTCATGCCATAAACAATCAAGCCGAATACGAGGCGGTGCTCAAGGGATTGCATCTTCTCAAGGAAGTTGAAGCCAACGCCATCCAAATAATAGGAGATTCACTGTTGGTCATCAGCCAGTTGTCAGGAGAATATGAATGCAAAAATGATGTGCTGATGGTCTATTATACGATGCCAAGAATTGATGGACAGCTTTCGGCTAATAACATTGAAACATATCCCTAGAGAGCAGAATGCAGAAGCCAACGATTTAGCTCAAGGGGCATCAGGCTACAAGCCGATGACAAAAGGTGTTGAAGTAGATATTGCCACCATGACAGCCGACGATTGGAGTTTTGAGGTCTATAACTATTTACAAAACCCTTCCCAGTTGGCTTCAAGAAAATTGCGCTACAAGGCTTTGAGATATGTCTTGCTCGATGACGATTTATATTATCGGACGATTGATGGTGTGCTGCTCAAGTCTTTCAGTGCCGATCAAGCCAAGGTGGCTATTGGAGAAGTGCATGAAGGAACCTGTGGCACGCACCAATCAGCTCACAAGATGAAGTGGCTACTTCGAAGAGCAGGGTATTTTTGGCCAACGATGCTGGAGGATTGTTTCAAATATTACAAGGGTTGCTAGGATTGTCAGAAATTTGGAGCTATACAGAGGGCACCAGCATCAGCTATGAATCCAATTATCAAGCCTTGGCCGTTCAGAGGTTGGGGAATCGACATGATCGGCCAGATCAATCCACCCTCGTGCAAGGGACATAAGTTCATATTGGTGGCAATAGATTATTTCACAAAGTGGGTGGAAGTGATTCCTTTAAAGAAGGTTGATTCTAAGGACGCAATCGAGTTTATTAAGGAGCATATCATATATCGATTCGGCGTCCCTCAAACAATAACAACAGATCAGGGATCTATCTTCATATCGGATGAGTTTGTTCAGTTTTCCAACTGCATGGGAATCAAGTTACTCAACTCTTTGTCGTATTATGTTCAGGCTAACGGACAGGCAGAGACCTCAAACAAGAGTCTAATCAGGCTGATAAAGAGGAAGATCGCTGAATATCCAAAGCAATGGCACAGCCGATTGGCCGAATCACTCTGGGCCTATCGGATGGCTTGACACGGATCTATCCAAGTCCCTCCATATAAACTGGTCAATGGGCATGAAGCAGTCCTGTCATGGGAAAACATCATCGGCTCAAGAAGGATTCAGTTACAAGATCAGCTTACAGCCGATGATTACTATAACCTGATGGTAGATGAATTAGAAGATCTAGTTTTGTCACGGATGAGGGCCTTGGAAAAAGTAACAAGAGATAAGGAACAAGTAGCCCGTCACTATAACAAGAAAGTTGTGCCTAAATCTTTTAAAGAGAACGAACTCGTTTGGAAATTGATATTGCCGATTGGATCAAGGGATAATAAATTTGGCAAGTGGTCACCAAATTGGGAGGGGTCTTTCAAGATCCACAAATGCGTCTCCAAGGGAGCCTATATGCTAGAAGGACTGAATGGAGAGGTGTTTGGAAGGGCTTTGAATGGCAAGTATCTAAAAAAGTATTACCCAAGTGTGTGGATCAATTCATGATTCGGCTGTGGTTGTGTCGATTCGTGTTAGGCGATGCGTCATGATGCACGCATCACCTTTAGGACGTTTTTGTGCCATGTTTTTCCCCTGATTTTCTACAATCGGCTCAGTCTGGCCGACGCGATGAAGTTTTTGACTTACTAATTTTGTTCACGCTGAAGACACCATCAACAAAATTAAGGGGGCATATACATACACAACAGATATTAAGAAGACAAATAAGAGGGTTTTTTTAATTTTTTGATGCTTTTCGAGGTCATGACAAATACAGAGGTAATGTGATCAGCAAGCATGCATAAGATAGTCCAAATCAGTCAGAAGAGATGGTGAGAGCCGATTACCAAAACAGTTAGATTACAAGATTTACAAGTTTTGCACTGGCAACTATTACAATTGGCTCAGTGCCCAAGGAATTCAGCGATAGCCGAGATCGCTTTACGACGAATCTCGTCGATTTCTTTGATTGCCTTAATGTCGGTTGCATCGGTCCCGGCCACTGGCTTCACCGCCTTCGTCAGATCCGTCAGATGGGATACGGCCGCTTTGATGCTTGATCGTTCATCTTCTATCTCCTTCGGTAGGCTGGCCACGTATTCTTCTTGGACCGCAATCTCGGTCTCAATCTGGACGAGTTTAGCTACCAGTTTGTCACGACGTGCGCGAAGCTGATCGAGTTTGGCAATCAGCTCTGTCTTCAATGCATCAAACTTGGCCTTCTTCACCTTGATCTCTTCTTGGTTAGATTTGACGGTCGACGCTAGTGATTTGTTTTCTCGGTGATTGGCTATGCGCTACTTTGCCCGCTCGTATTTGTGCCGATGCGCTTCAAGGAAGGTCGCTGGTGTGATTGTATTGGCCAAATCGTCTTGAAGCCTGGTTTGAATCTCTTCGAACCGATTACGGACGGAACCGCAATCGGCTACCAGCGCGTCCAATGAGCTCTCCAACCGATTAGCGATGTCGGCTAGCGTGGTCCTCAGGTCTTCATCAAGCGGCACCAGGGCCTTGTCAGCGGCCTCATCCAGGTCAACAAACTCTGACAAGTCGAAGCCCAGGAGATCGGCTATGCTCTGCCAGGCAAAGAACAGTTATAGCATGGACAGAAATCGTGGAGCTGATTGCGGAGAAGACGGTTATAATACCTACTTGGACTGCTGGGGCTGATGTTGCTTCGTCATCGGCATTCCTGTCACCTGCAACCGACAGAGTGTGTTCACTTGATACCTGGGGGGCAGGTGTTGGGGCACGAGGAGGCTGAAAAAAGCACAAGGTTAAAGATCGGCTGATAAGAGAAGGTGTGGAGTCGAAATACTTACTGAACGGAGAGGAGTCGTTTTCTTCTTGTTGGCTAGTTTCTTCCTCTGTCGATGTAAAGAATATAGTAAGACGAGTATGATTAAAGAAGTTAGGAGACCAAAAGTATTGAAAGTCGCTTACCGGCGTCGGACGGACGGGGCGTTTTGGTGGACTTGGCGTTTTCTGCACGGAGGCCTCGTCGGCTGATGGAGTTCGAGCGTATTTGTCGGAGGAGCTGGAGTTGGCTGCAGCCTCGTCAACGGCGTCCTCAACTTCTTCACCAAGGACCTCATTGTCAAGCATCGCGTTGACTTACGGGTCGATGGGGGACAGTCATCGGCGGGCTTGGTTTCGCTTCTTGGCAAGTTTCTTCTTTGCCGCAACCGGTGCAGCGGCAGCCGATGGCTTGTCCCGTTTTTGCCGACGGATAGGTTCACGGGTTTGGCCATGGAGTAGGGTTGACACCTTCGGAGCGTTGAAGCTGATTATGGATGGCGCCAACCCACAGCCGTTTGGCAGCACGCCAAGTCCATAACTGATGGCCGCTCCTGATCGGCTGGCCCGGGGAGGAGAAGTATCGTTCGTCTGCAGGAACAAAGGCGTAAGTCTTGAGACATGCGCATCATATCTGATAAAGGAGAAAAGATTGGAAAAGAATTGCTTACCGATGGAATCATGTCAGGGTCGATGGTGGTGAGATACATGGAAGCCGATTGGTGGAATATGTGTGATTTCCATTATGCCCACCGTCGGCTGAAGGCATTTGTCCTTGTGACTGCTAGCTTGATGACCCCGAAGCTGCCAAGAGGAGGGCTTGGGAGGCTTAACAGCCGAAGCATCATGATTTTGCCGTCAATAATGCCTCTGGCTTGGATCTTGTCTGAGTAGTACAGCCCAATCGGCAATTGACCTAGCCCAAGTTGTTTTGCAGCTACCATCGGATGGTAGAACTCGTAGCTCTTCTGAATGTTTCTTCCTTGGTGGATGCCGACTGGTAGGATGCAAGGAGAGATGGCAGTGGTGAAGATCTCTCGGCTTATCAAACTTTGGGGAATTGATCTCATCTAGCCAAAGATCGTCCGGCCGCTCAAAGTTGCCGAACTTATCATAAGCGAACCAAATGGTAGAGTCAGCTGGGAACCCGTTGTAGAAGTTGCTGAACCAGTTTTTGAAGTATTTAGCTGACAGCTTCAAACCCAAATAAGAAGAAGCAGCTTCTCCATACGACGTATATCGCCAAGTAGTTATCTCCTCGTCATCATAGTACTTCGGCTCGCCTAGGGGGAAATCGGCCTCAAGCAGGTTTGGCCGATTGGCAACTTTATAGGTATACAGGTCGAGCCACAGCTGAAGCAGCCACCAGGGCCCTCCGGTGTTGATAGATTGTTTCAAAGCCAGCTTCATCGGCACATTGCTCAGCATTTGGTACGAGTAGCCGAGCAGGTATTTCCCTTGGGGAATTTTCCTTTTCTCCACTAATGCTTTGGCTACATGCGCCAGTTGGTGGTCGGCCCACAACTTGATCCACGTAAAATGAAATTTCTCCAACCACATCATCAAGAAATCCACATGTTCCCTGTCGAAGACCGGGCCGTCCTTCATTTTCATTGATATGAATCCACTCCACCGCCAATGCTCTTGGTCTTGAAATTGTGGAGGCAATTGATATTCAAATCAGAGGGGGCAACAGCCGATGTTATGTCCAATCCGGTTAGCATGACTATGTCCATGAGAGTTGGTGTCATCGACCCTTGCCTAAAGAGGAATGCGTTCAACGTGTTCGACCAAAAGTAACTAGCAGCCGATAGCAATGGTTCATCCTTTGACATGTCGGCTAAAGTTAGGGCTAAGCATTGGCCGATTCCTATTTCGTCCCAGGTGGCTTGCTTGCTAGCCGACATCCTAGCATACCACGATGGCCAAGATTTATTTGTTGAGGGCCAGGATTTGAAGGTCCCTGTCCAGTAAGCTAAGTCCGGGGTAGAAAACCTAAAGGGGATCCAATTGGTTTCAGAGTTGATGAACTCAGTGGGGTCTAGGTCACCAATTGGCCCTAATAGCAGCTGGTCAGGATGAAGAAGGCTAGGGATCGTAATTTGGTGGGATAAGTGCTACAAATCACACAAAGGAATAATGGAATCAAAAAAGAGGGAAAGAGCCAGATTGCGCAAAGTAAAGGACTTGAGCCGATGAGAACTTACCTCGAGGTACTCCGCGGAGGCCACATCGGAAGGAGCGCGTGAGGATGCCATCGGTGCAGGGAGATCGCCGCTTCGGGGGGTGCACGCCGGCGAGATTTAGGAGCAGTTCCGATGAAGTCGCCAAGGAAGAGGGGATGTTTTTTTGGCTTGGGCTTGAGGGCGAAAGGTGACAGCGTGGCTTGTTTCGGCGCCAGGTGGGCAATATTTAAAGAGTTCTTCAACAGCCGAAACAGAATAGGACGAAAGTCATGCGGGAATTTGAAAGCGGCAAATCCACGATATTATCTTATCACGGACTTGGGGGGCATGTGTTAACGACCAAATTTGGTAACCAAATCCCTGAGTTCAAGGCTGAGATTGAAGCAGAATCGGATAGGGAAGTGATTTGCGGAGAAACAGAGGCTGCATCGGCTACGACTAAATCGGCTGGGAGACCAGTCGGCTAAGGCCGAATCGGACAGGGACAACCGATAGCCGATTCCGATTCGAGAAGAAGATGGAACCGTTTTCGATAAAGAAGCTTGAAGATAAAAGGAAGACTCGGTTCCCAAATGTTCGTTAAGATATTGTCATCTATGGATAGAGTCCTGTAACGGTAATTGTATCTTTAAAATAGGGATTTATATAGATATTCCTTTTGTAATGCGGCATGGGACCATGTCCCGGAATATTGTCATACCATGTACAGTAGATAAGTAGAAACCATGTTCTACACCGACTTTATTGTACTTGGGTATAAATAGAACCCGAGACCCCCTGTAAATACATACACACATCAATACAAACTCCGCGCATCGCCAAACCTTTTTATTTTTAGACGAGTTCTTGATCTCGCTTTGGGCTGCATCGATCTCGATCTCAAAGCAAGGTAATTACTTGTCATTAGTAGTTTGTATCGTCGAAATTAGTGCTTACATCGTCATGATACTCTAATTTTGGTGTTATGAACTACGCAAGTTATCATATACGGCATATAATCTAGGGCAATATCTAGATCTATCTCACCATCTTTGGTTTCTCTCTCGGAGACAGAGCCGATAGAGCTAGATCTAGATGTTGAACTAGGTTATATGTTGTATCCACCGTCTTAAGGGGTTTACATCGGTTTTCATGAATCTAATACTTCTTTTTGTACTTAATGCTACATCATATTGGTCTATTAAGTCGCTTTTAAAATTATTAAGATCTATTTGGCTAGATGTTTATCTTTAGAGACAGTGCTGAGGTTTCAACCGGCCTTATCTGTTTTAATTATCTTTATAGTTATATTCACTATCAGATATTTTAAAACTGCCTTATATATTAAGATCTTAATCTATCTAAGTGCTCTAAGCCGATATCAATGTGTCATGTTATGCTGACAGCCGATTGATCTAGGTATAGCACATTTAGATCAGATTAATATCTTTTTATAAAATGTGTCGGAGTATTAGCCGATTCACATTAGATCTGCAGCATCAGCCAAATTATCAATGTAAATAATTACTACCCTAACGTGCTTTTAGCCTAAGTGATTTATATTGCCTCGGCATAGCCGATCTATCCCAATCACTTAGTTTAAGTACGCTTTGGGATAGTAATTATGTATAAATTGACGTCTTCAGCTGATCCTGTAGGATCTAATTTTAACTTAACACCTATTTCTTGTTTCTTGTTGGTTACAGGATCAAACCAACTGGCACACCTTAATCACCAAAGGTAGCCAAGAACGGGCCTGCATTGGAGTTAAGTAGATCTCCCAGGCCAGTGCGTGGGAAAGATTTCTCATCAACAGACTGCCACAAAACAAGTTAATGCAAGAATCAACACCCCAAAGCTTAGCAAACAATCCTTTCAGCCAAACTAATTCCTTACATGCTTCAGCAATAGCCATGTATTCTGCTTCAGTGGTAGACAGGGCAACAACAGGCTGCAATGTTGCCTTCCAACTCACGGCACAACTACCAATAGTAAACACATAACATGTTAGTGATCTTCGCTTATCCAAATCAGCAGCAAAATCTTAATCCACATAGCCAATAAGTCCCTTATCAGTCCTGCCAAATTTCAAACAAGCATCTGCTATCCCTCGAAGGTACCTGAAAATCCACTAAACAGCCTCCAGTATTCTTTGCTAGGATTAGCCATGTACCTACTAACCAAACTCATAGCATGAGATAAATCTATACGAGAGCAAACCATGGCATACATTAAAGAACCAACAGCACTAGAATATGGAACCCTTGACATGTATTCAACCTCCTCATCAATACTAGGCCATTGTAAAGCTGATAATTTAAAATGAGGTGCAATAGGAGTACTAACAAGCTTTACATCATGCATGTTGAAACTCTGAAGAACCTTCTGAATATAACTTTGCTGACTAAGAAATAACAAAACCGAATTTCGGTCTCTAGTAATTTCCATACCTAGAATTTTCTTAGCAGCACTAAGATCCTTCATATCAAACTCACTACTCAACAGTTCTTCAATGCGGTGATTTATTCCTTGCTCTTTGCAAAGAATCAAGCATATCATCAACATATAACAATAAGTATATAGGTGATCCATCAACAAATTTCATGTACACACAACTATCAGATTCAGACATCTTAAAGCTATGTGACAACATAAATGAATCAAACCTTTTTATACCATTGACGAGAAGGTTGTTTCAAACCATATAAGGACCTTTTCAATTTGCAAACATAATCCTCCTTACCAGCTACTATGAACCCTTCTGGCTGGTCCATGTATATCTCCTCCTCGAGCTCTTCCATGTAAAAATGCAGTTTTCACATCTAACTGCTCAAGCTCAAGATCATGCATAGCAACAACACCGGAAAATGTACGAATTGAACTATGCTTTACAATTGGAGAGAATACATCATTATAATCAACACCAGGAATCTGACTGGAGCTTTTTGCTACTAACCTTGCCTTAAACCTCGGAGGCTCACTAGAAGATAAACCCTCCTTTCTCAAGAGAAAGATCCATTTGCAATGGACGAGTCTTCTTGTTTAGGCAAGCATGTAACCTCCCATGTGCCATTCTTCTCAAGAGACTGCATCTCATCCTGCATAGCTGAGATCCACTTCTCGTGATCACCAGAATCAACAGCTTTAGTGTATGTAGCTGGCTCATGAGTGTTCTCCACCTGTTCAGCACAACTCAAAGCATAATGAACAATATTCAATTCCTCAATTAAACGGGTTGGAGGTCCACAACTCCTCTTTGTTCTGCGATGTGCAATAGACTAATTTTGTGGCTGCAAAACAGGAGGTGAGTGCTTAACAGTATCATGTACATTATTATCAACAGTTTCCTGATCATCCACGTGCTCCACCTACATGCTGATATGTTGTTGCTCCTTATCAGAATCATCTGATATAATATTTGTGGACAAGTGTCATTAAACATCACAGATTCATTGAAAATAACGCTCCTACTCATGAAAGTCTTTTTAGTTTTAGGATTCCATAACTTATATCCTTTTACTCCTGAACCATACCAAGAAACAGACACTTAATAGCTCTAGGCTTAGTTTTTCATTATCTACATGAGCATAAGCAATGCAACCGAAAACTCTCAACTGTGAATAATCAGCAGGTGTACCAGACCATATCTCAATGGGAGTTTTCTTATCAAGTGGGATAGAAGGCTACCTGTTGATCATGTAGCAGGCGGTGTTAGCAGCCTCTGCCCAAAAACACTTGTTAATACAATCATTAGACAACATGCAACGAGTCTTCAAGATGATGGTTTGGTCATGCGCTCAGCCACACCATTGTGTTGCGGAGTGTACGGGATGGTGTGATGCCCGACAATGCCTCCCTTCCCGTAGTAATCATCAAAAGCATTCGAACGTAATTCACCACCATTGTCGATTTAAACACTTTTACCTTCTTTTCAGTTTGCCTTTCTATCATAACTTTCCACTCTTTAAAAGAAGCAAAAGTATTATCTTTATTTTTAGGAAATAAGGTGTCACGCCCGATTTTCTTTCAGGATTAAAAATCATTAAATAATTCATTTTATAGAAATTAAATAAAAGTAAAAGTAGAATTACCAAGTGAAATTAAAAACTAAACTAATTTTTTTCTTTAAAAATCATGGCTGAAAATATTTTTGTAATATTCTCCATGCCCTAAAGTATTCTCGAAATTTTTCGTGAAATTTGGAGCTTCGTAAGTAATTTTAATAATACAAAGTGCATTTCAGTAATTATTTAAAAAATAAATTAATCATTAAATGATCTGGTTATATTTTTATTAAATACTTTGAGTGTCCACCTGTTTTCAAGATTTTTGTTGGAAATATTTGAGCCCGTGAAGTATTTATGAAAATTTAAAGAACATTTCAATGATTAATTTAAAAGAAAAACAAATTAAAATCCTCTCCCTATGCTTGGGCCGCTTTCGCCCATCTTCGCAAGTCCTCTTCTCCTCCCTCGTGGCCGGCCCGCCGCCGCGCCCTCCCTTCTCTCTCCTCGGCCCAGCCTGGTCCACCCTCCGGCCCGCCTGTTTCCTCCTTGCGCAAAGTTTGTTTTTGGCCCCTTCCTCCCGAGCCACCGACAGGTGGGGCCCACCTGTCAGGTCTTTCTCCTACCTTCGGCCGCCGGCCTTACAAAGCCGTCGTCGGAGCTCGTTCCACGTCCCGCCATTTCCGGCCACCTCGCCTCCCGCACATGCGCCATGTCCCACCATTGTTGGTTGCGCCTTTTTCCCCCACTCCTCGCGCAATTTGGCAATTCCAGCCATCCTGGCCTCCACGCTGCCTTCCAGAGCCTATAAAACCCCATCCCGTGTGCCCCTCCCTTTTTCCCTCTCGCTCGAGCCCGCATCACTTCCCCCTCGCTCTCCCCGCGGTCTCCCTCTCTCCACAGCTCGCCGTCGATCGCTGATCGAGCACCACCGCTGCTCTATCTGTCGTCGCCGTGTGCCAAAGCCACTACCAGCATCCCTGTGATATGCCGCACTCCGGCCATCGCTCCCCGCTCTCGGCCATCGCCGGAGCAGGTCCCATGCCGTGCGCTCGAGCCGCCACCGCAAGCCGTCGGTCCTGGCCACCAATTCTCTCCGTTGCGCCGCTGATTGCGCCACCGTCCCCTCTGGCATCGCCATGCCAAGGCGCTCCCCGGCCACGCCTCCGCCATCTCCAATCGCCATCGGAGCTCGTCGCCCGTGCCATCGTTGCCTGCACCGGTCGTCGTTCCTTTTCTCGTGCCGCCACGAGCCGCAGCCTTAGGTGAGCTCTCTCCCTCTCATTTCCACTCTCTCCGCCACTGCCGACCGCACCCCGCCTCTCCGCACATGCATCCGTGCATCGCCCATGATGCCCATTCGTGCCGCTCCCGTGCCACCGCTCCCGCCGCCGCGCCTATTTCCACCACTGAGGACCGCTCGTCGGCCGCTAGCGCCGTGCAATGTCGCCGCCATTGCCACCCCTCGCCTCACTCCTAGCCATCGGATCAGTCCCGGGCCGATCCGAGCCGTTGGTCCCAGCGGCCGCCCAATCCCCTTCAGGGCGATCTAGGCCGCCCATGTGGCGACCAACCGTAGTGGCTGCCAGCGGCGCTGCCACATTGGCGCCACGTTAGTTGTCTGTTCACCGTGGCAGCCATGTGGTGGACACATGGACTGGTTCGCGTGGACCCGGTTCACCGTGGACACATGCGCCGATGTTGCCGTGGGCGACGTCGACCCTCAGCCCCATTGCTCGCCGACGCCATCTCAAGCCTTTTCCTTTGAAAAATAATTAATAATTGCACAATAAATTAATTTATTTTTTAGAATTCATTTAAATGGTCCAAAACTTTGAAAATTCATATCTAATCCATACTAACTCCAAACTAGGCCATTCAAATTGCAAATTCATCTAAAATTGAGCTATAAATGTTTGTTTACTTTCCATGTACTGTTTACTTGGTTTTTATTAGAGTTTTCCTTTGTTTTGCATGCCAGCATGTAGACTCTGCCATTTTTGTAAGTTTGCGCTCGTGAAGAAAAGAAGATCATCTGAAGAAGCAAGGCAAGTCACATTCCTCCTTGAAGCATGTTGAACCTACTTTATAAATGTTTTATCGTATGCAAATAAAATTGTATGTTTTGCTAATTACATGAGAATTGGGATTACCTATCCACTTGCTTGTGCCATATTTATTTGATGTTCATTCTTCGTCGAACCTGGGTGATAATTTGATTGGCTCGCGTCACTTATGTGATCTTGCTAGAATTATTTATGCTTAGTAATACTTAATTACCCCTAGCTCACCTAATGGGAGGATACATTAATTACTTTAGTATCTGATGAGATGCGAGCTCGATACACCCGGCCATGTTTTATTGGTCATAATTGTCCAACTAAAATGTGACTTAATGGTGGGTTGTGGGTACATGGTTTTGCTTGTTGCACCCGTGGCAATTAAGGATCGGTTGTGGGAAACCCAGGAAGACTTACCATACTTACCACAAGCAAGAATGGACAACTGCTGGACTTGTACTATAGCTTTTCCCTGGCTGATGTACCCAGGCAAGGGTGGGCATGAAGGAGTTCAGATGGACCGGGCAAGGTCTATGCGGCTTTCAGATTCACCTAGGCACAAGGGGGCCTAGCTACCCTGGATTTAGGGGTAAGGGCGAAACCTAAGTGTGGTATCGCTTGGTCAAAGGGAGTTAGGCGAAGGATCTTGTCACGATCACTTGCATGGTAAGGTGCCAAGAATGGCACGGTATCATATGGTGGATTGTGTCTTGTGGGTACAGTTGTACACCTCTGATCAGAATAGAACTTTTTGAATAGTCGTGTTTGCGATTATGGGCGATCGACCAGATTCACCGTGATTAGTCACACCTTTAATAATTTGACCTCATGGAACTGGTTTAGTTCAGGTGGAATGGTTGGGCATGTTCAACGTGGTTTAGCGTTGTTCAAGAGAGAATTAATCTTGACTTAATTAATCAATATTTTCCTATTTTAAACTAGAAAGGTTTGCAACCGCATTTATGCAAATAACCCAAAGCCTCTCTTTGTCTCCCCTTGCACGTCTGCATCCTTGATGTGGCTTGTTGAGTAAGGTGGTTGTACTCAGCCTTGCTATCTTTCCCCCTTTTCAGAAGTGTAGTGCTTCTGAGTCAAAGACGGAGTTAGAAGACCAAGGCTTATATCCTAGTTGAGTTTGCCTGTGGAGTGGAGCTAAAACCCCGCTAGGATCATCCGTCTTTCCGCTGTTGCTTTCCTTTGAGTGTGAGGACTAAGTGCCTCTGCTGTAAGTATTTTACGCTTTATTTATGTTTGGATCTATTTATTGATTTGTCATTTTGTTTACCCTGGTTAATTCCTGGACATGGACTTATACACAAAATAGTCTGGAAATTTGACTAAATTTCTAGCATGACAAGTTGGTATCAGAGCCACCTTGACTGTAGGTTGAGCCAAATGGTCAAACCCCTAAGGACAAGCTTTGTGAAAATCTTATTTGTGAAATGCCTCTTCTCTCTCTCCGAGATCTTTGAAAAAGATTTGTCAAATTTCTCTCCTTCCCCTCCAACTCTCTAGCCGTTAAACCCGGAGCACAACCCGGAAGCCTCGTGGAAGTCAAGCTCCAAACTTCAAGCTAGAAGATCGAGCCGAGCGGCCCCAAGTCAGCGCTTCTCGAGGATCAAGTGAAGCCCTCCTGGAGTTTACCTAAACCCAATCCTTCCCCGAAGGCCACACTTTTCTATAGTAATCATCGATAATGGTAAGCATGTAACGAGCATCACCATAAGATAATTAGGACATCAACACCATCGATATATCCACTCCTACCCCAACCCCGCTTGGTCCTATTACTCGCGCTCATTCCCATCAACTTAACCATTAAGTAAGTTCATTTTTAAACTCCTATTCACCATATTTAGACAATGAAGATATGTGCACTCTTGTTTTGCTTAGGAATGATGGAGAGGATCAAAAGGGAGAAAAATTCGTGCGGGCTAGATTCGGACTACAAGACAGCGCCAACTTGTGACGGTTGCTATGGCTTCATTCGGACTCCGATTTTGAAGTTCAAGTACTTCATGGAAAGCTTATAAAGTATACTTTTCAAAGAATCTGGCCTCACTACTATATCCATCCAGAATTATCTGTAATCATCAAATGAATACAGCTATCTTTTTTTGTCTGAGGTGCTACGCCACCAAATTGGGCCGATGGGCCTTGTATCAAGTTAAGTCCATTACGTACGCATCCTAGTGTTGGAGAACGACCCCAACTCGTCCTTCCACCTGTATAAATACCCCGTAGCTGGTATAGAACATTTTGGATTTTGTTTATGTAAGTTTAGCTATTGTTACTTCCTGATAGACGCGTGTGTCGGCTAGACCATCCGTTCTATTTGATTTGGAACCCCACCTTTTCATGTGTATTCAGATCTGAAACTAATATTTGCAATTTGAGTTGTTGTTCATCTTGTTCTTGCTAGTTCTTCAGTTGCCTGCAGGAATAAGCCTAGTGGTTTGGTTGATCGAGCTCCGCAAGATCGCGTCAACTAGTGGAGTTGGTGTATCGGTCGCTAAGGCGCAATTACTCCGTGGAGTATTGTAGTCGGGTCGTGAACGTCACTCCATTAATCGAAGTTATGTCTCCACCAAAAGATAGGGACACCCTAGTGCTTATCGGGTGGTATCGAGCGCCAAGTTTGGTTAGAGATTTTAGTTTTGCATCTGTTATATTTCTATCATTCAGAAAAAGCCAAAAGAAATATAGATTAGATTTATTTTAGATTTCATGATCTCATAAACCCTTGAGCCTTTTTACTGGTTATTAGATGGTCGTAGCTTGTTGAGTTTTCGTTGCTTCGGTTATGTCGTGTTGCTGGTCTTAGTTTCAGTCCTTTAGAGTTCCGAGTTCATATCATGTTTTGTCACAGCCGTGCACTACTTTTGATCTCTCTGTTGGCTGAATCTGAAGTGTAGTTGAAGATGTAATCCGACTTGGTCTCTGTTAGCCGATTCTGAAGTGCATGTTGGAGTCGTAAGCCGACTTGAATTCGTTGACGAGCGCTGCTTTTTGCTGCTAGTGGACGAGACTGAGTCCTATACAAGTTGGAGTCCAAATCTGACTTGATTTCACCATCGTCATATACAAGTTGGCTCGGCCTTACTTCAAAGAGAGAGAAAGAACATTATACAAATCTGACTTGATTTCACCGGAATACCCCTGCTCATCCTAGAAAAGTGTGTGTGGAAAATTGTTCATTAGTAATCTTTTGGTTCATATATTCACTTTTGAGGATCCCCTGAAAAAATAAAAAAGGGGAAAAAAGAAAAAAAAGAAAAGGAAAAAGGAGGGGTTAATTTTTATTGTTATTTGCTTTTGTTTCCGGTGATGTGTTGTGACTTCCTTTGTGAGTAGGCTCGCGTTTCTAGCACGGTTTAGGCTAGAACCAGCATAGTACCGCTGTTGAACGATTACTCAACTTGCTTTGACTAACGTGGTTTTCTAGTTTTCCTTTAGCACTAGAAGTCCACCTATAGCTCTACCTTCCCGGCTACAACTTCATAGGTCGTTTTTGCTACTGCTGCACCCATACACCTCTCTCAAGGTTGCCGACTTGCTGGTTGCTGTCATCTCCTATCAGGCAAGGTAAGAACTGGTAAGAGCTTGTGTGAGCAGGTTGTGAGTGAGTGTCTTGCAATAGCTACATCCTATTAGTTGTAGGGATTTTATTTCTTCTCCTGTTTCCCTTGTTGTGTTTATTTGTTTGACCATGTCAGGATCAGAGGACAACAAGGATATGGCATATTCTCCTCGCAAGAAGGACATTATGCAACATTTCGAAAGGCAAGTAAGTGCGCACATGGAAGGTGTTGATAATTACTTGCAGGTGACGAATGAAAAGATTGGACAATTGGAAGCTACGCAGATTGCAACCAATACCCTGCTTGCTGATTTGGAGGCATCCGTGACAGCCATCAACAATGATCATAATAATATGTTAACGCGTTTTGATAACTTTCATGATGTGAACAATCCACCACATCATGAAGATGATGGATATGTCGAAGACAATTTGGATGATTATTCGGCTAATACAGATCATGAGAGTAACCACCGGCGCTTAAATCGTAATCCACGAGGTATGGATGGAGGACACCACCGACACGAGGTACATAATAATGATGATGTTTTTCATAAGATTAAATTTAAAATACCTTCTTTTGATAGAAAATATGACCATGACGCATACATTACTTTGAGAAATTGTTGTTTATCAAAAGTTTGCATGTCATGAGTTTCCTGAAAACATACGTGTTCGAGCTGCCACTAGTGAGTTTACTGATTTTGCTTTTGTTTGGTAGATCAAACATTATAAGAAAAATCATGATAACATGCCTCAAACTTGGGATGCTTTGAAACGGGTCATGCGGGCTAGATTTGTACTTCTTATTATGCACGTGATTTGTTGCATAAGTTGCAACAATTGAGACAGGGTACTAAAAGTGTAGAAGAGTATTATCAGGAATTACAAATGGGTATGCTGCATTGTAACTTAGAGGAGGATGAGAAACCTGCTTTGGCTAGATTTTTGGTGGTTTGAACCATGAGTTCAGGATATCCTTGCTTATAAAGATTACAACATTGTTACTCGTTTGTTTCATCTTGCTTGCAAAGCTGAACGAGAAGACAGTGGACGACGTGCGGACTTCGGGACTAACGTTTCGCAGAAAACTAACACTTGGCCGGCATGCACAACTAATACGTCAAACGGACGTGCTCCACCACCACCTGCATCACTAAGTCAAGTTTTTCCTTCCACCTCCAATAGCAAGCCACATGCTCCTCCAACAAATTCAGCTCCTGAAGGCTTCCCAAAAGCCTACCACCACCGATGGTGCTTTTTCTGTTGCTTCTACAGAGAAAACTAGGGATATTCAATATCATCGATGCAAGGGCTATGGACATGTGCAGCGTGACTGCCCTAACAAGCGTGTCTTGGTTGTTAAAGCCGACGGTGAGTACTCCTCTGCTAGTGAATTTGAAGATGATATATGCGCTTTTCTTGCAGCTGACCATGCAGATAATGATGAGGAGGAGGAACATATTGGTGCCAATGACGTGGCACAATATAAGAGCCTCATTGTGCAACGGGTACTTAGTGCACAGATGGAGCAAGCAAAGCAAAATCAACGACACACATTGTTTCAAAGAAAGTGTGTTGTCAAAGAGTGATCTTGCCGTGTGATCATTGATGGAGGTAGCTACAACAATTTGGCTAGCAATGACATGGTGGAGAAGCTCGCACTCACCACCAAACCACACCCACATTCATATTACATTCAGTGGCTAAACAACAGTGGTAAGGCAAAGGTAACTAAATTTGTGCGCATCAATTTTGCCATTGGGTCATATAAAGATGTTGTTGAGTGTGATGTTGTACCTATGTAAGCATGTAGTCTTTTGCTAGGTCGACCGTGGCAATTTGATAGAGATTCTATACATCATGGTAGGTCAACTCAGTACTTTTTTCTTTACCATGATAAGAAATTTGTGTTGTGTCCTATGTCTCCTGAAGCTCTATGTCAAGATGATGTTGCTAGAGCTAGAAAAGTTAAATCTCAGGAGCATGCTAAAAGTGATAAGAAAAATGAGATTAAGTGGAAAATGGCTTGTTTGATTGCTACCTAATATGATATAAATGACTTTATTGCTTCCACTTCAACTTCATATACTTTGGTATGCAAAGATGTTTTGATTTCACCGCACTCTTTGCCTCCTACTATTGCTAAAGTTTTATAGGAGTATGCTGATGTCTTCCCAAGTGAGATGCCACCAGGTTTGTCTCCAATTCGCGGGATTGAACATCAAATTGACCTTATTCCTAGTGCTTCATTGTCCAACCAAGCGTCATATAGGATCAATCCGGAAGAAACTAAAGAGATTCAATGACAAGTGTAAGATCTACTCGACAAAGGTTTTGTACGCGAGTCTCTTAGTCCTTGTATTGTCACAGTTATTTTAGTACCAAAAAGGGATGGTTCATGGTGTATGTGTGTCTACTGTAGAGCCATTAATAACATCACTATTTGATATCATCATCCTATTCCACGCTTAGATGAT
Organism: Oryza australiensis; assembly: GCA_019925245.2. Lineage (NCBI taxonomy): Eukaryota > Viridiplantae > Streptophyta > Magnoliopsida > Poales > Poaceae > Oryza > Oryza australiensis. The sequence continues at coordinate 171,161 of JAIFGZ020000394.1, forward strand.
ATGCTTGATGAATTGAGTGGTGTTGTGTTTTTAAAGGTTGATTTGCGTAGTGGCTACCACCAAATTCGCATGAAATTGGGAGATGAATGGAAGACTGCTTTTAAAACTAAATTTGGTTTATATGAGTGGTTAGTCATGCCTTTTGGTTTAACTAATACAACTAGCACTTTCATACGATTAATGAATGAGGTTTTGAGATCTTTCATTGGGAAATTTGTAGTGGTCTATTTTGATGATATATTGATTTACAACAAGACTATGGATGAACATTTAGACCACCTACGTGTTGTTTTTACTCCTTTATGTGATGTACGTTTATTCGGTAACCTTGAGAAGTGCACCTTTTGCACGGATCGAGTCTGTTTTCTTGGCTATGTTGTGACTCCGTAGGGAATAGAAGTTGATCAAGCCAAGGTTGATGACATATAAGGATTCTATCGCCGCTTTGTGAAGGATTTCAGCACAATTGCTACACCGTTGCATGAGCTTACAAAGAACGGAGTGCCTTTTGTTTGGGATACCTGTGAAGATTATGGCAATCGGATACCTTCATGGCTAGCTGTCCGACTAGTAATAGGGATAGGTTACGCCTAAGGATTATGTAAACAGGCTATGACGTGGGTGTTACGTTGCCGGTGAGATAAGGCAACGGCTCATGGTCATAGTTTGGTAAGATTGAGGAAACCGACGTAGAATATGATAAGGTTTCCGATTTGTAAGCCCACCCTCCGAGACTATATAAGGGGGGTAAGGGGCATCCCTTGAGGGATATGCGTTTTAGGCGATACACAAGATCACGAGATCAATAATCACACTCGGCGGATCGAATCCCCGAAACAGGAGTAGGGTATTACCTCACGAGAGGGCCTGAACCTGTCTAAACCCTTTTTCCCACTTAACCCATCGTGTTTGGCGAACTTGACTGCACCCCCAATTTCTATTGCCGAAACCAAGTTTCGACAGTTGGCGCGCCAGGTAGGGGCAGCGCGTCAAGACTTCTTCTTCATCTCGCCGACAAGCGCGATGGGATCTTCATCAAGCATCGATGACTTCACCGCTGATAGATTCGGCAAACTCTCCTTCCTCGACTCGGATTCGGACCAGTCGAGAGGGGGAATCCGCCCGGCGCCGTTCGGGCTACCAAACGACGCCAAGATCTACTGTAACTTTCTGACTTCCGAGTTGGAATCCATCCACTTGGGAGGAGAAACCCTCTCGACGCCGTTTGGGTTACCAAACGCCGCTGAGATCTACAGCAACCTTCTGACCTCCGAGTCGGAATCCATCCACTTGGGAGGAGAAACCCTCCCGGCGCCGTTTGGATTACCGAACGTCGCTGAGATCTATCGCAATCTCCTTTCTTCCGAGCTGGAATCGATCCACTCGGGAGAACCATCGTCATCAAGCTATGACCCGGACTGGAACGATCCAGATTCAAGCAATCCGGGCTCAAGGGAAGTTGCCGTCCTCCTCCAACCGCTTGGGTCATGCTCATCCACGGAGCTCAATGAGTACCTCCGCTCTTCAGATTTCGACAACCTCTACGACATCTCCACGGACGAGGCCAACGACTCCGACTTCGACAAGGATTACAAGCCAAAGTTCTTCAACATCCTCATGGCTGAGGTGGCCGAGACCGACTCGGCCATGGCCCACAAGGTTGCAGAAGAAGAACAAACCAGGCTTGAGCAAGAGCGCAAGCTTGCAGAGGAGGAGAATAGGCGCAAGGAAGAAGCCGACAGGAGGAAGCGAGACTTGAGGGCTACTGGGCGATCCACTCGAGAGACCATACTTCAGACACGAGTCGACAACACCAACATCTTCCAGACGCCTCAACATAACGCCGTTGCCGCCCTCACCCTCCTTGACACTATTATCGAAGCGGCACCCGCTACGGTAACACCAATCCTGGACAAGATCAAGACCATCGTCGCAGCTACAGCCAACTGCTCTCCCTCCACCTCAGCATGTAGACCAACTGAATCAATCGCTGAAACACCTGATGGAAGCCGACTTTCGACGCTACGGTCGAAGGACTACAGGAGACCCGAGCAAACCAAGATGGCCGTTAGGTCAAGAGACCCCTGCCATCAAGAACAATCGGCCGACTCTCGCGAAAGAGGACACGGACGACCACCTGTCCACGATTAGATCCGTCGCAGCTATAACTCCAACTACCGTAGCAGCCGGCAAAGAACCCCGCCGAGTGATCTGCGGGAAGTCCTCGACCGGCGCCATCAGGAGCGTGAGCAGCGTTCCTATGAAGACCGAAGGAGATTGCCCGAGTACAACGAAGACGGAGTGCCTGCGTTCACTCGGGACCTGCGTCGAGTGGATTGGCCGAGTGGTTTCAAGCCCACAGGAATCGAGAAGTATGACAGAAAGACCGACCCCGAGTCGTGGCTGACCGTGTACACCCTCGCCATTCGCATAGCAGGAGGAGATAGCAAGGCCATAGCCAACTACTTGCTTGTCGCCCTCGCCGACTCGGGCAGAACCGGCTCACGAGCTTGCCAAGAGGCTCGATTAGCTCGTGGAGTGAGCTCCGGGACCACTTCATCGCCAATTTCCGGGTACTTTTGAAAGACCCGGGACCCACTTCGATCTCTACAACGTCATCCGAAACCAGACGAGCGCGAAAGACTACATCCGGTGCTTCTTGGAGAAGCGGAACAAGATCCCAAACATTGAAGGGTTACGCGGAGGCTACGCTAGCCGAAAACAAAAAATTTTACCGCGCAAACTAGGAACACTTGCAAGTAAGGGCCGATAGATCGTTACCGATTGGAGTAGAGTGCAGCGGAATAGCCAATCAGGGCAATCCGATCGGGAACAGTGTAGCCGATTCCCGGAGATAGCCGATTCACCAATCAGCCGATTCGAGTCGTCCGGCCGCGTTCTCACGCCTCGCTCCGATGCGCCCGACCGCAGCCGATTCCACCACTGCCGATCGCTCCGATTGCAGTCGATCCGAAGCCGATCAACGGCGTGCAACGTAGCGGCGCCTCTACCGGTATCCACACGTCCGGGGACGAACGCCGAACACCCGTGTGCTAGCACGCGATGCAAGGCTAGGGTTTGGCTCGAAAGTGGGGAGGGTTTCCGTGGAGATTGATCTCGGCGACTTCGTTGCACGCGATGCAATTGACGTGACGCAGCTCTCCACCCTTCCCTCCTTTATATAGAGTTGGCCGACTGGGACTAGTGACCGATTAGGACTCTATTTTGAATCGGATCTCATCCGTATCTCATAGAGTCGGATCTATTTTGAATCGAGTCCAACTCAGCCGACACCTCACACGCGGCGCCTAGCAAGCACATATTGACACCATAGTATACAAGAATAATATCGGCTCGAACTGTAATGTGTACACAAATCCCTTTGCCTCACGATACCGGTTAAGCTATAGGCAAGATGTGTGCCATCCCTTCAATAGCTTAACCATTCACTCGAACCGTATTGGATTATACGTACGTTGATTGACTCCTCAATCAACTTAGCATGGCCATGCATTTCCATAATCCATTACCTCGAGGGGCCCGAGATATCTCTCCAAAGGAGGGGCAAATTCCATCTTGATCACTCACATCCCACTCCATGTTTCATAGCAAACCCGAAAACTACCTTTATAACTACCCGATTACGGAATAGCGTTTGGTAGTCCCAAAGTAGGCTACTACACATGTTGGAATCCATGGTGATCTCAGGTCTAAGAACTTTGTACCAACACTACCCGAGACCAACTAATGGCACATTAATTCTGTAGTGTCTCATGGTGGGTCTATCCAACAATGTGTTCTCCAACACATATGTCCATGTTTATTGATTTGGTATCTCCATACCCATGATCTATGAGACATGATCATCAATCAATAAACATGCCGATCTTAGAATCATATTTGTTCCAACAATATGACATATGATCGAGGATCGTTTAGAAATAGATTCATACATAAAGAGTCTCATAAATAAGTCACGTACTTATTGATCAATACAAGATGTCTATTTCATGGGCCCGAATAACACTTTATTCATAAATACATAAACATTGACGTGATATCCAACATCTCCATGTTGCCTCTAGGGCATATCACTAACAATCTCCCACTTGCACTAGAGTCAATCATGTAAGTATCTAATACCCATTGCTCTTGTGTGCGCCTCATGCTTCGTCCGAGGGAGAGGTTTTGTCACGGATCGGCTATGTTGAGATCCGTGTGCACTTTGCATATCTTGACATCACCTCTGTCCACTATCTCGCGGATGAGATGATATCGCCGAAGTATGTGTTTGGACTTCGATGTGACCTCGGCTCCTTGGCTTGCGCAATGGCTCCACTATTATCACAATAGAGAGACATTGGACCGTCGTACTAGTCATCACACCAAGCTCATAAACGAATTTCTTGATCCAAACAGCCTCCTTTGCGGCTTCCGAAGCAGCAATGTACTCGGCCTCCGTTGTAGAATCAGCAACATGTATCCCGCTTGGAACTCTTCCAGTGCTGCGCGCTCCGTTCGGGCGAGAACACGAACCCAGATTGCGATCTATAATCATCCTTGTTTGTTTGGAAGCTAGCATCGGTGTAACCACTTACAACGAGCTCTTCTTCACCTCCATAGACTAGGAACATATCCTTAGTTCTTCTCAAGTACTTAAGGATATTCTTTACTGGCATCCAGTGACCTTCACCTGGATCGGAGTATCTGCTCGTAGCACTCAAAGCGTACGAGACATGCGGGCGTGTACAAAGCATGGCATACATGATGGATCCAATTGCCGAAGCATATGGAACCATACCCATCTTATTCCGCTCATCATGTGTGCGAGGACACGATTCTTGCTAAGATTAATGCCATGTGACATGGGCAAGAAACCTTTCTTGGAATCATGCATGTTGAACCTTTTCAACACCTTGTCAATGTATGTACTTTGGCTTAATCCAATTAGCCTCTTGGATCTATCTCTATAGATCCGAATGCCAATATGTATCTTTGCCTCCCTAAGTCTTTCATGGAAAAACTATTTTTCAATGAAGACTTGACGGATTCTAGCATAGGGATATCATTTCCAATCAATAATATGTCATCCACATATAAGATTAGAAATACAATTGCACCGACCTTTTTGTAAACACAGGCCTCTTCTTCGTTTTTGATGAAACCAAACCCTTTGATTACTTCATCAAAGCGAATATTCCAACTCCGAGATGCTTGCTTCAATCCATAAATGGATTTTACGTAGCTTGCATATCTTTCCGAGCGATTCTGGATCGACAAAACCCGAGGTTGTATCATGTATACATCCTCGCTTAGGTTACCATTCAGGAAAGCCGTTTTGACATCCATCTCGCCATATCTCATAATCGAAATATGCAGCAATCGCTAGGATAATCCGAATAGATTTAAGCATTGCGACGGGCGAGAAGGTTTCATCATAATCAACTCCTTGAATCTGTTTAAAACCTTTCGCCACCAATCGCGCCTTATAGATGTGAACATTTCCATCCATATCGGCCTTTTTCTTAAAAACCCATTTGCACTCAATGGTTTTGACACCATCAGGTGGATCAACCAAGTTCCAAACTTGATTGTCGTACATGGATTCTATTTTGGATTTCATGGCTCCAAGCCACTTGTTGGAATCAGGTCCCACCATCGCTTCCTCATAGGTCTTAGGCTCATCGTTGTCTAACAACAATATATCACGTTGTTCCGCACTGTGTACCGTCGGGTGCACGACGTGATCTTTGGACTCCGTGGGGTGGTGTATCTACAACCGGTGGTGCAACACTTTGCTCCTCCTGTTGTGGTTACGTGATTCGAAACGTTTTCGGTGTTTCTTGAACTTCTTCAAGATGCACCCTGCTCCCACTAACCCTTCTTGTAAGAAACTCTTTCTCCAAGAAGACACCGTGTCGGACGACAAACACTTTGCCTTGTTCCCGATTATAAAAGTAATATCCCTTGGTTTCCTTAGGATATCCCACAAAGAAGCACTTGTCGAGATTTGGGTGTGAGCTTGTCGGACCGTAAACGTTTTACATAAGCCTCACATCCCCAAATTTTGAGAAAAGACAAACTAGGGGTTGCCCTGTCCATATCTCATATGGTGTCTTTTCAAGCGACTTAGATGGAACTCTATTTAGTGTGGCAGTTTTGTTTCAAAGCATATCCCCGAAGGATAACGGAAGATCACTTTGGCTCATCATCGACCGCACCATGTCTAACAAGGTGCGATTTCTCCGTTCGTACACCCCATTCCATTGTGGAGTTCCTCGCGGAGTCAAGCGTGGAACAATTCCACAATCTTTCGGATGATTACCAAACTCTTGGCTCAAGTATTCTCCTCCACGATCCGATCGTAGAAACTTGATTGTTTTCCCTAAATGATTCTGTACTTCATTCGGGAATTCTTTGAACTTTTCAAAGGATTCGGACTTATGCCTCATTAAGTAGATATAACCATATCTACTAAAGTCATCGGTAAAGGTAATGAAGTGCGATAACCACCTCGGCCGTTGAGCTCATTGGTCCACATACATCGGTATGTACGAGTGCCAATAAGTCACTTGCTCTCTCACTTGTGTCCCGTGAAAGGTGCCTTTGTCATCTTACCAAGTAAACAAGACTCACATGTCTCAAATGATTCAAAATCAAAAGAGTGAAGCAATCCATCCTTATGGAGCTTCTCCATGCGTTTCTTATTTATATGGCCTAAGCGACAATGCCGGATAAACGTGGGGTTTATATCATTAGAGAGTTGCCTTTACGTATTAATGTTATAGATGGGAGACGCTTCAAGATTCAAAACGTATAATCCATTCACCAATGGAGCATGAAAATAGAACATATCTCGAGATATATTGAACAACCATTGTTCATTGATCTAAAATCATATCCTACGCTTGCAAACATGAAGCGGAAATAACGTTTTGACATAGTGTTGGAACACAATAACAATTATTTAATTCCAAAACTAATCCCGAAGGTAGATGAAGTGGTCTTGTGCCGACAAACCGTAGCAACGCTTGCTCCATTGCCGACGCGCGAGTTCACCTCGCCCCTTCTCAATCCTCTACTTCTTCTCATTCCCCAAGCGATTTGCAAATATGAGCTACGATCCGGTATCAAATACCCAAGAGTCAGAGGTGAAGTAGCAAGATTAATGTCTATAACATTAATACCGGCGTAAGTCGTACTTTGCTTCTTTTTGAGATCCTCCATGTACTTCTTGCAGTTCCTCTTCCGGTGGCTCTGTCTCCTTGCAATAGAAGCAAACGGCATCTCGATGCCGCCGACCCCTTCTTGCCCTTCTTTGCATTAGAGGCACTCGCGATCTCATCGGGAGTTAACTTCCTCTTGGTGCAAAGTTTCTTGACAGTGGTTTGCGTTTAGCCTTACGCATCATCATCACATGATGACCATTCTTCTGGATACTCTCCTCATTGTCTTTAGCATCCCATGCAATTCAGCCAAGGTTCTATCCATATTGTTCATGTGATAGTTTAATATGAATGGCTCGATGCTCGGAGGGAGCGACCGGAGAATCACATCGTAGCCAACTCTTGGCTAAGGGGAAAACCTAGTTTTTCCGGACTCTCAATGTAGCCAATCATTTTTATCACATGCGAACCGACGGGATTCCCTCAACAAGCTCGCACGCAAACAAGGTGTTGAACCTCTCGGCCCGTGCTTGGTTCTCAAACATGCCACGTAAAGTCCACGAATAATAGTGTGAGCATCAATGCTCTCATATTGCTTCGAAGCTCGGGGGACATTGTAGCAAGCATGAGACAACTTATATCTAGGGCATCATTAGTGTGCTTCTCATAAGCCCTCCAGTGCGAGCTGATGGCATTATTTGGCAAATCCTCGGGATAGGGTACTTCAAGAACGTACTCCTTACGCTCTTGCTTGAGAACAATTCTCAAGTTGCGATACCAATCCATAAAGTTTGTTCCATTTAATTTTTCCTTTTGAGAATAGATCGCAAGTTAAAGGTACTGGGTGTAGTATTAGCCGTCATTTATTCTACAACGAGAAAAAGCAAAGTTTAGCACAATGTTTATGCTATGTCTATTGTTAAACAATTTAACATTAGACTCCCATTACGTATTTTCCACCTTCCCTCTAGGTTACGTATTGGATCAAGATCCACATGTTAATTAATTTTCTAGTGAGCTTTGGCATCACCGCTAGAAAATTAGTAACATCGGTAAGCAACACCTTGCTAATCACATCTCTATGTGACTCTTGTTGTTGGTGTGGCATCTCCATGCCCCAGGCGCCAACCTATGCCCCAAGGCCCAAAACTGTTTTGATAGCCTTGTTAAGTAAACCAAATGCTCCCGCATGTATATGTTACGACATATACCCCTCGTGTTATGATAGAGAATGGCACTCGCTTTGGCGCACCCACCATTGACGAGCATAACGGTGACGGTGCAACACTTGGAAGGGCATCATTACTACTTAATTTTGCGAGGATGCTATCCTATCAAACAAACATATCACATATGAAAGCAAGAAGAATAGCATATAGTGAAATAGTATGGCCCCCTTCACATGGTGATCTCCATCTCCATGCTGGGCAGTACGAGGATCTCCATCTTCATCACCGTTCTTTCGAGTGCCGAATGCTTGATTTCTTAAAACTAAGCTACTACTATAGAAGCTCTAATTGAAGATTACATCGACTCACTGTGTCGTGAAAGAATATTACAAGCATTGCACGTATGAAAGAATATTACGTGGGATTGCACATATGAAAGAATATTACATGCATCACATGCATCTCATACATCTCATACATACAATAGGGCCATACCATCTCAAAACATTCTCTCGCAAAAACAAGTTAGGCGTAGAAACGTTTTCTACTTATCGCAGAGCTACGGCATCGAGACGACCTATAAGGGGGTACGCACACGGCGGTCCCGCTATGAATTCATAGATCCACCTATGAATTCGCCTTTAAACCATGTCGGCATAATCATATTATGTCGTCCCGATACACTATCAAGGAAGATGGTTTGCGTAGGCGCGAGGCAGCTAACAAGATCGGACTACGAGATAGCTTCGGATAATCACATTATACCGTTCCGATACACTATCAAGGAACGCTATCTCGAAGCGACTCAAACCGAGTTATATGGAAATTGCTTCGACGTAATCACATTACGCCGTTCCAATACACTATCAAGGAACGCAATTACCATTAACTATCCTCAACAAATCCGTAAAACCGATTGATCTAATCAACCCGTGCGCAAAACTTGTTCCAGATCCAATCTAAAACCCGAACTAAGCAAGATTAGCTCGAAACCACGAAGGGTTACGCGGAGGCTACGCTAGCCGAAAACAAAAAATTTTACCGCGCAAACCAGAACACTTGCAAGTAAGGGCCGATAGATCGTTACCGATTGGAGTAGAGTGCAGCGGAATAGCCAATCGGGGCAATCCGATCGGGAACAAAGTGTAGCCAGATTCCCGGAGACAGCCGATTCACCAATCAGCCGATTCAAGTCGTCCGGCCGCGTTCTCACGCCTCGCTCCGATGCGCCCGACCGCGCCGATTCCACCACGCCGATCGCTCCGACAGGCCGATCCGGCCGATCAACGCGTGCAACGTAGCGCCGCTCTACGGGTATCCACACGTCCCGGGGACGAACGCCGCAACACCCGTGTGCTAGCACGCGATGCAAGGCTAGGGTTTGGCTCGAAAGTGGGGAGGGTTTCCGTGGAGATTGATCTCGGCGACTTTGCACGCGATGCAATTGACGTGACGCAGCTCTCTCCACCCCTCCCTCCTTTATATAGAGTTGGCCGACTGGGACTAGTGACCGATTAGGACTCTATTTTGAATCGGATCTCATCAAGTATCTCATAGAGTTGGCTGCCCATACGTCGTAAGCCAATAGGACTCTATCCGATCGGATCCCTATCCGATCGAGCCGTATCCGAGTCCAACTCGAATGCCTGTTCTATCCCCTTAAGCGTGCGACCATGTAGGTTCAGGTATACTCGGTTTCGGCTATAGTCTAAGCTTAGCCGACCGGGTCGGCTCGAGTCCAACTCAGCCGACCACGTCAAGCCATAGCGGCGCCTAGCAAAGCACATATTGACACCATAGTATACAAGAATAATATCGGCTCGAACCTCGTAATGTGTACACAAATCCCTTTGCCTCACGATACCGCTAAGCTATAGGCAAGATGTGTGCCATCCCTTCAATAGCTTAACCATTCACTCGAACCGTATTGGATTATCTCGTCCGTTGATTGACTCCTCAATCAACTTAGCATGGCCATGCATTTCCATAATCCATTACCTCGAGGCCCGTAGATATCTCTCCAAAGGAGGGGCAAATTCCATCTTGATCACTCACATCCCACTCCATGTTTGAGCAAACCCGAAAACTACCTTTTATAACTACCCAGTTACGGAATAGCGTTTGGTAGTCCCAAAGTAGGCTACTACACATGTTGGAATCCATGGTGATCTCGTGTCTAAGGACTTTGTACCAACACTACCCGAGACCAACTAATGGCACATTAATTCGTAGTGTCTCATGGTGGGTCTATCCAACAATGTGTTCTCCAACACATATGTCCATGTTTATTGATTTGGTATCTCCATACCCATGATCTATGAGACATGATCATCAATCAATAAACATGCCGATCTTAGAATCATATTTGTTCCAACAATATGACATATGATCGTGATCGTTTAGAAATAGATTCATACATAAAGAGTCTCATAAATAAGTCACGTACTTATTGATCAATACAAGATGTCTATTTCATGGAACTGAATAACACTTTATTCATAAATACATAAACATTGACGTGATATCCAACATCTCCATGTTGCCTCTAGGGCATATCACTAACAAACATCACGAGATGACATCATAATAGCCGCCTTCCCGAAGGGAGTCCGTGATGAGTTGCTACCGGAAAATTTGGGGCGTAAGCCACCGAAGATGATAAAACAAA
>JAIFGZ020000754.1:0-147534 GCA_019925245.2 Oryza australiensis
TTATAGATGGGAGACGCTTCAAGATTCAAAACGTATAATCCATTCACCAATGGAGCATGAAAATAGAACATATCTCGAGATATATTGAACAACCATTGTTCATTGATCTAAAATCACATCCTTCGCTTGCAAACATGAAGCGGAAATAACGTTTTGACATAGTGTTGGAACACAATAACAATTATTTAATTCCAAAACTAATCCCGAAGGTAGATGAAGTGGTGCTGTGCCCGACAAGCGTAGCAACGCTTGCTCCATTGCCGACGCGCAGGTTCACCTCGCCCCTTCTCAAGCCTCTACTTCTTCTCATTCCCTGCAACGATTTGCAAATATGAGCTACTGATCCGGTATCAAATACCCAAGAGTCGGTAGGTGAAGTAGCAAGATTAATGTCTATAACATTAATACCTGGCGAAGTCGTACTTTGCTTCTTCTTGAGATCCTCCATGTACTTCTTGCAGTTCCTTTTTCAGTGGCCTGTCTCCTTGCAGTAGAAGCAAACGGCATCTGATGCCGCCGACCCCTTCTTGCCCTTCTTTGCATTAGAGGCACTCGCGATCTCATCGGGAGTTAACTTCCTCTTGGTGCAAAGTTTCTTGACAGGTGGTTTGCGCTTAGCCTTCTGCATCATCATCACATGATGACCGTTTTTCTGGATACTCTCCTCAGCTTTCTTTAGCATCCCATGCAATTCAGCCAAGGTTCTATCCATATTGTTCATGTGATAATTTAATATGAATGGCTCGAAGCTCGGAGGGAGCGACTGGAGAATCACATCAGTAGCCAACTCTTGGCTAAGGGAAAACCAGTTTTCCGGACTCTCAATGTAGCCAATCATCTTTATCACATGCGGTCGACGGGATTCCCTCAACAAGCCTGCTCGCAAACAAGGACTTTGAGGTGTTGAACCTCTCGGCCGAGCTTGGTTCTCAAACATGCCACGCAGTCCCGAATAATAGTGTGAGCATCGCTGCTCTCATATTGCTTCGAAGCTCGGGGACATTGTAGCAAGCATGAGACACTTATATCTAGGGCATCATTAGTGTGCTTCTCATAAGCCCTCCGTGCGGTTGCGGTGGCATTAGTTGGCAAATCCTCGGGATAGGGTACTTGAAGAACGTACTCCTTACGCTCTTGCTTGAGAACAATTCTCAAGTTGCGATACCAATCCATAAAGTTTGTTCCATTTAATTTTTCCTTTTCGAGAATAGATCGCAAATTAAAGGTACTGGGTGTAGTATTAGCCGCCATTTATTCTACAACAGAAAAAGCAAAGTTTAGCAATGTTTATGCTATGTCTATTGTTAAACAATTTAACATTAGACTCCCATTACGTATTTTCCACCTTCCCTCTAGGTTACGTATTGGGTCAAGATCCACATGTTAATTAATTTTCTAGTGAGCTTTGGCATCACTGCTAGAAAATTAGTAACATCGGTAAGCAACACCTTGCTAATCACATCTCTATGTGACTCTTGTTGTTGGTGTGGCATCTCCATGCCCGGCGCCAACCTATGCCCCAAGGCCCAAAACTGTTTTGATAGCCTTGTTAAGTAAACCAAATGCTCCTGCATGTATATGTCGATATATACCCCTCGTGTTATGATAGAGAATGGCACTCTGCTTTGCGAGACCCACCATTGACGAGCATAACGGTGACGGGTGCAACATTTGGAAGGGCATCATTACTACTTAATTTTGAGAGGGATGCTATCCTATCAAACAAACATATCACATATGAAAGCAAGAAGAATAGCATATAATGAAATAGTATGGCCCCCTTTCACATGGTGATCTCCATCTCCATGTCGGCGCGAGGATCTCCATCTTCGGCACCATCTTCCAAGTGTCGAATGCTTGATATCTTCAAACTAAGCTACTACTATCGAAGCTCTAATTGAAGATTACATCGACTGCGCAGTCGTGAAAGAATATTACAAGCATTGCACGTATGAAAGAATATTACAGGATTGCACATATGAAAGAATATTACATGCATCACATGCATCTCATACATACAATAGGGCCATACCATCTCAAAGCATTCTCTGCAAAAACGAGTTAGGCGGTTAGCGGGCGGGGTCGAGGGGAAGCCGCCCTCGCGGGCTTCCGGGCGGCGCCGAACACACACGAAATTCATAGATCCAATCTATGAAATCGCTTATGGAAACCATATCGGCATAATCATATTATGCCGTCCCGATACACTATCAAGGGAGATGGTTTGCGTAGGCGCAGAGCAGCAACAAAGTCGGACTACGAGATAGCTTCGGTATAATCACATTATACCGTTCCGATACACTATCAAGGAACGCTATCTCGAACCCAACTCAAACCGAGTTAATTGGAAATTGCTTCGACGTAATCACATTACGTCGTTCCGATACACTATCAAGGAACGCAATTACCATCTACTCTCCTCAACAGATCCCGTAAAACCGATTGATCTAATCAACCCGTGCGCAAAACTTGTTCCAGATCCAATCTAAAACCCGAACTAAGCAAGATTAGCTCTGATACCACTGAAGGGTTACGCGGAGGCTACGCTAGCCAAAAACAAAAACTTTTACCGCGCAAACCAGGAACACTTGCAAGTAAGGGCCGATAGATCGTTACCGATTGGAGTAGAGTGCAGCGGAATAGCCAATCAGGGCAATCCGATCCGGAACAGTGTAGCCGATTCCCGGAGACAGCCGATTCACCAATCAGCCGAGTCGAGTCGTCCGGCCGCGTTCTCACGCCTCGCTCCGATGCGCCCGACCGCAGCCGATTCCACCACAGCCGATCGCTCCGATTGCAGCCGATCCGAAGCCGATCAACAGCGCGCAACGTAGCAGCGCCTCTACCGGTATCCACACGTCCGGGGACAGAACGCCGTACACCCGTGTGCTAGCACGCGATGCAAGGCTAGGGTTTGGCTCGAAAGTGGGGAGGGTTTCCGTGGAGATTGATCTCGGCGACTTCGTTGCACGCGATGCAATTGACATCTATACAGCTCTCCACCCCTCCCTCCTTTATATAGAGTTTGACGCGGGACTAGTGGCCGATTAGGACTCTATTTTGAATCGGATCTCATCCGTATCTCATAGAGTTGGCCGCCCATACGTCGTAAGCCCATAGGACTCTATCCGATCGGATCCCTATCCGATCGAGCCGTATCCGAGTCCAACTCGAATATCTATTCTATCCCCTTAAGCGTGCGACCCTGTAGGTTCAGGTATACTCGGTTTCGGCTATAGTCTAACTTAGCCGATCGTCGGCTCGAGTCCAACTCAGCCGACCTGTCAATAGCGGCGCCTAGCAGCACATATTGACACCATAGTATACAAGAATATAATATCGGCTCGAACCTGTAATGTGTACACAAATCCCTTTGCCTCACGATACCGGTTAAGCTATAGGCAAGATGTGTGCCATCCCTTCAATAGCTTAACCATTCACTCGAACCGTATTGGATTATCGTGCCGTTGATTGACTCCTCAATCAACTTAGCATGGCCATGCATTTCCATAATCCATTACCTCGAGGGCCCAGAGATATCTCTCCAAAGGAGGGGCAAATTCCATCTTGATCACTCACATCCCACTCCATGTTTCATAGCAAACCCGAAAACTACGTTTATAATTACCCGATTACGGAATAGCGTTTGGTAGTCCCAAAGTAGGCTACTACACGAGATCCATGGTGATCTCAGGTCTAAGGACTTTGTACCAACACTACCGAGACCAACTAATGGCACATTAATTCTGTAGTGTCTCATGGTGGGTCTATCCAACAATGTGTTCTCTAACACATATGTCCATGTTTATTGATTTGGTATCTCCATACCCATGATCTATGAGACATGATCATCAATCAATAAACATGCCGATCTTAGAATCATATTTGTTCCAACAATATGACATATGATCAGGGATCGTTTAGAAATAGATTCATACATATCGAGTCTCATAAATAAGTCACGTACTTATTGATCAATACAAGATGTCTATTTCATGGAACTGAATAACACTTTATTCATTTATACATAAACATTGACGTGATATCCAACATCTCCATGTTGCCTCTAGGGCATATCACTAACACAATCTCCACGGAAACCCTCCCCACTTTCGAGCCAAACCCTAGCCTTGCATCGCGTGCTAGCCCACGGGTGTTCGGCGTTACGTCCCCGGACGTGTGGATACCGGTAGAGGCGGCGCTACGTTGCGCGGCGTTGATCGGCTTGAATCGGCTGCAATCGGAGCGATCGGCGTAGTGGAATTTGCTACGGTCGGGCACATCGGAGCGAGGCGTGAGAGCGCGGCCGGACGGCTCGAATCGGCTGATTGGCGAATCGGTGTCTCCGGGAATCGGCTACCTTGTTCCGGATCGGATTGCCACTGATTGGCCATTCCATTGCGCTCTACTCCAATCGGTAACGATCTATCGGCCCTTACTTGCAAGTGTTCTGGTTTGCGCGGTAAAAGTTTTTGTTTTCGGCTAGCGTAGCCTCCGCGTAACCCTTCGGATGTGACACCATGAAGCCGAGCGGTTTGCACGATGGAACGCCGAAAGTGCATTTCTCGGGTTTAACTTCATTCTGAAGGCCCGGATGTTCGCAAAGGTTTCCTCTAAGTCGGCGATAAGGTCTTCTTTCTGCTTGGTCTTGATGACAACGTCGTCCACATAAGCTTCAACGTTCTTACCGTCTGCGTCTGGAAGCATCTTTGGATCATGCGTTGGTATGTGGCTCCGGCGTTCTTCGGCCGAAAGGCATGGTGATGTAGCGATGAGGCCCCAAACGGCGTGATGAACGATGTCTTCGGGCGTCGGATTCTTTTAGGCTGATTTGGTGATAGCCGAGTAACAGTCCAGGAAACTCGGGAGTTGGCAACCGGTTGTTGAGTCAACGACTTGGTCGATGCGAGGCAGCCGAACGGATCTTTGGGGCAGGCTTTGTTGAGGTCAGTATAATCAACGCACATGCGCCATTGCCCCGTCTTCTTACGGACCACGACTGGGTTGGCTAACCAGTCAGGATGGAGGACTTCTTTAATGAAGCCGGCAGCCAAGAGCTTTGCGAGTTCTTCTTTGATAGCGTCTTTTCGATCTGTGCGAATCTGCGTAATCGTTGTTTTATCGGTTTGGCGTCATCTTTGACGTTCAAAGAGTGCTCGATCACCTCCCTAGGAATTCCAGGCATATCAGATGGTTTCCAAGCAAAAACATCTTTATTATTTTGGAGGAAGGTGACGAGCGCGCTTTCCTATTTGGGATCTAGGTCAGCGCCGATTACGGCGGTTTCGAGGATCGAGACGGATCAAGGGAGATCTTCTTGGTCTTGGCGTCGCCGGATCTGATTTGGCTGTCTTCTTCGCGGGGACTTCGCCCTCTGCCGAAGTCGATGCAGCCAATCGGACTTCTTGTTGGCCACGTAATCTCTCGCGAGATTGGGCCATGTCGCGGCTCTCCTTATCGCGGTGAAGGCTTGCTTCACGTCGCTGCTGGAAGAGTGATGACGCCGTTGGGACCCGGCATCTTCATGCAAAGGTAGGTGTAGTGAGGGATCGTCATGAACTTGGCAAGCGCAGGCCTTCCGATGATGGCATGATATGCTTGTTTGGCCGGCCACCTCAAAGGTGACGTTCTCCGTTCGGAAGTTTTCTCGGGCTCAGAAGGTGCGGAGGAGATGTGCCCGAGTGGTGTAGACGATAGCCCGGGATGACTCCGTGGAAGGGGCTGAGCTTGCCTTTAGTTCGGCCCTCGGGATCTGCATCTCATCCATGGTCTTGGCAAATAGGATGTTGAGGCGCTGCCCCATCGATGAGGACGCGCTTAAGCGATGTTGCGGACCACGGGGTCCGGGACAAGTGGATAGCGCCCGGGTGAACCACTCGGTCGGGATGATCCGAGCGGTCGAACGTGATGGCCACTTCCGACCATCGCAGATATTGAGGGACTTCGGGTTGAGCCGCGTTGACCTCCCGGTCGGTTAGCTTTTGTTTCCTCTTGGACTCATAAGCTAGCGGACCTCCGACGATGTGGTTGAGCTCCCCACTGGGTCTTGAAAAGGTTCGGCATTTTCAGCCACGTTGTTCTTTTTGGCGCCAGACGGGCCAGCCTCGTCGATCGGCTTCTTGCGTGGCGCGTCTTGCGTTGCGGCGCTTGTAGATAAAGCGATCCTTCGCCGCGTGCTTGTGATTCGGATGATAGGTGCCTTTGGGCGTTCATGATGGCGTCGTAGGCGGCGACTCGGGGACGGCGTTGAGTGTTGGAGGTTGCGGCCACTAGGTTGTCGGATTGGCACTTGCGATCTTTCGGCCCTGGTTGCCGTTGTTGCCGCCATCCTTCTTAGGATTACGGCTTCCTCCCGCTTGCTTGTCCTCCCTTACGTCGGGCCGGTCTTGACGGGCGGCCTTAATGGCGTCATTGGATTTGGCGTATGAGTTCGCCGTCTCGAACATTTGCTTCACCGTCTTCGGTGGTTTGCGCCCGAACTTCCCAATGAGCAGCTCATCACGGACTCCCTTCTGGAAGGCGGCGATGATGATGTCGTCGGTGATATTCGGTATCTTGTTGCGTTTCTTGGAGAAACAACGAATATAATCCTTCGGGGCTCGTCCGGCCACGGATGACGTTGTAAAGGTCAAAGTGTGTGCCGGGCCTCTCGAAGGTACCTTGGAAGTTGGCGATGAAGTGATCCTCGGCTCGCTCCACGAGCCGATTGAGCCTCTCGGCAGGCTCGTGAGCCAATTCGGCTGAGTTTGCGAGGGCCACGGGCGAGGTAATTGGCCATGGCTTTGTTGTCGTCACTGCGCTCGGATGGCAAGGGTGTATACGGTTAGCCAAGATTCGGGTCGGTTTTGCCATCGTACCTTTCAATCCTGTAGGCTTAAAGCCACTCGGCCAGTGCACTCGGCGGAGTTCCCGAGTGAAGGCTGGTACTCCGTCGTCGCCGCTATCGGGTGATCCCCTCCGATCTTCCCGAGTGCGTCGGTCGCGCTCTGGTAGCGGCGATCGAGGACCTCCCGCGAGATCACTCGGCGGGGTCTTCGGTTGGCTGGTTGGATAGCTGAAGCTGTTTCGGCGGACTCGGTGGTGGACGGGTGGACGTCCGTGTCGTTTGTCGCGGAGTCGGCCGTCGCTCTTGGTACTTCAGCGTGGACTCGCGAGGTGGGCCTCTTGGCTGGTTGTCGACCGAGCGGCTCGGGCCTCCTATAGTCTCCCGACTTTAGAGGTGGAAGCCGGCTCTTGTCGGCGTTTCGGCCACGGATTCGGTCGGCCTTCGTGCCGAAGTGGTGGGATGGCCGTTAGCCGTGGCGGCGACGATGGTCTTGATCTTGTCAAGTATAGGAGTCACGTTGGCGGGAGCCGTCTCCATGACGGTGTCCAAGAGCGTGAGTGCGGCAACGGCATTCTGTTGTGGCGTCGGAAGATGTTGGTGTTACGAACCCATGTTCGGAGTATGGCCTCCTGGGCGGATCGTCCGGCTGCACGTAGATCCTGCTTTCTTTTGTCAGCCTCGTCCTTGCGTTGTTTCTCCTTCTCGGCTGTCTTGCGCTCGAGCTCCACCCAGCTCGCTCTTCTTCGGCAAGCCTTCGGCCATGGCTGAGTCGGACTCGTCCGGCTTGGCCATGAGGACGTCAAAGCACTTCGGCTCACAGTCCATGCGGCGGTCGAAGTTGTCGGCTTCGTCGGAAGGGATGCCGTAGAGGTCGTCGAGCTGGCGAGAGCGAGGTATCCATTGAGCTCCGAGGACGAGCGGGAGCCGAATGATGGGAGGATGACGGCGACCTCCCTTGATCTGGGTAACCGGATGCGGATCGTTCAGTCCGAGTCAAAGCTTGGGGATGTGGGCTCCTCCAGTGGGTCGCCGCCGACTCGGGGAGAGGAGTTTGCTGAAAGTCTCGGCGACGTTTGGTAACCCAAACGACACTGAGAGGTCTTCATCTGAGTAGATCGCTTCCGTCGGGAGGCGAGAAGATTGGCGCAGATTTCGGCGGTATTCGGTAATCCGAATGGTGCCGAGTGAAGTCCGTTGTCGGAGAGAGTAGATCGCATCTTGGTCTTCAAGATGTCGTCGAAGATCTCGGCGCTATTGGAGAGCCCGAACGGCGCCGAGTGGGTCTTTCCTTCCGACCGGTTTGAGTCCGAGTCGAAAGAGGAGTCGTTGAAGAAGTTGGTGGCGAAGTCGCCGAGTCCTGAAGGAGATCCCATCGCGCTTGTCGGCGAAATTGTCGAGAAGTCTCGACGCGCGGTCCCCTACGGCGAGCCAACTGTCGAAACTTGGTTTCGGCAATATAATTTACGGGGTCGCGCATCGAGATCGCCAAGCACAATGGGTTAGAAGAAGAAGATTTAGACAGTTCAGCCCTCTCGAGAGGTAATACCCTACTCCTGTTTCGGTGGATTCGATCCGCCGAGTGTCTTTATTGATCTCGTGATCTAAAGGTGAAGGCTAAAAGTTGATCTAGAATCTGATCTAGCATAGGATATCCCTCAAGGGACGCCCCTTACCCCCCTTATATAGTCTTGGGAGGAGGGCTTACAGATCGGAAACCCTATCTTACTCTAAGTTGGTTTTCTCAATCTTACCAAACCGTGACTATAGGCCGATTGCCTTATCTCTATCGGCAATCGTAACACCCAAGTCAAGTTTGGCTTACAGATATGGCAGGCACAATCTATCCGTACCTCCAGTCGGATAAGCTTGCCATGTATATACCCGATTGCCACAATCTCCACAGGTATGGATGCCGATACAAATTACCAGTATCCTTAGGCTTAAGACCAAACTGTTTCCTCATCACATTGGCTATAATATCAGCCCAAGGCTTTTGTTGAGGTGCTCCTTGAAAGCTGCTGTATCGGATCAAGCGATTAAATTGAGGCAAATCTGGGGTTGAGGTGATCCCCTTGGCTAATACTACAATTGAGGTGAATGAGGCTAATACTAGAAATTAATATTGCCTCCCATGTGATGTCGAGGAGGCGATGCTGCACTTGAGGCGAATGAGGCTACACCATAAGGGCTTGCTGATCAAGAACAAATTGACTACCAATACGCTGATGCTGCTGTGGAATCGGTGTCTGCTGCCTTATCGGTATCTGTGGAATCGGCTCAACAACCGGCTGGTTTGTTCTGAACATAGTTGCAACTTGTTCTTGAGTAATATGAGGATGTTTTGTCCTATGTGTGGAGATCACTTGTTTGACTAAAAGAAGAGGATTGAACCTGGTTGCTTATGTGTCGATGATGATGCAATCGCTTTCCGGGAGCGGATGCGATGCCATCGGTGTTGCAGGGCCACACCTTGAAATTGGTTGCTATTTATCGGTAACCAGAGTCCTATATCGTGGAAAATTGCCCTCAGGAAGAAACACTGGCCCCTTGGCTTGATGCTCAGGAATTCTACCATCAACCACATAATTGATCATATTGTTTAAGGTGTTAACAAGAACTCTTTGTCTGGTTGATTAAAGCATGATGCACAACATAATCAATCCAATCTTGTAGATTGTTGAATTATGGAGGGCTGTCGAAACTTGGTTTCGGCAATAGAAATTTGGGGGTGCAGTCAAGATCGCCAAGCTCGATGGGTTAGGTGGAAAACAAGGATTTAGACAGGTTCAGGCCCTCTCGTGAGGTAATACCCTACTCCTGTTTCAGGGATTCGATCCGCCGAGTGTATATTGATCTCAAGATCTGTAACTCAGAAAACTCATATCCCTCAAGGGACGCCCCTTACCCCCCTTATATAGTCTTGGGAGGTGGGCTTACAGATCGGAAACCCTGTCCTACTCTAAGTCGGTTTTCTTAATCTTACCAAACCATGACTACGAGCTGTTGCCTTATCTCAATCAGCAACGTAACACCCAAGTCATAGTTGGTTTACATATTTGGCAGGCACAACCTATCCCTATCTCTAGTCGGACAAGCTTGCCATGTGGATATCCGATTGCCATAATCTCCACAGTAGCCCCCGAGTCCTTTTCAGTCGACGAGATAACTCGGCATCAAACCAAGACGGTATACGGCTAAACAACTTTTTGGCCGAGTGCTTACGGCGCCGAGTGATTCCATCATCTCTGCATGAATCTTCCAGTGGCTCCAAAGGCGTAAAGGGCTGGAAAATATCCAAAAGATAAATACCTAGATGTATCTCTTGATACACCTAATTAGAGTGTAGCCCCGAGTGTGGTTAGCCAAAAACGGACCAAACATATAGTCAAGAACTATAAAAAATCATTCTCATATAAATGCTTAGCTCAAGCTAAAGCAATCATAAAAATCACATCACTCGGCAAGCTCGTGCTTATCCGAGTAGATTTGCCAGTCGTCTCGGAACAAATAATTTATTTAGCCCTCATGGGTAAGAAATCAATTCACTCGGCAAGCTCATGCTTATCCGAGTTGATGCACTGAGTCATCTCGGAACAAATAGCTCAATCAACCCTTGTGGGTAAAAAACACACTGGCAAGCTCATGCTCATCCGAGTTAACTTGCCCGAGTCATCTCGAGAACAAGTAATTCTATCGACCCTCATGGGTAAGAAAATCAATTCACTCGGCAAGCTCATGCTTATCCGAGCTAATCTACCCGAGTCATCCGGAATAAATAATTTAATCACCCTCACGGGTAAACAAATTTTCGAGTCATCGAAAAATATGACCAAAATATTAAATAGCTCCTGCCATAATATTGGTCTTAATCTAAAAAGATCTTCACCAAGGTGGAAAAATAACATTGATATAATTATTTAATCAAATGCTTAGAAACCAAACGATACTGTTGTCGGGATAACCATGAAAAGCTTAGCTGTTTGTCACCTTTCAAATTGCATCGTGCCAACTTCTCATGAAGTTACGCAAACCGCGGTATGAAAGGATTTTAAAGGTATTGGGCTATATGACACGTGCATATTGCCAAGGCAAATCTGCTTAAGTCCATCCACTTAAGTCCCTAAGGACACGTGTCAAGCCACACCTTAGCTGGGCCGCAAGTCTCTCATGGGCTCGGCCCAATCGCAAGATGACTTAGCAAAAACCCTCAAGTCTTTTTACGAAGCCTCGAGGTCATCCCCGCCACTTCGTCTTCCCAAAAATTTCCTCTTTGCGTCTTGTTCACCGGCTCCGCCTTTGTCCCGATTGCTCCCATCTTTCTCTTTGCGGAGGCCTCGGGACATAGACCCCACTAGGTAGAGTAGAGGCCCAAAATCATCTGCGCCGGAGCGACAAGGCTTGCGAGAACAAAAATCCAGAGCCCTTTCCCGAGTGAGAGCGCTCCGAGTGAGAAGCTCCGACCTCCCGGTGAGGATGTCCCAGTGAAGGAGTCCTCAGCCCGGCCAAGAGACCCCCGCTAGAAACCGGTCGGTGAAGAAGATCTCCCGACAGTCAAGGGTTCGACCAGCGATCTTGTGAGCTTTGAAGCGGTCTTCGACTTTAGTCTTCAATCTTGTCTTTTCTTTGTCTTTTCTTCGAGGCTGGATCTCAATGACTTTGTGCATGTTGCTTGTAAACTCGATGTGAACTTGTAAATATCTAGCTTATTTATGTTAATGCCTTGACCCGAGTTTTCATAGAAAATTTCTTAAGTAATTTTCGTCCATGTCACCAAGCCTAAGCTCGATTAGGTCATCGAAAATTCTAAGTCCTTATCTATTGAACTCGAATCAAAACACTAAACAATGATAAATCAAATATAAACAAGTTATCAAAGAAAACCATGCTTTCTTGATACGTATGCGGCCCCATTGCTAACTCAAGAAGTCGTCTTGCTTGAGGTGCAGTCAAGAATAACATGAAACTTGAGGCAATTTAAGCATAGTATCGTCGAAGATGTTAAGAGTTCTCCACCATGGATCCATCTTCACGCTTTAGTCGATATGCTCTGGCCGAGTTACCTCAGCGATTATATATGGCCCTTCTCATAATGGAGATAATTTGTGGCGGTCCTTGGTGGTTTGAATCTTGCGTAGAACTAGATCGCCGACAATAAAAGCTCGTGCTCAAACATTGCGGCTGTGGTATCGTCGAGACCTTCAAGATATCTTGCCGCCGGATCGAGCGCCTCTCGGGCCTCTTCCGGTCGGGTGAGGTCGTCCACTCGGTCGGGGTCGTAGCGTTCATCGTTGAAGCTGCGGACTCGGAGGGATTCATACTCCATCTTGTTTGGCAACATGGCTTTGCGCCGTAGACCAAAAAGAAAGGAGTTTGGCCGGTAGCCCGGCTGGATGTGGTCCGCAGAGACCATAGGACCGAGGAAGCTCTTGGACCCACTTGCCTGCGTAAGGGCTTAGACGATCGAACACGCGGGCTTTGATGCCTTGAAGGACCATGCCGTTGGCCCGTTCGACTTGTCCGTTGCTTTTGGGGTGTGCGACCGATGCGTAACGGATCTTGATTCCAAAGTCTTCGCAAAATTCCTTGAAGATGCCTCCCGTGAACCGAGTCCCGTTATCGGTTATGATCCTGTTTGGGACGCCGAAGCGGTGCACGATGTTGAGGAAGAAATCCCGTGTCTTGTCAGCAGTAATTGTGGCAACCGGCTTGGCTTCAATCCACTTGGAGAACTTGTCGATTGCGACGAATAGGTGCGTAAAGCCTCCTGGGGCCTTCTTGAAAGGGCCGACCATGTCTAAGCCCCATACCGCGAACGGCCGGGATAACGGGATTGTTTGTAGCTCTGGCTGGGACATGGCTTTGTCGGGCGAAAAATTGGCAACCTTCATAGGTTCGTATCACTTTGTCCGCGTCGGAGACCGCGGTAAGCGAAAAAACCTTGTCGTAGGCTTTGCCCACCGGGTAGGTCTTGCCGCGTGGCTTCCGCATATGCCCGAGTGGATGTCTTGGAGTAGCTGTCGTCCTTCCTCGGGCGTGATGCATCTCATTAGGATTCCGGAGGGGCTTCTCTTGTATAAGTCGAGTCAACCATGACATATGCTTGGCAACGACGTCGGACGCGCTCGCCTCATCCCGGTCTTCCGACAGCTCTTGCTGTGTTAAGAATTTGATGAGTGGCGTCCTCCAGTCGGCGTCAGTCATGGCGACTTCGCTTGCGGCTTGTTCGTTGGAAGTTGTCTTTGCCGTGATGGTTGGCTCATAGAGGTGCTCGACAAAACGTCGTTGGGCGGCTTCGCGCTTGGACTGAAGCTGTGCCAACTCATCACGCTTCGTTGTTGTGTCTCAAGACATCGATAGTTCGAGCCCATCAAACTTGTCTTCAAGTTTACGGACCTCTTGTCGGTAGGCCTCCATGGTGTCGTTTAGACAGGACCAGATCCTTCATTACTTGGTTGATGACCAGTGGGAGTCACCTTTCACGATGAGCCGACGTATCCGAGTGAAAGCTGCGAGCCGCGATCCATGTAGCGAGGCTTCGTACTCGGCAACATTGTGTGAGGCGGAGAAGTGGAGGTGAAGGACGTATCTTAGCCCTTCCCCGGTCGGGAGATCAGCACCACTCCTACTCCCAAGCCGGTGATCCTCTTTGATCCGTCGAAGTGCATGGTCCAGTGTTGGAGGTATTCCCGAGGTACGTTCTCTTGTTGCTCAATCCACTCGGCCAGGAAATCCGCCAGGGCTTGTGACTTTATGGACGTCCTCGCCTTAAAAGTCAAGTCCAGTGGCATCAGCTCCAGAGCCCACTTAGCGATGCGCCTAGTTACCTCCCGGTTGTGGATGACATCGCCGAGTGGAAAGGAGGTGACGACGGTGACGAGTGACCCTGAAAATAGTGTGCCAATTTCCTCGTGGTTATCAGGACACCATAAAGCAATTTTTGTACCTGAGGGTAGCAAATTTTGGCTCCTGCCAATACTTCGCTAACAAAGTAGATCGGCCTCTGGATCTTCTGGGCCCGTCCTTCTTCTTCACGCTCGACCATAAGTATCGTACTAACCACTTGGTGAGTGGTTGAAACATACAGCACCAGGGGCTCCTAGGGCTGAGGCGAGGCCAGGACAGGCGGGGTTGTAAGGAATTCTTTGAAATCTTCGAAGGCCTTGTGGGCTTCCGCGGTCCACTGGAAGTCGTCTATTTTCTTTAGTAATCTGAAGAAGGGCATGCCTCGTTCGCCGAGTCGAGAGATGAAGCGGCTTAGCGCCGCCATGCAGCCAGTGAGCTTCTGGACGTCCTTCTGGTTACTCGGGGGTTTCATGCTCAAGATAGCATTGATCTTCTCTGGATTGGCTTCAATGCCACGATGTGACACCATGAAGCCGAGCAGTTTGCCTGACGGGACGCCGAAAGTGCACTTCTCCAGGTTCAACTTCATTCTGAAGGCCCGGATATTCGCGAAGGTTTCTTCTAAGTCAGCGATCAGGTCTTCTTTCTGCTTGGTCTTGATGACGACATCGTCGACATAGGCTTCCACGTTCTTGCTGATCTGCGTCTGGAAACATCTCTGGATCATGCGTTGGTATGTGGCGCCGGCGTTCTTGAGGCCGAAAGGCATGGTGATGTAGCAGTAGGCCCCAAACGGCGTGATGAACGATGTCTTCGGGCGGTCGGATTCTTTCAAACTGATCCGGTGATAGCCCGAGTAACAATCCAAGAAGCTCGGGAGTTGGCGGTCGGTGTTGAGTCTACGACTTGGTCGATGCGAGGCAGCCGAATGGATCTTTGGGGCGCTTTGTTGAGGTCGGTATAGTCAACGCACATGAGCCATTGCCCCGTCTTTTTGCGGACCGAAGCTGGGTTGGCTAACCGGTCGGGATGTAGGACTTCTTTGATGAAGCCGGCGCCCAAGAGTTTTGTGAGCTCTTCCTTGATAGTGTCTTTTCGATCCTGTGCGAATCTGCGTAATTGTTGTTTTATCGGTTTGGCGTCATCTTTGACGTGCAAAGAGTGCTCGATCACCTCCCTAGGAATTCAAGGCATATCAGATGGTTTCCAAGCAAAAACATCTTTATTATTTTGGAGGAAGGTGACGAGCGCGCTTTCCTATTTGGGATCTAGTTCGGCGCCGATTACGGCGGTTTTCGAGGGATCCGATGGATCAAGGGAGATCTTCTTGGTCTTGGCATCGTGAGATCCTGATTTGGCTATCTTCTTCACGGGGACTTCGCCCTCTGCGCCGAAGTCGATGCAGCCAATCGGATTTTTCTTGCGGCCACGCAATCTCTCACGAGATTGGGCCATGTCGCAGCTCTCCTTGTCGCAGGTGAAGGCTTGCTTCACATCGTTGCGAAGAGTGATGACGCCGTTGGGACCCGGCATCTTCATGCAGAGGTAGGTGTAATGTGGGATCGCCATGAATTTGGCAAGCGCAGGCCTTCCGATGATGGCGTGGTAGGCCCGTTTGAAATCGGCCACCTCGAAAGTGACGTTCTCCGTTCGGAAGTTCTCTCGGGCCCCGAAGGTGACCGGAAGGGCAATGTGCCCGAGTGGTGTAGATGATAGCCCCGGGATGACTCCATGGAAGGGGGCTAAGCTTGCCTTCAATTCGGCCCTCGGGATCGCATCTCGTACATGGTCTTGGCGAACAGAATATTGAGGACGCTGCCCCCATCGATGAGGACGCGCTTAAGCGATGTTGCGGACCACCGGGTCCGGGACGAGTGGATAGCGCCCATGGGTGAACCACTCGGTCGGGGGGTGGAGCGGTCAAAAGTGATGGCCACTTTCGACCATCGCAGTGCGAGGACTTCGGGTTGAGCCGCGTTGACCTCTCGGTCGGTTAGCTTCTGTTTCCTCTTGGATTCATAGGCTAGCGGCCCCAGAAGATGTGATTGAGCTCTCCCACAGGGTCTTGGAAAGGTTCGGCATTCTCGGCCGCGTTGTTTTTCTTGGCGCCCGATGGACCAGCCTTATCGGTCGGCTTCTTGTTGAGTTGCGCCGCGTCTTGCTCGCGAACTGTTTGTAAATGAAGCGATCCTTAGCCGCGTGCTTGTGATTGGGATGATGAGTGCATTGAGCGTTCATGATGGCGTCGTAGGCGGCGACTCGGGGCGGCGTTAAGACTTGGAGGTTGCGGCCACTAGGTCTTCAGATTGGCACTTGCGGTCTTTTTGGCCCTGGTTGTTGTTGTTGCCGTTATCCTTCTTAGGATTCCGGCTTCCTCCCGCCGCTTGTCTTCCCTCTGTCGGGCGGTCTTGACGAGCCGCCTTGATGGCATCGTTGGATTTGGCATAGGAGTTGGCCGTCTCGAACATCTGTTTCACCGTCTTCGGTGGCTTGCGCCGAACTTCCCGATTAACGGCTCATCACGGACTCCCTTCTCGAAGGCGGCGATGATGATGTCATCGGTGATGTTGGTGATCTTGTTGCGTTTTCGGAGAAGCGCGATGTAATCCTTAAGAGGCTCGTCCAGGCTTCTAGACGATGTTGTATAAATCGAAGTGTGTGCGGGCCTCTCGAAGGTGCCTTGGAAGTTGGCGATGAAGTGGTCCCTTAGCTCGCTCCACGAGCCGATTGAGCCTCTTGGCAGGCTCGTGAGCCGGCCGCGGCCGAGTTGGCGAGGGCTACGGGCGAGATAATTGGCCATAGCCTTGTTGTCACCGTCATATTTCTCTATTCTGTTGGCTTAAAACCATTGGGCCAGTGCACTCGGCGAAGCTCCCAGTGAAAGGCGGCACTCCGTCGTCGCCGCTATCGGGTGATCCCCTCCGATCTTCCCGAGTGCATCGGTCTCGCTCCTTGTAGCGGCGATCAAGGACTTCCCGCAGATCACTCAGCTGTGTCTTCGGTTGGCTGGTTGGGTAGCTGGAGCTGTTGTTGCGGTGGACGCGGTGGTGGACGGGTGGACGTCCATGTCGCTTGTCGCGGGAGTCGGCCGTCTGCTCCTGGTACTTCTGTGTAGACTCGTGGCGTGGACCTCTTGGCCCAGTCGTGGACCGGTCTGGCTCGGGCCTCTTGTAGTCTCCTGACCTTAGAGGCAGGAGTCAGCTTTTGTTGGGCGTTTCGGCCACGGACTCAGTCGGCCTTCGTGCCGAGGTGGTGGGATGGCCGTTGGCTATAGCTGCGACGATGGTCTTGATTTTATCTAATATTGGAGTCACATCGGGGGGTGCCGTCTCCATGACGGTGTCCAAGAGTGTGAGGGCAGCAACGGCGTTCTGCTGTGGTGTCCGGAAGACGTTGGTGTTGCGGATCGTCAGCTGCCCGTAGATCTTGCTTTCTCTTGTCGGCCTCATCCCTGCGTTTCTTCTCTTCTTCAGCCATCTTACGCTCTTGCTCAATCTTGGCTCGCTCTTCCTTAGCAAGCTGCGGGCCATGGTTGAGTCGGACTCGCCGGCTCGGCCATGAGGGACATCGAAGCACTTCGGCTCGTAGTCCTTGTGGCAGTCGGAGTCGTCAGCTTCATCTGAGGGGATGCCATAGAGGTCGTCGAAGCCGGCGGAGCCGAGATATTCGTTGAGCTCCGAAGATGAGCATGAGCCGAACGGGTGGAGGATGACGGCGACCTCCCTCGACTCCCTGGGTAGCTCGAATCGGATCGTTCCGGCCGAGTCGGAGCTTGAGGATGTGGACTCCGCCGTGTGGGTCAAACCCGACTCGGGAGAGAAGATTGCCGTAGATCTCAGCGGCGTTTGGTAACCCAAACGGCACCGAGAGGTCTTCGTCCGAGTCGATCGTCTGTTGGGGAGACGAGGAGATCGGTGTAGATTCGGCGGCGTTCGGTAGTCCGAACGATGCCGAGTGAATTCCTTCGTCGAAGTGGGCGGAGTGCATCTTGGTCTTCAAGATGTCGTCGTAGATCTTGGCGCTGTTCGAGAGCCCGAATGGTGCCGAGTGGGTCTTTCCTTCCGGCGGTTCGAATCCGAGTCGAAGGAAAAGTCGTCGAAGTTGTTGGCGGCGATGTCACCAAATCCTGAAGGAGATCCCATCACGCTTGTCGGCGATATTGTCAAAGAAGTCTTGACGCGCGGACCCCCTACAGCGCGTCAGCGCCGAAACTTGGTTTCGGCCATAGAAATTGGGGGTGCGGTCAAGATCGCCAAGCTCGATGGGTTAGGTGGAAAACAAGGATTTAGACGGAGTTCGGGCCCTCTCGTGAGGTAATACCCTACTCTGTTTCGGGATTCGATCCGCCGAGTGTATATTGATCTCAAGATCGTAACTCGGAAAACTCATATCCCTCAAGGGACGCCCCTTACCCCCCTTATATAGTCTTGGGAGGTGGGCTTACAGATCGGAAACCCTGTCCTACTCTAAGTCGGTTTTCTTAATCTTACCAAACCATGACTACGAGGCGTTGCCTTATCTCAATCAGCAACGTAACACCTAAGTCATAGTTGGTTTACATATTTGCGAGACGCAACCTATCCCTATCTCCGATCGGACAAGCTTGCCATGTGGATATCCGATTGCCATAATCTCCACAAGGGCCTTCCTCTTGCTTGACATCTTGAGGTTTACCATTCTTGCCAGAACTTGTTTTGGGCTCATCATTGCTTGGTAAAGCTATTTTGTACCTCTGAATCACCGTGCCTGAGCGAGTCTAAACAATTGAATGCAAACTCTCTTCAAACTCCACCTTCTGTTCTAGAGTCAATTTGTCCATTGTTATAGGAATGATGTTCTCTGGGTCAACATCGGTCGACTTGAGGTCCACCATGATGTATGACTTCAAATCAGGTCCCACCCGCCGTGCCAAAAGCGTGTTGATGCGAAAAACACACCGGCCGAGAGATCGCTTAACTCTAGTGGAGGACCTAAATCTTGCTTTTGGGTTTCGAAGGCATGCCAGTTGGATAGATCCTGCAACCAACAAGAAACAAAGAAAGAAAACAAAGTTAAATCCATAAACGATAGTCGATCGGCTAATGACCGATGACATATCGTTCAATATTGGCCGTTGCAATATGCATAGGATCGGCAATAAAGGATAAAGCAAAGGAAAAATTAGATTTACTCGATTGGCTGTAGATATCAATAATATGTAATCTATGTCTCAAAATGTGTTTAAACCAAGTGATTGGGATAGATCGGACAGTGTGCCGAGATAGTATAAATCACTTATGTCTAAAATTACTCCAAGACAAAGATATATGTATTTATAGCATAGCCGATGTAATAAATCTAACATGTATCGGCTAATACTCCAATACCACTTTATACTAAGATATCAATATAGATTAAATATATTAAACAAGAATCAACCAAGTGTTAAGATGACCTAACAGATTAATAACAAGCTTAATATATTTTACCACAATGAGATCTTAATATAAAGGGCAGATTTAGAATATCAAGTAAACATGTAGGAAACAAGATAACTAAACCAGGTAAGATCGGCTGAAAACCCGAAACTATCTCTAAAAGCAATCATAGAACAAAATAGATATTATGATTCTAGATAATACTTAATAGGTCAGCCTTAACCGATGCATCACTAAGTATAAAGAGAAGCATAAGTTCTAAACAAATCAATGAAAGCCTTTCGAGATGGTGGCTACACTATATAACTTAGGTCAACGTTGATATCTAACCCTATCAGCTATTGTCTAGTAACGGATGCTAGCCGATTGGGGTTAGATAGCAATATTGATTTAGATTATATAGCATATATGATAACTCGACGATTGACGTGAACAAGATTAGAGTGTTATAAAGATGTAAGCACTAATCCAGAACGCAAGCAGCCAAAACAAGTTTTACCTCTTGTTGGAGATCGAACCCGATGCAGCCCAACTCGAAAGCAAGAACTCATCGAAACAAGCGAAAGTAGAAAAGGTGGCGATGCACCGAAAGTGTTATTGAACGATTGTTGTTTGATTACACAGTCTTGGGCTATATTTATACCCGAATACATAATATGTCCTTGTTGGACATGACTCTTATCTCTATTACAACTCAAAATATGAACAAGTCTCTTAGGTGGACTCTTACCGGCACAATCTATAAGGAAATTTCTTAAAATAACCTAATTAATAGATACAATTGTCTTTTTCGGACTCTATCCATATATGGCAATCCTCATGAAGCACATCAACCTGATCCGACAATGATTCCAATGTCATGTTACCGGAATCGGCTACATCGGCTTACCTTGTCTGACTCGGTATCAGCCGATGAACACCTTGGCTGAGTAGGTTTGCAACTGGAGCTTATTCAGTTTCTGAGAATCACGATTTCCTCCAAATTTGCTTTGGCCTTAACTCCAAATCCGATGCATGATTTACCATTAACGGCGTGCGCGAAGTGCCCGATGTGCCCCATTTAATCCGCCTCCATGTCCGCCACTTCGCCCAACCGGAGGACCATTGATTCCGCGTGCTGTTGGTAACAGATAAGAGGCCTGACAGTTGAAGGAAGCAGCGTTACGCTATCCTAAAATCGAGAAGCCTCCATCGAACAAAAGGTGTCTGACAAGACGGGGATGGTACTCTACCCAGTGCATCAGCACCCCATGTGCATCTTCCCTCGATGTCAACTTCACCGACCATCATCAACCTCCGGGCTATGGTTTCACCGACTTCACTGACCATAATCAGCCTCTAGGCTATGGTCTCTCCGACTTCACCAACCATCATTAGCCTTAGGCTATGGTTTCACCGACTTCGCCGACCACCATTAGCCTCGGGCTATGGTCTCTCATCTTCGCTGACCACCATCAGCCTCTGGGCTATGGTTTCATCGACTTCGCCGACCACCATCAGCCTTCGGGCTATGGTCTCTCCGACTTCGCCGACCACCATCAACCCCCGGGCTTTGGTTTCATCGACTTCGCTGACCACCATCAGCCTCTGGGCTATGGTCTCTCGGCTTCGGCGACCACCATCGGCCTCGGGCTATGGTTTCACCAACTTCGCGACCGCCGTCGGCCTGCGGGATATGATTTCACCGACTTCTCCGACCACCGTCGGCCTCAGGGCTATGGTTTCACCGACTTTGCCGACCACCATCAGCCTCCGGGCTATGGTTTCTCTAACTTTGCCGACCACTATCAGCCTCAGGGCTATGGTTTCGCTGACTTCATCGACCACCATATGCCTCTGGGCTATGTCTCTCCGACTTCGCCGACCACTATTCGCCTCCGGGCTATGGTTTCACCGACTTCGCCGACTACCGTTAGCCTCCGAGCTATGGTTTCATCGACTCCATCGACCCCACCATCGGCCTTCGGGCTATGGTTTCGTCCACTTCGCGATCTCTCGCCCACCTCCGGCTACGTTTCTTTCAGCCCATTGACTAACACTAAATCGACTATATGATTTCACAACCGTCGAAGAATGGTGTATGAGGCTTGACCCTAGGCCCGAATATACCATCCAGCCCCAGGCTCGGGGGCTACACCTAGCAGGTGCACCTGCCAAAGCCCGCTCGAGAAACTTCAAAGATCGACCTGAGCTCAGGTCATCCTGGCCGCTGATCATCTTTTCGAGCCTAGGCTCCTTCTCACTGCTGGCCACTAGGAATTCCAGCTGGGAGAATTTGGACCCTAGGGACAAATTTCCCATTTGCCCCCAAGCTTGGGGGCTACACCTGGCAGGTATACCCGACCGGTGCACCTGCTGTGACGCTCTGATCAAACCACAAGGGAGCACGTCATCGCTCGTTCAAGCCCACGGAGGGGAGGTGCCCGAGCAACGATGACGAGCTCGGGAGCTGCTATGGGGGATGCTCCCCCGGGGTAGCCCATTCTAAGGGAAAGGGGTCGGATAGGTCGGATAGGGAGTCCTCGAGTTAGGGTCGGAAGCCAGACCTCGAGCGAGGACGGCCGACCCAACCTCTATGCATGGCTCCAACCCAAAAAAAGGCAGGCTGTCCCCTCCGGAAGGAGGCTTCCTTGGCAAGGCTGGCATATAAGACAAGGA
The DNA here is from genome assembly GCA_019925245.2 of Oryza australiensis. NCBI lineage: Eukaryota > Viridiplantae > Streptophyta > Magnoliopsida > Poales > Poaceae > Oryza > Oryza australiensis. The sequence goes on from JAIFGZ020000754.1 coordinate 21,745, forward strand.
GGGACAAGCCAACAGAGGATGCCTATGACGAGCGGATCCCAAGGCTGTTCCTTTTTGTTTTTCAGCTTTAGGCTTTATTTGCTTTTTGCTTTACGACTAGCTTTCTTGCGCCCCAAACCGCCTGTAGCTTCCCCCCTTGGACAATAAAAGGGAGGGCAGATCACCCGGGCGTAGGGGGGAACCTAGAACACTCCTTCACAGGAGTAGGCTTGTTATCCTACGGGAGGGCTGAACCTATCTAAAAAACCTTGTCTCATCTTTTCCCAAGTCGACCATCAGACCCCTTGGTAGACGTTCCGACCACTCTCTCAACTCCTTGGGCACCCCCTTGGAGGACTGCTCGGCACATCGTCGACACCCGGCCTCCTCCTTCGGTATGTAAGCTTAATCCTTCACCTGTAGATAATTGCAAAATAATTCCGATTGATGTAGTCTTGATCTTCTCTCCTTATGTAGGAAAACAAATTTCTAGTCTCGAACCCTTTGGCTCCCGTTAGCCGCTCTCCAGGGAGGAATCTGGGTGGGAGCAGCCAAACCCATGGAGGCCCAACAATCAAGCCTCATCAAGGCAGCAAACAACTGACTGTCGAACAAAAAGCAAAGAAAGTCAAGAAGAAAAAACTAAGAAAGATGATTCTCAAATCGTCTAATGAAGATGAAGGCCCAACACATAACACAGGTGAGATCCCAGCATCGCCTCCTACGAAGAAAACCAGTTTCAAAATAAGAACGTCTTCAAGGTATGCTTGAATTTCCCTACTCATCTCTATGATGTTGAATCAGAAATTTAGTGTTATGTGTGTGATGCAAAATCTTTCATCTTGAATATGTATTGTGTCTTGCGTTGCATTTGCAAGAAACCTCAAGACATTGATCCAACCGGCCGCTCCGAAACTCAAAAAGGTGCTGAAGCTATGAGCCAAGACGTCGGCGAGGTTCCCAACCTGAATACAGACGCATAAAACATGAATACAGACCAAGAGCCCCAACTGATGATGACCAAAGGGGGAAATCCCATGCCGCTCCTGGTGACGATCAAATTGGCCGACATGAGAAAGTTCAAGCTCCACCTCACCGACAGCAAAAAATAATTGAACGTAAAATCTTCTGACAAATCACTCCATGACCAATTCTTGCATGCAACATCATTGCATTGTATTGAATCAGGGCCCACAATAAATGAAGACAAAGAAATCCTTCGTATCAAGTCGCCCGAAGACTCCTGGCCACTAGTAAAAATCCAATGGCGAGATGCAGATGGCCTAGCACATGGAATAATCTTGAACAAGCAAAAAAAGGCTAGAGAAAGGGACATGCTGGTCAAGGGTTTAAATGAATCCACCAAACTTTTAAAGGTAAACAAAATATCCAGGTTCAATCAATTCTTAACAATCTTCTTGTACTTTGGCAGAAAGATAATATATCTTCAGTCTCAAGCAAAATCTGAGACATTAGAAAAGCTGGTGCCATATCTGAAAACTTTTGAAGCGGTCAAAGAAGAATTGACTGACACTAGGAGGCAACAAAATCACAAGATCACTTAAGAAGAGAAAATCCGCGAGCTTCGTGATGCCAACTTGGAGTACCATGGAATAGTTGAGGGTAAGTTATACTCTACCACTGATTTGAAAATCCTTTTGTGGAGATTGTGGCAATCGGGTATCCACATGGCAAGCTTATCCATTGGAGGTAGGGATAGATTGCGCCCGCTATATCGTAAGCCGAACTTGACTTAGGTGTTACGGTTGCCGATAGAGATAAGGCAATCGGCCTATAGTCACGGTTTGGTAAGATTGAGGAAACCAACTTAGAATAAGATAGGGTTTCCGACTTGTAAACCCTTCCTCCCAAGACTATATAAGGGGGTAAGGGCGTCCCTTGAGGGATATCTTAGACTTGATCGGAGATTAGATCCTATGCTAGATGCGAGTTACGACTACATAAGCGAGAGCTTTAGAGATCACGAGATCAATAAAGACACTCGGCGGATCGAATCCACCGAAACAGGAGTAGGGTATTACCTCACGAGAGGGCTGAACTGTCTAAATCTTCTTTTCCTCCTAACCCATTGTGCTTGGCGATCTTGACTGCGACCCCGAAAATATATTGCCGAAACCAAGTTTCGACAATTGGCGCGCGGTAGGGGCGCGCGTCGAGACTTCTTCAACAATCTCGCCGACAAGCATGATGGGATCTCCTTCAAGACTCGGCGACTTCGCCGCCAACCGTCGACGACTCCTCCCTCGACTCGGATTCGAACCAGTCGGAGGGAACAACCCACTCGGCGCCGTTCGGGCTCTCCAACAGCGCCGAGATCTTCGACAACATCTTGAAGACCAAGATGCGATCCACCTTTTCCGATGACGGACTTCACTCGGCGCCATTCGGATTACCGAATGCCGCCGAGATCTGCGCCAATCTTCTTGCCTCCCGACGGAAGCAATCTACTCGGTGAAGACTTTTCGGTGCCGTTTGGGTTACCAAACGTCGCCAAGATCTACGATCAGCTCTCCCGAGTTGGCGAGGATCCACTCGGAAGAGCCGATCCCCCAAGCTCCGACTCGGACTGGAACGATCCAGACCCGGGTTACCCAGGATCAAGGGAGGTCGCTGTCATCCTCCCGTCCTTTGGCTCCTGTTCATCTTCAGAGCTCAACGGATACCTCAGCTCCGTCGGCTTCGACAATCTCTACGGCATCCCCTCGACGAAGCCGACAACTCCGCGCCATATGGTGCGAGCCGAAGTGCTTGACGTCCTCATGGCCGAGCCGGATGAGTCCGACTCAGCCATGGCCGAAGGCTTGCCGAAGAGGAGCGAGCGAGTGGAGCTTGAACGCAAGACAGCCGAAGAAGACAAACAACGCAAAGACGAGGCGATAAAAGGAAGGCTGGATCTGCGTGCGGTGGACGATCGCCCGGAGGCCATCCTCCAAACACGGGTTCGCAACACCAATGTCTTCCAGACGCCACAGCAGAACGCCGTCGCCGCACTCACGCTCTTGGATACCGTCATGGAGACGGCTCCGGCCAACGTGACTCCTATACTTGGATAAGATCAAAACCATCGTTGCTTGCCACGGCTAACGGCCCTCCCACCACTTCGGCAAGAAGACCGGCGAATCCGTGGCCGAAACGCGACAAGAGCCGGCTCCCACCCTAAGGTCGGAGACTATAGGAGGCCCGAGCCGGCTCGGTCGTCAACTAGGCCAAGAGGCCCGCCTCCCGAGTCCATGCCGAGGCACCAAGAGCGACGGTCGACTCCGCCGCAAACGAAATGGACGTCCGCCCGTCCACCACCGAGTCCGCCGCAATAGTTCCGGCTACCCAACCAGCCAACGAAGACCCGCCGAGTGATGCGGGAAGTCCTCGACCGCCGCTACCAAGAGCGCGACCGTCGCACTCGGGAAGATCGGAGGGGATCACACGATAGCGGCGACGATGGAGTACCGGCCTTCACTCGGGAGCTCCGCCGAGTGCATTGGCCGAGTGGCTTTAAGCCCACCGGGATAGAAAGGTACGATGGCAAAACCGACCCCGAATCTTGGTTAGCTGTGTATACCCTTGCCATCCGAGCTGCGGTGGTGACAACAAAGCCATGGAGAACTACTGCCCGTGGCCCTCGCGAACTCGGCCGAAATTGGCTCACCGGCACGCCAAGAGGCTCAATCGGCTCGTGGAGCGAGCGAGGACCACTTCATCGCCAACTTCCAAGGCACCTTCGAGAGGCCCGGCACGCACTTCGACCTTTACAATGTCATCCGAAGCGGACGAGCCTCGAAGGATTACATTCGTCGCTTCTCCAGAAGCGCAACAAGATCCCGAACATCACCGATGACATCATCATCGCCGCCTTCCGAAGGGAGTCCGTGATGAGCTGCTTATCGGCAAGTTCGGACGCAAGCCACCGAAGACGGTGAAGCGGATGTTTGAGACGGCGAATTCATACGCCAAATCAAACGACGCCATCAAGGCCGCCCGTCAAGATCGGCCCGACGAAGAGAGGACAAGCAAGCGGGAGGAAGCCGAAATCCTAAGAAGGATGGTGGCAACAACGGCAACCGGGCCCGAAAGATCGCAAGCGCCGATCGAAGACACAGTGGCCGCAACCTCCAATACTCAACGCCGTCCCAGTCGCCGCCTACGACGCCATCATGAACGCCCGGTGCACCCACCATTCGAATCACAAGCACGCGGCAAAGGGCGCTTTATCTACAAGCGGTTCCCATGAAACGTGTGCGCAGCTCAACAAGAAGCCGCGACGAGGCTGGCCCGTCGGCGCCAAGAAGAACAACGCGGTGAGAACGCCGAACCTTTTCAAGATCCGTGGGGAGCTCAACCACATCTTCGGGGCCCGTTAGCCTATGAATCCAAGAGGAAACGAAGCTAAGCGGCCGGGAGGTCAACGCGGCTCAACCTGAAGTCCCTCAATATCTGCGATGGTTGGAGGTGGCCATCACTTTTGACCGCTCGGATCATCCGACCGAGTGGTCCACCGGGACGCTATCCACTCGTCCGGACCCCGTGGTCCGCAACATCGGGCTTAAGCGCGTCCTCATCGATGGGGGCAGCGCCCTCAACATCCTGTTTGCCAAGACCATGGATGAAATGCAGATCCCGAGGGCCGAACTCAAAGCAAGCTCAGCCCCCTTCCACGGAGTTATCCCGGGGCTATCTTCAACACCACTCGGGCATATCTCTCTCCGGTCACTTTCGGAGCCCGAGAGAATTTCCGAACGGAGAACGTCACCTTCGAGGTGGCCGACTTCGAAACGACATATCATGCCATCATCGGAAGGCCTGCGCTTGCCAAGTTCATGGCGATCCCTCACTATACTTATCTTTGCATGAAGATGCCGGGTCCCAACGGCGTCATCACTCTTCGCAGCGATGTGAAGCAAGCCTTCACCTGCGACAAAGAGAGCTGCGACATGGCCCAATCTCGAGAGAGATTACGTGGCCAACAAGAAGTCCGATTGGCTGCATCTACTTCGGCGAGAGGCGAAGTCCCGCGAAGAAGATAGCCAAATCGGGATCCGGCGACGCCAAGACTAAAAGATCTCCCTTGATTCGTCGATCCCTCCAAAACTGCTGTAATCGGCGCTGACCTAGATCCTAAATAGGAAAGCGCGCTCGTCACCTTCCTCCAAAATAATAAAGATGTTTTCGCTTGGAAACCATCGATATGCCTGGAATTCCTAGGGAGGTGATCGAGCACTCTCGAACGTCAAAGATGACGCCAAACCAATTAAACAACGATTACGCGGTTCGCACAAGATCGAAAAGACGCGATCAAAGAAGAACTCGCAAAGCTCTTGGCTGCCGGCTTCATTAAAGAAGTCCTTCATCCCGATCGGCTAGCCAATCCAGTCTTGGTCCGCAAGAAGACGGGCGTGGCGCATGTGCGTCGATTACACCGACCTCAACAAGGCCTGCCCCAAAGATCCATTCGGGCTACCTCGTATCGACCAAGTTGTCGACTCAACAGCCGGCTGCGAACTCCTGAGCTTCTTGGATTGTTACTCGGGCTATCACCAGATCAGTCTGAAAGAATCCGACGCTTGAAGACATCTTTCATCACGCCGTTCGGGGCCTCTTGCTACATCACCATGCCTTTCGGCTGAAGAACGCCGGAGCTACATACCAACGCATGATCCAAAGATGCTTCCGGACGCGAGATCGGCAAAAACGTTGAAGCTTATGTCGACGATGTTGTCATCAAGACCAAGCAGAAAAGAAGACGATCGCCGACTTAGAAGAAACCTTTGCAAACATCCGGGCCTTCGAATGAAGTTGAACCGGAGAAGTGCACCTTCGGCGTCCCATCGGAGCAAGCGCTCGGCTTCATGGTATCACATCGCGGCATTGAAGCAAACCCAGAAAAGATCAACGCCATCTTAAACATGAAGCCCCCGAGTAATCAGAAAGACGTCCAAAAGCTCACTGGCTGCATGGCGGCGCTAAGCCGTTTCATATCCCGACTCGGCGAACGAGGCATGCCCTTCTTGGGCTAGAAGAAGACGACGACTTTCAGTGGACCACGAAGCGACAAGGCCTTTGAAGATTTCAAAGAGTTCCTTACCACGCCACCCGTCCTAGCTTCACCTCGGCCCGGGAACCCCTCTTGCATGCGTCTCGGCCACTCACCAAGTGGTCGGCACGGTCCTTGTGGTTGAACAAGAAGAAGAAGGACGGGCCGGAAGATTCAAAGACCAATTTACTTTGTCGGCGAAGTATTGGCGGGAGCCAAAATCCGATACCCCGGTACAAAAATTGCTTTATGGTGTTCTAATAACCGCAAGGAAATTGGCACACTACTTTCAGGGTCACTCGGTCACCGTCATCACCTCTTTTCCACTCGGCGACGTCATCCACAACCGCGAGGCAACCGGGCGCATCGCCAAGTGGGCCCTGGAACTGATGCCGCTGGACTTAACTTTTAAGCCCAGGACGTCCATTAAGTCACAAGCCTTAGCGGACTTCTGGCCGAGTGGGTGAACGGCAAGAGCACGTACCTCGGGAAGACCTCCAACAACTTGGACCATGCACTTCGACGGATCCAAGAGGATCACGGCTTGGGAGCGGGAGTTGTGCGATCTCCCGGCGGGGAAAGGCTAAGATATGCCCTTCACCTCCACTTCTCCGCCTCACACAACGTCGCCGAATACGAAGCTCTCTTACATGGACTGCGCCTTGCAGTCTCACTCGGGATTCGTCGACTTATTGTGAAAGGCGACTCAGTAGTCGTCAATCAAGTGATGAAAGGCTGGTCTTGCTTAAACGACACTATGGAGGCCTACCGACAAGAGGTCCGCAAGCTTGAAGACAAGTTTGACGGACTCGAACTCTCACATGTCCCGAGACATAACAACGAAGCCGCCGATGAGCTAGCACGGTTCGGATCTAAGCGCGAAGCCGCTCCGACGGATGTCTTTGTCGAACATCTCTACGAGCCAACCGTCACGGCAAAAGACGGCTCCCAACGAGCAAACCACGAACGAAGTCACCATGATCGATACCGGCGGAGGACGCCGCTCATCAAATTCTTAACTCAAGCAAGAGCTGCTGAGGATGGCCGGGATGAAGCGAACGCGTCCGGCGTCGTTGCCAAGCGTACGTCATGGTCGACTCCGATTTATACAAGAGAAGCCCCTCGGAATTCTAATGAGGTGCATCACACCCGAAGAAGGGAAACAATTACTCCAAGATATCCACTCGGGCATATGCGGAAGCCACGCGGCGGCACGCACTCTAGTCGGCAAAGCTTACGGACAAGGATTTTTTCGCTTACCGCGGTCTCCGACGCGGATAAAGTCGTAAGAACTGCGAAGGCTGCCGAGTTCTTTGCCGACAAAGCCATGTCCCGCCCGGGAGCTTCAAACAATCCCACTTTCCGGCCGTTCGCAGTATGGGGCTGGACATGGTTGGCCCTTTCAAGAAAGCTCCGGGAGGTTTCACACACCTCTTCGTCGCAATCGACAAGTTCTCCAAGTGGATTGAAGCCAAGCCGGTCGCCACAATCGCTGCGACAAAGCACGGGATTTTTCCTCAACATCGTGCACCGCTTCGGCGTCCCAAACGAGAATCATAACCGATAATGGGACTCAATTCACGGGAGGCATCTTCAAGGAATTCTGCGAAGACTTCGGAATCAAGATCGCTACGCATCGGTAGCTCACCCTAAAAGCAATGGGCAAGTCGAGCGAGCAAACGGCATGGTCCTTCAAGGCATCAAGGCTCGCGTCTTCGACCGGCTAAGCCCTTACGCCGGCAAGTGGGTCCAAGAACTTCCCTCGGTTCTATGGTCGCTGCGAACTACACCCGGTCGGGCCACCGGCCAAACTCCTTTCTTTCGGTCTATGGCGCGAAGCCATGTTGCCAAATGAGATGGAGTTTGAGTCCCTCCGGTCCGCGGCTTCAACGATGAACGCTACGACATCGACCGAGTGGATGACCTCACCCGATTGGAAGAGGCCCGCGAGGCGCCCTCATCCGGTCGGCCAAATACCTTCAAGGGCTCGGAAGATACCACGGTCGCAACGTGCGAGCACGAGCTTTCATTGTTGGCGACCTGGTCCTACGCAAGATCCGGACCACCAAAGACCGACACAAGTTATCTCCCTTATGGGAAGGACCCTTTATAATCGCCGAAGTGACTCGGCTTGGTGCCTACCGGCTAAAGCGCGAGGACGGGTCTATGGTGGAGAACTCTGGAACATTGAACATCTTCGACGGTTTTACGCCTAATTTGGCTAAGGCCTCATGTTTTCCTTGATTGCCAACCTCAAGCAAGATGACTTCTTGAGCTAGCAGTCGGGGGCTAATACACATATCAATAAAGCTCGAATTTCCCTCATCAAATTTTTTGTGCACAGTTTGGTTTATCATTGTTTAATGTCCTTCGACTCGAGCTCGGTGTCTAAGGGCGAGAGTTTTCCGATGACCTAATCGAGCCTAGGCTTGATGACGCTAGACGAAAACTACTTAAGAAATTTCACGCAAAGCTCGAATCAAGGCATTGACATAAATAAACTAAAAATAGGCACAAAGATTTCATGGCAAGAGTGTTACGATTACATGACATTCACAAAGCGAAGTCAGAATATAAGTTCAAAGCTTGAAATTGTTTACTACATCTAAAGAGATCTTCTTCGCCGCCTCTTGCGCCTCGCTGAGCATATCTAGGGCCTGCTCGTCTGTTGTCCCCTCAGCAAAGCCCTCCCCGATTGAATGAATATCCACTCGGGGGTAGAGGGACTTGTACGTGCAAGAGCCAGACCAGCCCCCATGTTGGCTGCTTCGGTGATGTTCTTCAGATACTGCTCGGGAGCCAGCCGGAGCTTGTCGAAGATCTCGATTGGCTCCAGCGAGCTGGCCCCAACCCCTTGATCAAACAAGGCTGCCAAGATCGGCGTGGCGGCATTGGCGACCTCTTCCCGTATCTCGTCGCTGGATTTGATCCGCCCGAGTAAGACGTCATATTGGGCTCGGGTCTTTATCTTATAAGCTGCAAGGAGTCCTAGATTAGTCAAGGCACTCGGGAATGAAGCAGCACACGAAGTTCAACTTCAGAGAAGGTTACCTTCAAATTCGGCCTCCATTTCGGCCTTGTCAAGGTTGGCCGCTTCCAGTTGGACTTGAAGCGAGTGGACCTCCGAAGAATTTTCTACGACAAAAGAGGATGATCAATTGACAAGATCAACGAAAGAATCATGATGAAGCTGGGAGAGGCAGGCTTACTTCCGATTGATCCGCGGAGGTCGAGGTTCGCTTCCCGAAGCTCCGAGATCTCCCTCCTTAGAGCGGCCTCCCTTGAAGCGGCCTCCCCGAGTGACCTTCGCGTCCTGAACGTCCTCCAAGGAGTTTAAGTGAGGCACCGGCTTTTCCAGCGCCTCGGATTTTGCCATTGAGCGGCAATATTCTTTACGCATGCGAAGGCGAAGGATGATCGGCGAAGGATAACGAAGATATAATCAAAAGAAAGATGAAGGCTTACGTTGAGCGGTCGGGTCGCCTCGTTCAGGCTCTCGACGAGGGCATCCCTTTCATCCTTTTCAGCCTGCCGGTCGAGGATGATGCCCTGTCTCTCGCCTTCCGAGTCCCGCCACTCGATTCTGATTGGAGGAACCCAGGTCTCAGAAGACTGTAGCCTGGGAATCTCTTCTACCGTGGCTGGCAAACAAGAAAAACCAATGAAGACATGAAAGATTCAAAATTGAAAGAACAAAGGAAAGTTCCGAAGCAAGTCTCACCGGTTTCGGCGGCTGCCTGCCTAGGTGGGGCAGCCGGGCCCTTCTTCTTCTTCGGGCTCTGTGCCGAGTGACCCTCAGTCGGGGGCACTCGGGCCGCAGCTGAGGGTTCCCCGGCAACCGACTGGTCTCCGGTCGGGATATCCCGGCTGGCAGTCGGGGGCTCTTCCCTGGGGGCACTCTCCTTCTGAGGAGAAGGGTGCTTCTCCGGAACGCTCGCACTTGGTTGCGGGCTCCGGGGTTTCGGCTCTGACGGCCTTGGCGCTTCGGGAGCAGCGGCCGGGGTCGGCCCTTCATCCCCTCCGACAGGATCTATATCCTGGGGCTTCCTGCACAAGTAAATACAGCGAAGATAAAGAAGAGTTTTCTACGAAAGAACTCAGGACTTTGGTTTCAGAGCTTACCTGGTTGATCGGCGGATCTTCGGTGCAGTCCGCGGCGATCGCCTTAGAGGCGGGGTCTCGACCGGAGGAGCCGGGACGTCGTCATCCGAGTCCTCGATGATCAGCCGCCTTTTGCTTGCGCGCTTGTTCGAGTCTTCACTCGGCGCCGCCCGCTTCCCGACTGGATCAGCTTGGATTTTTATCCCGCCAGTCGGCTTCTTAGCGGGGCGACGCTGCGCGTCATCATGAGCCATCTTATACGGCTTGGAAATGATAGAGGCGTTCTCCTGCAGAAGAAGGAAGGTGCAACGTTAAGCGACAAGACATCAAGATCGAAAGATACTATAAAGCAATCGGTCGGCTTACGGAGGAGGAGGTCGATGGATGCTTGAATGGAAGGGCTGCGTATGGGGCTCGCTCGGCGAGATCCCGGATGAGAAGAGCTTGTACATCCGGATCTTCAGGATCTCGTATGTGAGCGGATCCGGGTCCTCCCGATTGGGGTCTGTTCCGCCTTCGTACTCGAAGGCCGGTTTCGACCGCTCCCTGATTGGCGCCAGTCGGCACCTGATGAAGTGCCGAGTGATTTGTTCCCCGTGAAGGTTCCTCTTCTTCATCGCCAGGATCTTCGCGAGCAGATCGTTGGCTTCATCCCATTCTTGGGCTACGGGACGGTGCTCCAAGATGGTTTGGGGACAGGAGGAAGACCGACAAAGGAAGGGAGGCTGGGTTCAAGATTGCTGATGTAGAACCAGTTCGAGTGCCAGCCTTTGTTCGAGGATTTCAAGGGGAGAGAGAAGTAGTCTTTGCGGAGAGATCCGCGAAGGCTGGAAGCTGCCCCGCCAACGACACAAGGATGGTCCTTGTTCGGATGGGGTTTCGGGTAGAACATACGACGGAACAGATTGAAGTGAGGAAGAATGCCAAGGAAGGCTTCACACACATGAATAAAGAGTGCGATGTGAAGCATCGAGTTGGGGTTCGAGATGGTAGATGTGAAGACCATAGTAATCCAAGAGCCCCGAAAGAATTCGGAGGTGGGAAGACTGAATCCGCAATAGAAAAAGGAGGTAAAGACGACAAGCTCACCGGTGTTAGGGGTCGGAAGTCCTCCCCCGCCGGGCGCCATCCCACTAGTTCCTTGGGCGGAAGCACGCCGTGCTTCACCATCTCCTTGAGGGTGTACTCCCTCACGTCCGAGGTGGCCCATTGGTCGAACGGAATATTCTTCTCCTCCGCCATGAGATCGAGGTTGATGAGGAGCGGATCGGGCGAGAAAGGTTGGATCTTGGGCGAAAGATGTGGGAGTTTTGGTTGCGGGAGCTAGTTGTCGCGGCTAGCGAGCTTCTTGGCGGATGGGCGAGAAGTGCGCAAGCCTAGGGTTCTCCGCAATGAACCGATGAACGGTATTGCGAGAAGGGGAATTTTGGAAGATGAAGAGGCGGGGACGACCTCGTGTCTTTATAAAGAAAGATTTGAGGGTTGCGCTAGGTTTTCGGTGAGTGGGCCGAGCCCATAAGAAAATCTACGGCCCAACTAAGGTGTGGCCGATACGTGTCCTTAGGGACTTAAGCGGATAAGCTTAAGCAGATTTGCCACGGCAATATGCGCGTGTCCGAGTGCCCTATGCCTTTAAAGATCCTTCCATACCGCGGTTTGTCGACTTCATGAGAAGCGACACGATGCAATTTGGAAGGTGACCAACAGCGAGTTTTTATAGCCGCCTTGGTGAACAAGGGCTGTTTGGTTTTTCGGCATTTGGTCGGGTAATCTTACCGATGCTGTTTGTTTTCCACCTTGGTGAAGATCTTTATAAGATTAAGACCAGTATTATGGCAAAAGCTGTTTAATAACTTGGTCATATTTTTCATATGATTGAAAGAATTTATTTTCCCATGAGGGATGATTAAAGTATTTGTTCCCGGGATGACTCGGGCGGATCCACTCGGATAAGCATGAGCTTACCGAGTGCTTTTTACCCGCTAGGGTTGATTGAGTTATTATTCCGGGATTACTCGGGCGAATCTACTCGGTTGAGCAAGAGTTTACCGAGTGCTTTTTACCCATGAGGGATGATTGAATTATTTGTTCTGAGATGACTCGGGCAAATTCACTCGGTTGAGTATGAACTTGCTGAGTAATAAGATTTCTATGATTGCTTTAGCATGAGCTAGGCATCTACATGAGAATAATTTTTTATAGTTCTTGACTATATGCTTAGTCTATTTTTGACTAACCACATAGTCGGGGGCTACACCTATAATTAGGTGCATCAGGAGATGCACCTAGATATTTATTTTTTGAGAAATTTTTATATTTTTCCAGCCCTTCACAGTCTTTGGAGCCACTCGGGAAGATTCAGGCAGAGATGATGGAATCACTCGGCGCCAAAAGCACTCGGTCAAAGAGATTTTTGATTGAGTTCGCTTTGGTCGAAGCGAGTTGTCTCGTCGACCGAAAAGGACTCGGGGCTCTTGTGGAGATTGTGGCAATCGGGTATCCACATGGCAAGCTTATCCTGGAGGTAGGGATAGATTGCGCTGCTATATCTGTAAGCCGAACTTGACTTAGGTGTTACGGTTGCCGATAGAGATAAGGCAATCGGCCTATAGTCACGGTTTGGTAAGATTGAGGAAACCAACTTAGAATAAGATAGGGTTTCCGACTTGTAAACCCTTCCTCCCAAGACTATATAAGGGGGGTAAGGGGCGTCCCTTGAGGGATATCTTAGACTTGATCAGAGATTAGATCCTATGCTAGATGCGAGTTACGACTACATAAGCGAGAACTTTAGAGATCACGAGATCAATAAAGACACTCGGCGGATCGAATCCACCGAAACAGGAGTAGGGTATTACCTCACGAGAGGGCCTGAACCTGTCTAAATCTTCTTTTCCTCCTAACCCATTGTGCTTGGCGATCTTGACTGCGACCCCAGAAAATATATTGCCGAAACCAAGTTTCGACACCTTTGCTATCGAAGTTTCCCTTACATATCTCCATTGTTACAGCACAAAAAGCTCAATTTGAATCTTTGAAAGCCGACTGTAGAGAACCAAAGAATCCAACTCCAAGCTTGAAGAAGATAAAAACAAGGTTGTAGCTGAACTGGAAGGTAAAACTTACAACTTGTATTTCTTGTCTTGATTTTGAAGAATCTCGCCTTTTCTGATAAGTGCTTCCCTAGCTCGTAAAGCAAAAACCAAAGCCCAATTTGAAGTCTTCACCAAGCGAATCAAAAGGGTAGAAACCGTGCGAGATAATATTGCCAATGTTGTAGCTCCAGTGCTAAATGCCATCTTCCAGAATGGTCTCTGTTCTAGCTTGGAGGATGCAACCGAGATCTTTGACAAGCTAAGGAGCATTCCCGACAAGTACATCAAAAACATTGCTGAGGCAGCCACTATGAGAGCAAATCAAGCCGTTGCAATGACAAAGTCACTGTATCCTCTAGTGCATAAGGCAACAATTAGGGATGGCTTTGCAGACGGAACTTTCGAAGAGCGGGTGTTGGAACTAATCAACGAAGCTGAAGAGTCTACACGGAAGATAGCCAAAGATGTGATAGAAAGCTTCTAGAATTAAGCTTTCATTGAAATATAACTGATGATTGTAAAAGTCTAATTTATTTATGATCTTGTTCTAACTATAATTTGTATATATAGTAAGAAAACTTTTATCCGACTATGCTAAGCCTAAAACTTAGTTCAGTATTCAAAAATTTTTGCAATACTTCTCAACAACTCAGCCAAAACAAAAGCAATGATAAGCCAAACCAAACACTTAAATAAGTTTTGAAGCCAAAATAATTCTCCATTATTATTATGAGTAGTCCTTGACTGGCTACTCAAGAAGGCAAATTACTTGACGTAGGTAGTCGAGAGAAAGAAGATACATGATATAAAACTAAAAAAATAGAAACGACACAAATGCTCAATGTTCTAGGAATTGTCATCTTCTCGCTTCAAACGATAAGCCCCTGGACGAGTCACTTCAGAGATAATATATGGCCCTTTCCATAAAGGAGATAGCTTGTGTTTGTCCTTAGTCGTCTGAATTTTTCGTAGAACCAAATCACCAACTATAAAAGCTCTGGAACGAACATTACAATTGTGATAGTTGTTGGTATTTCTTACGATCACAGATTAATCCACAAGCGCACGGAATACCGTTGTAGCACTTCACCCGGGAGTATTCCAAGGTATCGAATTCACAAGGAACATGTGTGAATTATCTAAGGGTCAGGTTCATCCAAGGACAACAAGAATATATAGGCGAAGGTATAGAGAGGATTTCTATGGTTGTGGCTCTAGATAGACGGTAAGCTTCTCGCTCTATTTACTTACTTCGGGCATTGGCTTACACTTAGTCTGTCGAGTGACTCCGACATACAGCTCTACGACGTACCCGAACGTGGAGGATTGCAAAGGATGGATAGGGCTGTCACCACCTACTGCCTACCTCTACAACCCGTGGAGTATGCGCCAAACAAAGGTAAACCTAGCCTAGACATCACGTCTACGCTATTGATTACTATTCTAGTCTTGGCCAAGAAGTTCCATCTTCATCAAGAATCTTAGACTAGAGCACCCACGAATGGACGATGATCCTGTAAGTAAATGAAGTAAAATACTTACTCAATGGAAAAGATTACAACCATAGAAAATCATGAACACTTAGTCAATTGAACAAGCACCTGTCGAGGTACAAGATTGGAGGTCAGTACCGAGATACCTAGCACTCCTCCGGACTACCCCTCACTCTCTTCCCTACTTTCTAAGCACTAGAGAGGTAGGGCTTCACCTTTGGAATGAAGGTTTGATCTTCTTGTGTGTTGTTTTTAAGGTGAAGCCTTACCCTCCTATTTATACTAATCCTAAGGCGGTTCTACGTCATTCTTCCCGTGAATCACTCATAACTATCATAGGGTAGTAATCCAGAGCGTCCACATGCAAGGTGATGGCGAGAGGCGGTGCTAGGGGGTCGGCCGAACTGGTGGTTCGACCGAACCACCAAGGTCTCCTCTCACACCTATCTTTTGCTGAGTGACTGGTGTGTGGCCCCTTGCCTTGGATACCCTTGGCCCGTGGTTGAATACATTGGTTTAGTACTGATTGTGGGCCCTTCAATCCACGGGATGCTAGCATGGTGAGCGTTGATTGGTTGGAGTTGTGTTTCTTCACCATGTAGGTATGCTTTTGCTCCATTTTAGTGTACTAATCACATGCATATAAATATTCCCCAACACTTGTGAAACGGATTAGTAAATATCCCTACCGCTATGTTGATGTTCATCTTTTTATCCGTTTTATGCAGGGATTGACGGTTGGATTTTAGAATTTAAGGATTGTCAACAAGCTCCCCCACACTTAAGCCCTTTGCTTGTCCTCGAGTAAAGGTTAAGTACTAAGGTGGATCATGACTTCTTTTGGTATGATGCTGGCATACAAGTTATTCCAAAACATACCTACATCTGTGAATCTTGATGTGTCTATCATGTTATCTTGGGTTATTGAGGAATGGAACAGTCAAGGTTTAAGTCATCTTCATTCCTTCTGCTAAGTGACTTGGGTTTTTGTTGATGGTCGTGAAGTACCAATTATGGAATAAAAGGGAATTAGCTATTCTTATACTCATATAGGTTTAGAATTAATAAAGTTCCACATGTCCTTGAGAATATTTGAATGCAGGAACTTATATGAATAAATGAAGTGAAAGCACGCTCGCGTGGCGAAGAAACATAACTCCGATCAATCGACGCTCGCCACGTCAGCATCTCACGGATTGGAGGGATCACAAGTCAGGTGAAACCAACTTAAAGTGGGGCCAAACACTTGGGACCCGCCATAAGGGCCCACCTGTGAGCCATTGAAGAAAGTTGGTGGGGGTTGGAGCAGTTGAGGGTTCAGCCGAACCACCCTCAGCTCCAATCCATCCCCACCTTCCACTTGGATGGCCAAGATGAAGCTCCAATGACGGTTGTGCAAGTTTGGCAGTTGCAAACCAACTTCCCAACCGTCATTTGGAGGTTATAAAAGGTTGCTTCACTTCACTTTCAACACACACCACAAGTAGTAGTTTCTACATTTCATACTTAGTCTCTAGGCTAGTGGAGTTAGGAGTTAGTTTAGAGCTTCTACTCGGTTTCGAGTCGTCCTTAGGAAGTCAGGTATGTATTTTGTATCTTAATTCCTTTGTACGACTTTGATCAATATAATATATTTACCTTCTCGTATATGAGTATGGTTCATATTCTACTTGCTTCGATATATGTCCCATCTATAGTTTATATGATAATTATAAAATGGTTAGACGAGTAACTCTATTGCCACGGTCACGGTCCAATGTGCATGTAGGATGTAGGTGTGCTCTTAACTTAGTCATTGACGTCCTGGGAGGCAAGGGTAACTATGACAATGTAAGCGTGGTGCTTAGATTGTTCCATAGACATTGGTTATGGTCATATCGCACGAGTTGTAGAGGTAGGCGGCAAGTGGTGACAACCCTGTCTGTCCTTTGTAATCCTCCACGTTCGGGTATGGTGTAGGGCGGACGGTAAGAAATCGCCTTTGGTGGCAGGTCAGGCCACTGGAGGTAGTACCCCCGTAGTCCTGGGAGCATAGAACTAGGTAACTAATCATGAATATAATTGTTTGTATAACTTGTACAACTATACTAGAAGAACATTAAGAACCTAGCTCTAACACTATAGTCTCCACTTAGCATTAGTATATTATTTGTTAGGACTCTTCTATGTGTGTCATACTACCATCCTGTCATCTATCTCTTATCCCTGCCTAGACTTTGGCATCTCAACTATAACGTATGAATATCCATAGTAACTTAATATTTTCTTCTTGACCACCGTCTTCCCTTGGGTTAAAATAAATACGATACCTCGGAATACTCCAGGGTGAAATGCTACAACAGTATATTCGTGCGCCTATGGATTTATCTGTGAATGTAAGAAATACCAACAGTTTTTCAATAGATTTTCAAAATGGAAAAAACATTACTTTACTCCTCGGATGATTTTCTCATGTCGCTCACTGTGTTTGATTCCTCACCAAGGCTTTGGTTTTGCCATTTCCTCATCCTACTTCTAATAAGGCTTTCATGGAGCTCAGGTAGGGGAAATGTAACGCAGACTCGAATTACATATATTGCAAAGTCAAAGAGTGGACCCAAGCAAAGAGCACATTATATAATCATGATCAAGAAGTGTATGTGTGATGGCACATGGATTGTATATGGAAGTTGGATACTCCTTTTGTCATAATCTCTATTTTTTATTTTGGATGGCATTGCTACTTATATATATATATATATATATAGGATAGCCCATGACTCCTTTGCAATGATATTAGAGAGATCAAAAATTCCATGGAGTATTTGGATATATGAATGGATGGAAAATGTGGTTCAATGCTGAGTGTGTTTGTGTGATCTTGATCATGAGAATACGAAAAGCAATCTAGCTAGGGTCAACAATTTGACTTAGCTCAATGTAAGACAAGCAACATATGCATAGGGTTCAATGTGGTAGGAATATAACATCATCGAGGAGTTTTTAAAGCTATGGGTTTTGGATTTTCAAAATAAAATACCCAAGCATCTCATGCAGTATGGAAGAAAGTTATTCATTACCAAACTATATCTCATTCGTCAATCACTTAGGTAACATGCTTTCCCTAAATATATGATTTCACACATAACAAGTGAATGTTATAGGAATAAAATGTATGTAAGCTAACCAAAATAAATCATGTTGCTAAGGATGAAACATTAGTTTGAGATTAAATTTTTATATTTGTTGTGCTATATATAAAAATTATTTTAAAATCATGAAACATGGCAATAGAGAGTTAGGGTTCACAAACCGTAGCATCGGGAAAATTTGAAGCTGAGCGGAGACCGTCCTGGTTTGGCCGAACCACTTTGGGTTCCAAATGTGCTGATCTTTTTTGTAATGGCCCGTGCGCTATTGTGTAACATTGTTGTGGGTGGTCCTCAAGAGATTTCGCTTTTAACAATCTGAGGGACCCCCATACTTGTTCTTGTACATGTGGACTTTATTCGAAACAAATATAAGTGGAAACAAATGGTAATTCTACCGGTGTGACAAATTAGGGAACTTATTTTATTGAATTCAAATAAATCAAGGCGCTTACAACAATTGGGAAATAAACTAAAGTAAACTAACCGCCTGAAACTAAAGATAACTAGGGAAGGTTTTTATGGTGATGGTGCCTGATAAAGGTCATCGTTCCCTACGGCCTTATATAGACATTTCATTTTAGCACAAAGCCCGCGATGGAGGGTATTAAAGTCGTCTTTCAAATCAGCTATTTCTAAATTACCCTCTGCTACTAGATTGTGCAACCTCTTATTTTCTAAACTCAACTCTTTTATTATGGAGGTTAAATGCGCTATTGAGGGCACCTTGGGGGATTTCTCCCCGCTGCTCTCAAATTTTCTTGCCGCCCTCTTGATTGGAGGCGGCGAGACAACGAGCCTCACCTTGTTGCTTGATGACGAGGATCCGATGGACTCCGCCAATCTCTTCTCCTTCGGTGTAAGTGCCTGTTTAAGCACCTTCCCATAGCCCATGGGGTTCGCACCCCTTGGATTTGGAAACAACGTTGCAACGACGGACTTTCCAGAGAATAGGACGACGTGTCTAGGCTGTACCGGTGGCTGCTAATATCTCCTGATTTGGTTGCCACGTACCAGCGTATCGCTCCCCCGTTTTAAACGCCAGACAAGGAACATCATCCCCATGAAAGAGGCGAGTCTTCACCAGCCATTTAGGACCGAGCTTCACCATCGTGGGTCGTTGATAGCGACTTGATGACCGAGCCTAGACTTTCTACGCTCTTCTTGGTGAGGGAGATCACGCGCAGCCAAACGGGGGACTGAAATAGGCCTAGCCTGGTTCAGTCGAACCCTGGCTGGGTCCGTTCGGCCTCCCGTCAAGACAGTTGGGCGAAATGATGGCTAGGGGCTCAATCTTCATGGCTCAGACCTCCTCCATCATGTGACCATCCACATTAACGAGGAGGTTCGCCGGAGTGGGCTCACCGTCAAGGTCGAAAGTCGAACTGGAGGATGTGAATGGTATTAGCCCCTTGCCGGCCATGGTGATGAATAGGTATGTTGTGCTGAGGTTTGAAGGTGAAGTGGGAAGAGTGGAGAAGAAGGGATGAGTTTGAAGGGTTTTTAAAAGTTGAAAACCCCCCACAACCAACTCATTTTTCAGTGGATCAAGCCAAGATAAGCGGGGTGAAGAGGATAGAGTTCATGTGCGAAAGTTGGAGCGTGACGGCACCGAGGGTGGTTCGGCTGAACCTAGGGTTCGACCGAACCCCTGTGGGCCCTGGCCACCTTAAGTTTTTTGGGTTACTTAGAAATAGATAAGGGGGATATGTATATACTAGTCTAGGTAGTTAAAAACCATCGAGGAACTAAGGTAGGGCATTTAAATCAACTAGTTCAATTGTATCTACCTCCCTCTCTAGATATTTATTGGTTCAAGAAAAACTTTTAAGCGATGGCCATTTACCTTCAAGATGTTACGTTCGTCATTTTGGAGTGTGATTGCTTCGTGTGATGACGTGTTGATGATGGTGAATGGACCTTCCCATTTGCTTTGGAGTTTTCCGTGATCGAATAGCTTGACTCTTGAGTTGAACAATAAGACCTTATCGCCGGGCTTGAACTCTTTTGGCTTTGATCCGCTTATCATGCCATCTTTTTGTTCTCTCATTGTAAATCATGGCATTGTGGTAGGCCTTGTCTCTCCATTCTTCTAGGTCGGAGAGCTGCATCTTCCTACGAGCCCTGGCTTGATTGAAGTCCATGTTCCATTTTCGGATAGCCCAGTATGCCCTATGCTCCAACTTGACGGACTACTTTGAAGTAAACAGGATCACTAGAATTACCGGAATCTACACGACAAACTGTTAATGACCAAATTTGGTAAGCATATTATCAGATTGGAACTAAAGCCAAAGCGGATTTGGAAGAGAACGTGATCGTTGGAAACAGAGTGCGCACTGAGTCAGGAGTCAAATCGGCTGGGGTGTTCATCGACTGAGGCCGAATCTGACAAGGATAGCCGATCCAGCTGATTCCGATAAGGATAGCTGATATAGCCGATCTCGGTAAAAATATGTTGGAATTATCATTGGATTCGGTTTAAAGTGCTTCATGAGGATTGCCATACGTGGATAGAGTCCAAAGAAGGCAATTGTATCTATTAATTAGTTTCCTTATAGATAGTGTCTGTAAGAGTCTGTTTTAGGCAATTATCTGTAATTTGAACTGTAATAGAGATAGGAATCGTGTCTATCAAGGACATATCTTGTATCTAGGTATAAATATGACCCAGGACCTTGTAATTTAACAAACAATCAATTCAATACAATCTCGGCGCATCGCCACCCTTTTTCCTTTAATTATTTCGATGAGTTCTTGCTTCGTGTTGGCCTGCATCGAGTTCGATCTCCAGCGAAAGGTAAAACTTGTTATGGCGGCTTGCCCTCTCGGGATTAGTGCTTCCATCATTATGATACTCTAATCCTGTTTACGTAAATTGTCGAGTTATCATATATGCTATATAATCCAGATCGATTCTGCTATCTAACCCTAATCGGCTAGTCTCTGTTATTAGATAACAGCCGATAGGGTTAGATATTACTATCGACTTAGATTATATAGTGTATCCACCATCTCGAAAAGCTTTCATCGACTTGTTTAGATCTTATACTTCTATGTATGCTTAATGCTGCATCGGTTGAGTCCGACCTATTAAGTAATACTTAGAATCATAATATCTATCATGTCTTATGACTGCTACTAGAGATAGTATCGGGGTTTCAGCCAATCTTACCTGTTTTAGCAATCTCATTTATTTTATGTTTACTTGATATGCTAAATCTGCCCTTTATATTAAGATCTCACTGTGACGAAATATGATAATCTTGTCATCGATTTGTTAGGTTATCTTAACACTTGATCAGTCCCTATGTAACGTATTCAATCTATAGTGATATCTTAGTATAAAGTGGTATCGGAGTACTAGCCGATACATGTTAGATTTATGACATCGGCTATGCTATAAATATGTATACTGTCTCGGTACGCTACCGATCTATCCCAATCACTTGGTTTAAATGTACTTCGAGATTTAGATTATATATTATGAATATCTACAGCCGATCAATTAGATTTTATTTTCCCTGGCCGATTCAATAGATACTGCATCGGCTTAACAACGAACGATATGTCATCGGCCACCAGCCGATCGGCTATCGTTTACAGACTAATACTTGTTTTCTTTCTTTGTTTCTTGTTGGTTGCAAGATCAAACCAACTAGTACACCCTACGAACCAATAAAACAAGATTTGGACCTTCACTATGTAAAGCAAACCTCTCAGGCCAGTGCATGGGAATTTTCTCATCAACACGCTTTTGACATGCCCAGTGGGACACGATTACGAGACAGACACCTTGGTGGACATCAAGACTTCCGACGTTGACCAGGAGAACATTATTCCTGTGACAATGGATAAGCTAACGCCAAAGCACAAGGCCGAACTCGAGGAGAGCATGAATAAACTACAGACCCAGTTCTTGCACTCCTTTGTTCAAACTTGATCAGGGACAGTCATCCAAAAGTACAAGGTGAAATTGCCAAACGATGATGAGCCTGAGTCAAGTTCTGGCAAAAGTGGAAAACATCAGGATGCCAAATAGGAGGAAGGCCCAGAGCTGGACAATCTGCAGGACAGGATTGACTATGCCCTGCACCACGCCCTGATCAACCAATTGGGGATTCTTGTTAACACTTTGAACAACATGATCGGTTCGGTGGTCGATGCTAAGATTGTTGAACATCAGGCCAAGGGACCAATATTCCTTCCTGAGGGAAAATTTCCTCCATATAGGACTCTGGCTACCGACGGGTTGCAACCTGTCTCAGGCATAGCCCCAGGACAGTCGATGGCGTCAGCATCGGCACTCGAAAAGCCGATCGCATCATCATCCACGCCAAAACAGCCAGAGTTCAATCCTATGCTTCTAGTTAAGCAGCAACCTCAGCACGGGGGACACAACATCCATCAAGTTTCTCAAGAACAAATTAATGCCATGTTCAGGACAAGCCAGCTGATTGTCGAGCCAAATCAGCAGACACCAATTCAACATGCTTTCAGTACGTAGTATTAGCCGATCGACTCTTAGTTTCTTCCTAACCAACAACCTCCCATGATGCATCAGTCTCATCAGCATCACGTGGGAGGCATTATCAATTCCCTCTATCAACCTCATTTGCCTTAGGCGCAATATCGGCAAGGGGGACCACCTCAGCCCCAGTACCTGCCTTAACTTGATCAATTCGAGCCAATGCAGCAGCAGGTGCAGGGAGGACATCAGCAAAAACCTTGGGTCGACATGATAGCTGACATAATGAGAGACAATTCGGCCTCAAGCCCAAGGAAACCGATAATATGTATCGGTACCCATATCCGAAATACTTTGAGAGGGTGCCACTGCCAAGCCGATACAAGATGTCAGATTTTTCAAAATTCTTAGGGCAGGATAACGTGTCAACTTATGAACATGTTAGCTGATTCTTGGCTCAATGCGGTGAGGCATCGGCTACTGACGCTCTGAGGGTTAGATTATTCCCTCTCTCCTTATCTGGGGCGGCTTTCACTTGATTTTCTTCTCTACCATATAATTCTGTGCAAAGCTGGGCTGATTTGGAGAAACAGTTTCATAGATACAGTTTCATAGAAATTGTCCGATCTGACAACTATCAGGTAGAAGCATAATGAATATGTTCAGGATTACCTTCAAAGGTTTAGGGACATGAGGAACAGATGCTATAGCCTGTTTTTTTTGGACTCCCAGCTAGCCGATCTCGCTTTCCAGGGCTTGTTGACGCCCATCAGAGAGAGGTTTTCGGCTCAAGACTTTGAGAGCTTGGCTCACCTAGCCCAAAAGGTAACAACCCACGAGCAAAGATTCCAAGAGGCCAAGAAAGCTTTCAAAAAGGTTAGCCATGTCGCATATGCCTCTGAATCGGAAGAGGAAAGTGATTCTGAAGTGGCAGCAGCCGAATGAGCTAGGAATAAGAAGGTTATTACATGCCAATGAGTCAAAAATTTGGCCAAGGAGGAAAAATTTGATTTTGATGTCACCAAGGTTGATAAAAATTTTTGATATGCTACTTCGGGAGAAACAAATTCACCTTCCAGCCGGTCATGTAATCCCATCAGCTGAAGAATTGAAGAAGAGAAAGTATTGCAAATGGCACAATACCAGATCTCATAGCACCAACGATTGCAAAGTCTTTAGACAGCAGATCCAATCGGCTATCGAGGCGGGCAAGATCAAATTTGAAGACTCGAAGAAGCCGATGAAAGTTGATGGCAATCTCTTTCCTGTCAACATGGTCCACACAAGTGACAGGGTAGCCGATAGAAGGGATTATCGGCCCACACAACCCAAATTTGCCAGGATCATCAATGAATATCAGAAAAAATATGATAGGCAGGAAGAAGATGACAACTTTGATCCCCATTGGAGCTGTGAATTTTTCTGATTTTGCTGGAACAAAGGGATGAGGCTGCCATCGATAGAAGATTGTCCAGCATGTAGCAATTATGGTGGCTACTACGCTGGAGAGTCTAGCCGATCTTGTCCCGAGGGAAATTGGCTGCAACAAAGGAAACTCCCTGTTCACCAGAGGTTGGGTCCAATTCATCAAGATTTTCTGCTGGACCGAGACCATGAACCCACAATGGTGCCCTTCTGATACTTTCACTAAGAGTCAGAAAAGGAGGGTTCAGAGGATGAAGAGCAGGGGACGTTTCCAGGAAGTCCAAGCCAAGATTGATCATCGGCTGAAGAAGAAGAAGCAAGAGCGCCCGAAGAAAGAGTGGCGTGTTAAGAGGAAGGTGATCTTAGCCGATGAGGTCGAAGCCGACAAGGCGAAAAGGTTGGCCAAGGGAAAAGTTGTTGCTTCTACATCGGTTAACATGGTATTTGTATTATCGGCGAATATGAGGCTGACCAAGCTGATGCAGATCTTGTGGAAGAGTCCCAGGCCAAGCTGGTTTTGTCCCCGAAACAAGCCATCTTTGAAAAAACCAGAGGGGACAGGGCATCAACACCTTAAGCCACTATACGCCAAAGGGTTTGTCAATGGCAAGCCGATGTCCAAAATGTTTGTTGATGGAGGAGCTGCCATGAACTTAATGTCGTATGCTACCTTCAAGAAATTGGGCAGGAGTTTAGATGTCCTCATCAAGACCAACATGGTCCTCAAGGACTTTGGAGGAAATCCATCGGAAACCAAAGGAGTTTTGAACGTAGAGCTGACAATGGGCAGCAAGACTGTTCCCACAATGTTTTTTGTCATCGATGGGAAGGGATTGTATAGCCTGTTGCTAGGAAGGGATTGGATTCACACCAAATGCTGTATTTCTTTGATTATGTGTCACATGCCCAAATTCTAGGGTCAAGAAATTTTTGTCAAAACCAAATGACAGTGAAGTTCTTCGATTTTGTGAACCAAACATTTTCATTTCTAACTTAGAAAAAGTACCTCAACCTATTGCACAATTAAAATTTGAGAACAAATTAAAACTTTTTCATTTTTGACTTAGAATGTAGAAACAAACATACATGTGTGCATGAATGTGCATAAAGTCATGTCAATGAGTCCCTTGTGTGTTTGGAATTTGGTTTGCATCTCATGATAGGATTCATGGGCATAAACAAAAGAAGACAATTTCACTAAACAAACCTATAGCCAACCTTGGATGATAACATGTGAATATAAAATTAAATTCAAAAGATCATCTCCTCAGCTCAAGAGAAATTTAATATAACCTTATAACAAAATTAGATACATTTACGAAGTGGGAACACATATCCAAAGAAAGGTCACCCTAATTCTCTAAAAATAATTCAAGCAAGATAAAATCTTGGAAAAATTCATGTAGGTGAAAAAATTATATTTAAATCAATAGAATTTTGGTACAATTTAATAATTAAGTTTGATGCCTCAAAACAAATTAGACAAAATAGTCAAATAATGGGCTAATTAATATCTTTATCGCTAAAATGACATCTTGTTTACAATTTCATTAAAATGCACACAAGTGTGCATGGGAAATAATTTATTCAAATACTAGGTCAATTATCATGAATAAATATATTTTTATAGTATTTTTTCTCTGTTTAAGTCTCCTAAAAATTCAAACAAGTTTCCAATTTCCCCATCTTTGTTTAATTTCTGAGAGCAAACCATAAATGATTTTTTTGTGTAACCAAAGAAAATGGAATCTAGGTATGCTCACCTACCTCCAGTAAAATTTTCACAAATTTATCATGTCCACATATTAACTTATAAAGCTACAAATATAGGGGAGAGAACTAAATCTGAAAATTCGTCCAAAGGCCCTTACACCCAAATACTTACCCATCCCTCACTCACCCACCTAGCTTGTCACGTGTTGGACCCACTTGGCAGCCTCCACAGCTTGCTTTTCCTCTGTCCCTCTCCTCTAGCCGACCGGGAACGCGTGAGATAAGCAGAGAGCGAGGGAGTGAGCAATCACCGGCGTGCTCGACACGTGGCCACGACGTGTCAACAGCGCAGGCTCCACCTCCTGCCCTCTAATCTCCCCAAAACGCGTCGCCCAACCTCACTCTCCAACACAGAGCTGAGGAAACCTAGAGAGAAGAGCACCTGTGTCCCTTTCCCTCCATCTTCAACGCCGGCCAGGAAGCCGACGACCGTCGCCGTTGCCGTTTGAGCCACGGTCATCCCCTCTCTTTAGCATTCCATACTCACCGCACAATGCCGAACCCTTTCCTATTTGACCCCATCGCATTTGGTGCACTGCAACAACGGGAATGCCGTCGCGCCCCACAGGAGTCCGGAGCACACACCAAGCACCGTCGCCATGACGTCGTCGCCATTTTGAACACCGTGGACCAAATCAGGCCAAGCTACTCCGCCATCAGCATCGCCTCGACGTCCTCTTCAAGACTCCCCAAGAACCCTAGCCAATGATCAAGTGAACGTGTAGATTGGGCATCTTCTTCCTCAGCTCTGGCCGCTGCCTTCATCACCGATTCCGATCGTTCCGGTGAGCTCCGCGTTGATTCATTGTACATGTAACCTCCCTAGGACCTCATCACCATCATGCATGCCTTTCTCTGGCAGCTCGTCGATCCGTTCATGCTGTCACCGTTCACCCAAGGAGGAGTGTCACGGCCGAGCCTATTCGTGAGATTTCACCGATGACCAGCCCTAACCATACATCGTCAACCTTTCGGTGAGTACCCTAGTGCCTCACAAGTCCACATGCATGCACCAATTTACACTCAATCCGACTCTAGCGCAATATGCTCCACCACCTCGAACCAAGCCGCCGCTTGCACTGCCATCTATAGGATCGAATGCCCAACGAAAAGCCAACCAGAGGGGGGGTGAATGGTTGAGTACCCCAAAAACAAAGTTTTAGCAGAAATAAAACTTTACCTCTATTTTCTGAAGTCCGGTCTGACCGAGGGTGTCGCACCGGTCTGACCGTGCTGTTCAGCCGGTCTGACCGCCTGATGACCTTCGGTCTGACCGCCCGTAGCCGATCGCCTCAGCCGATTTGCCTGTAGTAGCCGATGCCGATGAAGTCCGATGCCTGCCGGTCTGACCGCAAATGTACTCGCGGTCTAACCGGGAAGAAGGCGTGGTCTGACCGCCGTAGTGTCTGCGGTCTGACCGGTTAGCAGATCCGGAATACGCCGCCGCATCGAGTAAGAAGTAGACACAAAAAATTCTCAAGAAGATTGATCTTTATTGAAACTCTCTGTGTTTACAAAGTGCAAACAAAGCACTCCTCACAAAATCTCAATCTAAACTTGAAAGCCCTAACTTGAGAAACTCTAAAACTCGAACTCAAAATCGATACCGAGAGGCCACGCCTCCCCTCACTATTTATACACAAAATCCACAGCCAAGAGCCACGAATCCTACTCATACAAGAAGCCCTTATCCACTAGGAAACCTTCTCGTACAAGAAACAAACTATACATAAACCAACCGTAACAATCCCGGTTTTCCTAAAACCGAAATTCCGCTTTCCATACGCAACAATATCTCCATTGTATGCCATATGGAAACTTTCCAATCATGTGCACTAATCTCTACCCTTCAGCATCCCGCATGATCCTCATCTCGAACGTCACCTTATCTCCAAGTTGACTCCGACTCGATCACCGGCAACACTTTCCCGAGGCGTAAAGAATACCTGCACACAATTAAATAAAGAATACCATATCCGAGCACAAGCTATCCAAACTTGACTCATTGTTAGCATAAACAACCAGACACGTGCATAGGAACACGAAACTTCCATGTATGTATAAGGAAACAAACCGAAACCAAAACCGAAACGAAATCGGCAACCGGCCGGATTGGTTTCGGCCGGCTCGACCGCAGCAACGCGCCCTGGTCGTCCGCCGAAACACCTCCTGGCCGATCGACAGAACACTCCCTGGCCGATCGGCTATGGCGCCGATTGAACACCGTTCATCGTCCGAAAATTCAACTCTTTCAAAATCAAAACACTCAAATCAATAAATCCCAAATAACCAATTGTTCATCATTAAATAAAGAATCAAACACACTTTGATTTTACAATTGGCAAACAAAATAAAAGAGTTGTTTTGGTGTTTGAAAAGTTAAAAAACAAAAATGATAAAAAGCATTTGGAGCTCAAAAATCAAAGAAAATTTCTCCCCCTTTTGAAAAGAAAGAAAATCCTTTGACCCCAAAAAAAACTTGCAAATTCTTGTGCACTTTTTATGCAAATGTTCTCCCAAACAACATTATTTCCTCCCCCTTTTGACAATGAATTCATCAAGCATAGGAATTATGTTTATTTAATTGTCAAGAGCTTAGCACCATACATAAAACAAGTCAAGTCATGTGTTGCAATAATAAGAAGATAAATTTATCAATTAGATAGCAAATATGCATTAAAGTAAAATCATGAATCAAATATTTTATAATTAAGAGCAATAACACAATAAGAATTCATGAATTTCAATGATTTATAATGCAACATCTTTACAAGCACATAGGTTGAAAGATAAACCCAAATATATATACCTATTGCAATCTTTATTCTTTCTCAAATATACCTTTTTGCACATATAATTTAAGAGAAAAACCTTTTCATATTGATTTGAGCCATATTTGTTGCTCGTATTTTTTTCTCTCAATTATTCCGAGTACGTCCTTGTCGTCAAGACTGTTTCCAAGGATTCGGTACTCATTATTTTTGCTCACATCGAATACGTCCCTGTCGTCAAGACTGTTTCCAAGGATTCGGTATTCATTTTTTCTCTCATAGATAATATTTTATTCTCTTTTCACAATGAGAAATTTTAAGTAATTTGAGGAATATTAAAGCAACATAATATATATACAAGCATTTAAAATCCAACACAAGTACGAGTATCAACATTGCATATTTCTTTAATTCAAGTATTGCTTTAAAGTGTCATGCATTATTTCTCTTAAATATAAAATCTAGATCACATAAAAATACTAGAATACATATAAGCTACGCTAGTGACAAATAAATCTTCATAATATTGCTAACATGCACATGATCAACAATATGTATGGATAAAGCTCTCTTTTTTTAATTTATTTCAATCATATAGCTTGATAAATCAAAGAGCACAAAAACTCCCCTCAAAACATGCTAAAAGGATGAATGATTCCCAATTCCCTCGAAGAAAAGCAAAGCGAGAAGAATCCAATGGTTTTGTAAAAATATCAGCAAGTTGCAATTTTGTATCCAAAAATTTCAATTCAACATCTTTCTTCTCAACATGATCTCGCAAGAAGTGAAAACGAATATCAATGTGTTTGGTGCGTGAGTGTTGAACAGGATTCTTAGCAATATTAATGGCACTTGTATTATCACAATAAAGAGGCACATTTTCAAAAACAAGTCCATAATCTTTTAAAGTAGAAATCAGCCAAAGAATCTGTGAACAACAACTAGCAGCAGCAACATATTCAGATTCAGCAGTGGATTGAGCTACACTAGACTGTTTCCTAGAAGACCATGCAATCAATGAAGTTCCAAGAAAATGACATGTTCCACTAGTACTTTTTCTATCAATTCGATAACCCGCAAAATCAACATCTGAATAACCACTTAAGCAAAGAGAAGATGAAGTTGAATACCAAATACCAAACTCAAGTGTATGACTCAAATACCTCATGATGCGTTTGACCGCTTGACGATGAGACGCATGTGGAGAAGCTTGAAAGCGCGCACACAAACACACAACAAATTGTATGTCTGGTCTAGAAGCAGTGAGATACAACAAAGATCCTATCATGCTTCTATACTCCTTTTGATCCACAGCTTCACCATCTTCATCGGGATCAAGAACAGCAGTAGATCCAATTGGTGTAGAGATTGGCTTGCAACTCTCCATCTTGAACTGTGCAAAAGATCTTTGGTGTACTTTGTTTGATGAATAAACATACCTTGAGGTGTTTGCTTGATTTGTAAACCCAAGAAGTACGACACTCACCCATCATACTCATCTCAAACTCCCTACGCATAGTCTCAAAGAAATTCTACAACCAAAGAGTGAGTTGAACAACCAAAGATGATATCATCAACATATATCTGAACGAAAAGTTGATTTTCACCATGCTTAAGAACAAAAAGCGTTTTATCAATTTTTCCCATTTGAAAACCTTTTTCAAGCAAAAAGTTCTTAAGTCTGTCATACCATGCTCTAGGTGCTTGTTTCAAACCATATAAAGCTTTTGAAAGTTTAAAAACATGGTTGGGAAAATCAAGATTTTGAAAACCCGGTGGTTGTTTAACATAAACTTCTTCCTGTATAAAACCATTTAGAAAAGCACTTTTAACATCCATTTGAAACAATTTAAAACCTTTAGAAGCAAAAAGCTAGCAAAAGCCTAATTGCCTCAATCCTAGAAACAGGAGCAAAAGTTTCATCAAAATCCAAACCCTCCACCTGAGTATAACCCTGAGCAACTAGTCTAGCCTTATTGCGAACTATCAAACCATCCTCATTTTGTTTATTTTTGAAAACCCATTTGGTTCCAATAATATTATGTCCAAAAGGAGGTTCAACTAAAGACCAAACTTTATTTCTTTCAAAATTTTCAAGTTCTTCATGCATGGCGTTAATCCACGATTCATCGGTTAATGCATGAGTAACATCTTTGGGTTCAAAAGAAGCAACAAAAGCAGAATTCGCACAGTCATGCGCAGTTACCTTAGATCTCGTTGTCCGCTCATTTAAATTACCTATTATTTGTACCGCGGATGTCGTCGCTGAATGTGCAAGGGTGCAGTGATCTCGAAGTTGATTCACATTCGGTTCAGCATCGGTCGTGGTCCCCGAAGAATCTTCTTGATTGGAATCGACGAGTCCGAAGAGGTTGGCCCCCGTCGGTCGACCGGTCTCTCGTCGGTGACGGCCAGGGCAGCCTCCCTCGGCGATCGACGGCACTGGCCGGTCCGACGGCAGGTCGACCTCATCGTCATCGTCGTCGCTTTCGTCTTCAAAGATTCGACCAAACTCCCCGATCCCGTGGCCGTGTACCGAAAATCTGGTCTAGTACGGGACTAGCCTCATCAAAAGTGACTTCGCAAGTCTCGACAATTTTGTTAGTCTCCAAAAGAAGTACACGATAGCCACGAGTGTGTGCGGGATAACCAAGAAATAAACCATCAATTGAACGTGATTCAAACTTATCCAAATTTCCAGATTTTAACACAAAGCACTTGCAACCAAAAACACGCAAATGTGAAACTTTAGGTGACGACCAAAACGAAGCTCATAAGGAGTTTTGCCAAGTTTAGAACGCAAGAAAATGCGATTAGAAACATAGCAAGCAGTGTTAATAGCTTCGGCCCAAAATTTTCTAGGTGTGTGATATTCATCTAGCATTGTCCTAGCCATTTCAACCAAAGAACGATTTTTTCTTTCAACAACACCATTTTTTTGAGGAACACGTGGAGAAGAAAATTGATGTTCAATTCCTTTTCAACACAAAAATGTTCAAAAGATGCATTTTTAAATTCACCACCATTATCACTTCTAATTGTTTTCAAAGAGTTGGGAATTTCACAATTCAAGCGAAGAAAAAGACTTCGAAAGTGTCCAAAGGACTCGTCCTTAGTTGCCATGAAGAAAACCCAAGAATATCGAGAAAATCGTCAACAATAACTAACACATACCATTTTCCTCCAACAGATTGCACTCTAGCTGGACCAACAGTGTCCATGTGTAAAAGTTGTCCCTTGCATCCGTTATCACAAAAAGAATTGGTGTGTGAGAAGAAGCAACCATTTTACCATGACGACATGGTGCACAAACCAAATCAAGATCCTTTTTGAGTTTTGGCAAACCACGAACAAGATCCAAACCACTTAAACGAGTCAAATGATCAAATCCAACATGACCAAGTCTATGATGCCAGAACATCAAATCTTTGTTGAATTTTGCAACTAAACAAGTAACAAAAGGAGAAACAGGGTTTTTAAAATCAGCTTTAAAAACTCTCCCATAACGAGAAATGTTCAAAACAGAATCACCACAAGAGTCAAATATTTTACTTCCAGTTTTCTTGAAATGAACTTCAAAGTTTTCATCAACAATTTGTGAAACTGAAAGTAAATTGTATTTTAAATCTTCTACCAAAGCTACCTCTTTTAATTCAAACTTGTCACTTACCTTGACGGATCCGGTAGCGATAACGGCACTTGTTGAAGCATCCCCAAAGATTATTGATTCCATCTTGGATGCCAACTTGAGGGAGGAGAACCACTTCTTATCACCGGTCATGTGCCGCGAACAACCGGAGTCCATGATCCACACGTTCTCCTTCCTCGCCACGAAAGCCTACAAAACAAAGGATGTCGAGGCCTCAGTGCTCGGGTTAGTTAAAAGAAACTTAGGAATCCAAGATCGAGACACACGACCGTAGATCCAATAGGCACAAAACCACGAGAAAAATAATTTTGGAATTTTCGAAAAATTCCTTCGGGGCCGATCGATCGCTGCGACGCCGGTCGACCGTGCGCCATCGCCGGCCTCGACCGAGGCAGTGTCGTCGGTCGACGGAAGCGGGCCGGCTCGACCGATGGACCAATCGCGTCCGACCGGTCTTCCCGAGGAAACCAGATTTTTGCCACTTTGATTTTGCAAAATTATTTTCTCTTTCCTTTTTTTTTCGTGCTAATCTGAAACAAAAACCAACAAGATGACCATCTTTACCACAAAAAGAGCAAGAAAACTTTTCTTTAGTAACAGATGGTTTTGAAGAATTGGGTTTAGTTTCTTTTAAATAAACAGAAAGAGATGGCAAATTTCCAAAGCAGACTTGAAAACTGTTTTCATGGTGTTAGGTTTTGTCAAAATTTCACCGTTTTCAGTTATTCCTAAAACATTTGGAGGATTTTTGGTGAAATAGTCATGAGCATCAAAACCTATTCCCTTATTGTCGCTACACACTTTTGATTTGTCCAAAATCATGTTAAGTTGTTTCTTACCATCGGAAAATTTTTGCAAAGAACTTTTCAAGTAAGAAACTTCTTTTCCAAGATTAACACAATTTTCACAATCAATTAAAACATCTTTGCCTTTGCGACATTTAGAGCAAGAAACTACCTCATCTTGTTTAACTATTTCTTCCATGTGCTTAACACGAGCTAAAGCATCTTTTAGTTTTAATTCATTAGCATCACAAGTTAAACAAGATTTAGAAGCTAAAACTTGAGAATTATTGACATCTCTAATTTTTGAAATTTCCAGCATTAAAACCTCATAATTTTTGCAATTATCATCATTGGAATAAGAGATTTCAATCTAGACATTTCAGCATTTAAAGATTCAATTACAAATTCTTGTTTTTTAAACATTTTCTCACATTTTTTATTCTTAGCACTTAAAACAAGAATTGCATCTTCAAGTGAGCTTACCTCATTTTCTTCATCTGAAGAATCTTCATCTCCATGCGTCATGAGACAAACGCCGAAGATGTTCTTGCCCTTCTCCTCCTCACTGTCAGAGACTATGTCGCTGAGTGGCTCAAAAGCGGCATAGACTTGACTCAGCACCTTCTTGATCATCTCCTTGGAGCGCCTACCCTTGGGTTTGTCATCCTTTGTCTTCTCAGCGCTCTTGTCCTCCTTCTTGCTCCTCCCAAGCTTGGGGCAGTTGGAGCGGATGTGATCCAAGGCGCCGCATTCAAAGCAACGCATTGGTCCTCCTTTCTTCCTGAACCTAACTCTGTTCATAGCTCTGGAAAGCTTGTTAGTAGCAAGAGCCAAGTCCTCCTCCTCGAATTGCTCGAGTTGTTCATCGGACATCTCGTTAATCAAAGCAAGAGCATTTGAAGATGATGAAGAAGCAACATCGAAGAAGTCGAAGGAGAAATCAAAGCACTTGACTTAGAATCCGTTTTTCGAGAAAGAATATTCATCTCATGAGTTTTGAGTTTTGTATAAAGCGAATCCAAAGTCAAATTTGCCATGTTAACAGATTCTTGAATAGAAGTTACTTTCATCTCCCAAACAGACATATCAAGACCATTTAAAAAGTGGCAAGAAATCTCGATCGTGGATAATTAGTGTCATAAGAAGAATCAACGGATCCAAGATTGCTCAAGATTTTATTAAACCTACCAAGATAGTCATCCAAAGCTTCAACAGTTTCATCTCAAATTTTATATATTCCTTTTTAAAAAGATCTCGACGAAGTTCTTTTATGTTTGTAGTTCCTTGATGAAAGTTTTTCAAAGCGTTCCAAATTTCATTAGCAGTTCGATGATGAGAAACACGATCAAAATCAAAACGCGAAATTCCATTCAACAAAATATTGCGGGCTTTGCAATTGTTATTAAACTCGGTTTTCAAAGCATCAGTATTAATGGCATCGGGTATGGTGTAGGGAAGCGTAACCTTTTGCCACACATCATAGTCTTGAGCAATGATGTAAGATTGCATCTTACTACACCAATACGCAAAATCGGTGCCATCAAAACATGCGGTTTTGTTGAAAATTTATCCGACATGATGAAAGACTTTAGATCAAAGAAAATCCAAAGCAGAAAAACGTGGCTCTGATACCACTTGTAGGATCGAATGCCCAACGAAAAGCCAACCAGAGGGGAGGTGAATGGTTGAGTACCCCAAAAAAAGTTTTAGCGGAAATAAAACTTTACCTCTATTTTCTGAAGTCCGGTCTGACCGAGGGTGTCGCACCGGTCTGACCGTGCTGTTCAGCCGGTCTGACCGCTTGATGACCTTCGGTCTGACCGCCCGTAGCCGATCGCCTCAGCCGATTTGCCTGTAGTAGCCGATGCCGATGAAGTCCGATGCCTGCCGGTCTGACCGCAAATGTACTCGTGGTCTAACCAGAAAGAAGGCGTGGTCTGACCGCCGTAGTGTCTGCGGTCTGACCGGTTAGCAGATCCGGAATACGCCGCCGCACCGAGTAAGAAGTAGACACAAAGAATTCTCAAGAAGATTGATCTTTATTGAAACTCTGTGTTTACAAAGTGCAAAGAAAGCACTCCTCACAAAATCTCAATCTAAACTTGAAAGCCCTAACTTGAGAAACTCTAAAACTCGAACTCAAAATCGATACCGAGAGGCCACACCTCCCCTCACTATTTATACACAAAATCCGCAGCCAAGAGCCACGAATCCTACTCATACAAGAAGCCCTAATCCACTAGGAAACCTTCTCGTACAAGAAACAAACTATACATAAACCAACCGTAACAATCCCGGTTTTCCTAAAACCGAAATTCCGCTTTCCATACGCAACAATATCTCAATTGTATGCCATATGGAAACTTTCCAATCATGTGCACTAATCTCTACCCTTCAAGCATCCCGCATGATCCTCATCTCGAACGTCACCTTATCTCCAAGTTGACTCCGACTCGATCACCGGCAACACTTTCCCGAGGCGTAAAGAATACCCGCACACAATTAAATAAAGAATACCATATCCGAGCACAAGCTATCCAAACTTGACTCATTGTTAGCATAAACAACCAGACACGTGCATAGGAACACGAAACTTCCATGTATGTATAAGGAAACAAACCGAAACCAAAACCGAAACGAAATCGGCAACCGCCGGATTGGCTCGCCGGCCGACCGCAGCAACCGCCGGCTCGACCGCCGAAACACCTCCGGTCGACCGACGAAGACTCCCGGTCGGCCGGCTATGGCGTACCGATGAACACTATTCATCGTCCGAAAATTCAACTCTTTCAAAATCAAAACACTCAAATCAATAAATCCCAAATAACCAATTGTTCATCATTAAATAAAGAATCAAACACACTTTGATTTTACACCATCACCATCGACTCCGACCATCGCAACTTGCAAGAAAACAACCGATGGCTTTGCCATGAACCCCTCTGCATTTTTCCTTTTGGTTGCACCCTCTGGATCGCCACCGTTCGCTGCCGGTGAGGCCAAGAAGGAGCTCCGGCCGATGGGCTCTGCCCTTCTCCTTCCCAGTCTCGCTGACGTGTGGGCCCAGTACCATTAGCACGCGAGGACTTCAATTAGAGGATGTTTAAATCTTGTAAGGTTTTAATTACAAAATATGTTAGACTTACATGTGGGGTCATGAATCTATCTGTAAATACACTAAAACTTGAGCACTCTTAAGAAACTTTCATTCACCACGTGCCAAGGGCCACGGGTTCTAATTCTAGGACTCCGGGGGTTTTTCTGCAAAATGGCTAGTCACTGACCAACGGACCCCATGAACTTTTAATCCGAAATCTAAAGGATAATAACTAAATCAAATGTATTATCCACATAAAATTTGACAAACTTGTAAAATCCATATAAAATCCAATATAACTCATTTTGAGATGAAACAAATTTCTGTGAACTCACAAAATGATGAAATTTAATATAGAAGAATAAAACTTGGCACTCACAATGCAAATTCTATCTCTAAAATTTATCTAAATAAAATCATACATAAAGCTTGCACAAATTTATAAAATGCATAGAAAATTCATCTCAACTTATTTTTGGACAAACTCAAATGCTACAGATTCCTCAACTTACACCCTCTGATTAGGAAAAATAAAATCATATAATTACTTTGTGCCAAATGCATGAAAAAATAATGTCATTTAAAAATGAGTTTTAGATAAGCTAAAACTTAGGGAATTATATAAAATTCATTTTAACTCCTTTTTGAGTAAACTTAATTTCTGTAGTATCACAAAAACTTATACTTTCAAACTATAAAATAAAAATATATGCTTACTGTATAATAAAATCTCTTTAATATTTATATAAGGAATAAACCACTTAGTGCACACTTCAACTTGTAAAATTTGTAGAAAATTCATCTTTACTTCATTTTGTGTGAACCAAATTTCTATGGAACCATCAAGTAATACATTTCAATTAGATAAAATAAAATATGGCAACTCCTATATTAAATGTGTCAATAAACCTTAAATATATAACTTGGGTGCTAAACACCATAGTAGTAGTTACGCACTATATATATAAATAAGTGTAAAAGAATATATATATATATATAAGTAAACTAGTTCTAAGTAAATCAAAATAAAACTTGTTAGGCCAGAGAAAACATAAGATCCCTCTCTAATAATCAAAACTCGACACACTTAGCTCATATAATAATTCCTAGGTTGATATGTTAAATAACTAATATAAGAATACTCCCTAGCTTATAAAAATGTTTGAACTAAGATTAGGTTGGTGAATTAAATTATACATCTTTATACATCTCTAGCAAATAAACATGACCTGGGTATAAAACATCTAAGGTCTTACAAGCTTAAGGACTATGTGCCTAGAGCACGTTATAATTTGTCAAATACATAACAAATTATTAGTAACTCCAAAAATTATGAAAATAAATGTGTTAGTCTTAGAAAACACGCCTCTACACTCCTGAGATGTTAAACCTAATAAAAATCATTTTACAAAAATATTTTATAGCACTACCTAATTAAATACTACCCTATACCGAGTAAACTTCGAAAATCAATAACTCCTAAATGGAGTAAGATAAATTAAAAATTCTTTCATCTAATTTCGTTTAGATCAGTACCTACTAAATGTGCACAAATCATGCATTTTAGAGCATTTTGGATTTTCACCTATTTTTGGTGTTTAATTGCATATCTTGTATTTTATTTAGCTAATTGCATAAACGGTGAAGGAGTGGAATTATGTGCTGACATTTCTCAAGATAAAGGAAAGTTCTTCCCCTCCATCCTTTGAACACATTGAATCCCACTAAATCTGTCCAATACCCGTCGTGTCCGCCACCATGGCGTTAAGTTAAGGCGAGGGCCCGCCACTTAACGGCTCTAGGTCTTATTCTGGTATGACCTAGAATGGAGGAAACACGTATCGTGCTGGTGCAAGGCTATGGACTAAATAGTGTAAAGGCTTTGTGGTGATCTCTAGACTGTACTCAATGTGTAGAGTATGGTGGTACCGACGGGTACCGAATAAACTAGAGTGATTCACTTCATGTGGGTAAAGCTGTACAGACTCTGCAGAGTTAATAAAACTAATCGATTAGCCGTGCTCACGGTCAAGAGCGCTTTGGTGAAGTGTCATGAGTATAAACTCAATTGTCTCAAAAATATGATTATGTGATTTCAGTAAAAAGTGTTGAGTTGTGTGAGTGTGGTGATAAAATAGGACTTGTTGTCATGGAGGATGACAAGATGTCAATCATGATGGAACCAAAATGGAATTTATGATGAGAACTAAAGTGATTGTTTTGTTAGTTGAGTTGTCAACTCTTTCTCAAATGGTTTGTGAAATAAAACTCGCTTTAGGCGGAAAATGAGCTACTCATATAGCCTTCCCTTTGATTATGAGCTTATCATGTAGTATGTTAGGTTTGTCTAGTGCTTGCCAGTGCATTACTCGTTAATGTACTGAGTCTTGTCGATTGGAATATCCATTTTGGTTGCAGGTTTAATTCTAGTCCTTATGCGATGGAAATTCCCGATTTGTTTCTTCTAGGATGAGAACTTAACGGGGTAAACCCCTAGTCGTTGTGCTTGTGGGCGGGTACTAAAGCCACCGCTGTTCGCTGCACTCTGATGTTTGTATATTTATTTGTCCGGTCGGCCTATGTAATAGTAAAAATATTGATGTAATATGTAGCTTACTCTCAAACTAGTTGTATTTACTTTGTATGCACATGCTTGAGATGAAAGTGTGAATCTAACGCACTTCCTGGGAGTTAGATTCACATGAGCATGAGTTAGGAATATTTGAGACGTTGTAGATCTTTAGCCATATTGTCAAGTCTCCTGATTGTGTAACACAACTGATCAGCACCTTCGAGTGGTTTGACGGGCACAATTTAGGCTGAAGTTGACTGGCAGGCTAAAGGCCCAGCAATGTCTCACTTATCCCTCTCTCGAAATTTCGGATTTTTTGTTATACTTTCCATATGAGCTGAACCATTTCAACTCATATTGCAAATAGAACGAGAGGTCCGGGCGTCCCCAACAAGGCATGGTATCAGAGCAAATACTGACTATAGGAGCCCCTTAAGTTGGTCAATTAGAATAGATTCTCAAAAAAATATTTTGAGATCTTCGCTCTCAGCTACAAAACTATTTGTTAAAACAAATTCTACCTTATATCTCACCCCTCTCTAGAGATTGTTCTTCTCTACATCTCTATTTCAAAGTTTTAAACTCTTATCTTACTCTATAGAACCGCAACCTTTTGAAAGATGGTACCTCTGAAAAATGGAGTTTGAAAAACACTTGATTATCACACCAAACCAGTACCAAAGAACTTTTGAAACGTTTTAAACCCCCTTTGCAAACTATACCTATGTGCTAGTTTGGATTTGCAAAATATCGGGGTAAAAGAAGCCCCTAGTAAATGGGTTTTGAAAACGGGTTGTCAAAGCTTAAAACTTGATATACATTGTAAGGTTTCCGCCTCCTTATGTTACATCTGCACCAAAAATGATTTGGGTTGAATTTGAACTCCTCTTTCCCAACTTTTCAAAACTTTACCGATATGGCCTACAACGGGTAGTTTGTTATAGTATAGAACTTGTGATGTTTAAACCTTAGATTGTTTGCTTAGATGGACCACCCACAACTCATATAGACTCTGGGCCACTCTAACATGATGCATTTAAAAGACTATAAATTTTGGCCCCATAAAACTTGTGCAAAGTTTCATTTTGTGTCGAACCATCGTATTCTGAGATTTTGAGTCAGTCTGTTTGAAAATTTTGCGTAAGCTAGACCATAGATGATAAACCTGTGAAATTTTACAAACAATATATAGACTAACTCAGTAAGCTTCACGAAATTTTTCTAGATTTTTAGACCCCTGCATCATAAGGAAATAGATTGATTAGTTAGCCTGACTGTGTTCTGGAAAACTGTAAACAGCAGCCTTCGTCTTTTCGTATAGACCAAACCAAGCATGGTAAAACATGCATCGTTTGGCAGTAACTCCCATACATGCCCTGGAATCCCCAAGAATTTTACTAGAATTTTTAAGCTCCTGCATCAGGGGGAAACCATCCACTTAATTAGCATAAGCCTGTTCTGAAAAGTTGTAACGGCTGCCTTTATCTTTTCTTATAGCCCAAACCGTACCATCTAAAATATTCAACTTCTACCAGTAACTCTTGGCCATGCCTAGGAAGCCCCACTAACTATATTGGAATTTTTGAGTCCCTGCAACATGACCAAAAAATTCATATAATTCGGAAGAACAGGAAGCTGAGACCCGGTGTACCTAGGTTGCCAAAATTGTACAGACAAAACTAAAGGTGATGGAATCCTGATTTTGTTAGGACATATCCCAAACTTATGTACCTACCATCCTGATTTTCGCCTGAATTTTTGTACCTCTGGGGTATACCTTAAGGAGACCCATAGATGTAGTGAAAACCTGTTTTCCAGCACCTCAGCACTGTCCAAACCATTCCCTTTAGCACCGCAACCATTTGTACCACCAACAATGACCGTAATCGTGCTTAGCCTTAATTTTTCGAGTTCTTCCTGACCATAAGCTTCAATAAAAATTTTTTAAAGAGGGATAGTAGGACCCTAATTAAAAGAACCTAAGGGTATGCCCATACTCACCACATATGCCGTACTAGAGCCAAGAACTAGGGTACCTTTCTTAAAGGTTTGCCAAAAATGAGGAATAACTAGGGTTGAGTAGGATCCCTAACAATCATGTTTTTGCTCATTTCTTGTAGATGGCTACCATGTACACCCCATTCTACACCACGGCTGTGGGTCATGCTGCACCAAGCCCGCTTCACTTACCCACCGGAGTATCATGTCCTAAACAAAAGCATCGGGACTTCTCAGACAGCTGTTATGGCCCGTGTAAGTATCAAGGGAAGGACCCCAAGTGAAAAGGACCACCAATATGTTGGATATGGATGGGACAGTAGTTCAGCCATGCAAAACTGCGCCTAAGTTGCCA
Organism: Oryza australiensis; assembly: GCA_019925245.2. Classification (NCBI taxonomy): domain Eukaryota; kingdom Viridiplantae; phylum Streptophyta; class Magnoliopsida; order Poales; family Poaceae; genus Oryza; species Oryza australiensis. The sequence continues at coordinate 62,483 of JAIFGZ020000754.1, forward strand.
TCACCCGCCTACGCAATGAGTTGCCTGAGTGGGAGGAGTTTTACTATCATATTCCGTATTTAGCTGAGGGAGCCACAAACACTGCCTATGCTGACCTGCCTAATCCAGGCATAGGCCTGCACACCCCATATCTCCAATTAGCAAGATTTGTCTGGTCCCTCGACATGCTTTACCGTGCAACTTTCTCTGAGCTGCTGAGTGCCCGCACGTGTGTAGCCACCCTAGAGAGAAGCATCTTGCCTAGGTTCCGACAAGGACACTACACACCTGAGTTTATGTTTGGAGAATACGCCATGTACACTCCTAGCGAAGACCTGCCGTCTCCGGCCAGACTCTACCTCGAGCATACACCGCGGCCCCACGCCAATGTTAGACACGCCTATCCTCCCCTTGGAACCACAGGGTTATACAAGACACCAGAGTATGTCCACTAGTATAGACACGCCTATCGGTTGAAGATGGATGCCTGAGCAAGTAGTCACTGAGAAGACTAGTGGAGGAATCAAGTATGTGGAGTTCATGATGTATCTGTAGCTCTACTTAGGGGTAGATCAAGTTAGGTACTTATGTAACATATGTATCCAGTAGTAGCTCATGTAAAAGAACCATGGAAGGGTATGTAATATAAATCCTGTACCCGTCTGGTTTTAAATCAAATAAATAGAATCGTCCGTATGTGACTTAATGCTATCGGGTGACCAAACCGTTTGGAATCAAAATCTTTCCCAGCAACAACTATAAGCCGGCATGTTACCACGCTCATCAAGAACGCCCTCCTCACCTCTCCAACAAAGGTTTTCTTAACCTCAACTTAGTCTTAAGGGAAATTTGAAGATAAGCAAATTAAATCTTATATGTTTGAAATGTTCCGAACAGAGGAAGCCAGTAGAGACTAGGAGTCCCAGTGTTCCGCTGCATTAGTACTATCCACCACGCTTAAACACCATCTTGTACGGAATACGTATCAAAACATAGGACATCCAAGCCAGGCAACAACATCCATACACAAGCAAATACAAGACTTTTCCCCATCATCATTATATCTCCAGGCTTTACATAAGTAAACCGGTTGGGTGTGCTACCAGTAGTCAATAGCAACTAACCACCCATCCGACAAAAGAACAAGTCCAAACCACCTGAGCACCTATCCCTACCAAAGACTTGTTGTGCTCACAAGTACAAAAAGGAAACAGAGGAATCTAGACAACACCCACCAAATTTACATACAAAAGTACAATTCCAGGGACCAGTCATCAGACTTCCTAATCCACTAGCAACCATAGGAACGAAAGGAAAACGAGAGGCGCCAAAATGATAAGAAGACAAACTGCCTCACAAAGATAATCCTTGTAACCGTCCTCGGTCGCATCCTGCCACAACCTCCAAACGAAAGTCAGAGGGTATAGTACCCAAGCCAGTAAAGTACGAAATGCCATCCCGACACACCGTACCTTTGCCCATATCCATCGCCAGGCAGCAACCATTCCCACCAGAAAGCACCTTTTCGAACCGAAGTGCATCGATCTCATCATTACCTGAGTACCCTTTTCAACGATGGAATCATCCACCCGTTGAAGCACCAATGAAACCCCTTTTTCTGCCTGAGGATCTGCGGCTGCAAGCCCGCATCGTCGATGAAGACCGCTTCTATTGGCATCTCCTCATTTTGCTCCACCCCCGTTGCTGGACTCACCCTCCATCTCCTCTAAAGATATGTGGACACCCCTTTCCTCGAGCTCACTAGACAGGGCAAGTGTGAAGGACAAGCCATTTTTCCCTCACCGCTTCTCCTTTTAAGTGATGAAGTGACTCGCGCCCAAAGATTCCGTTGCAGGAATATTAGACTATAGGGACCGCAGAAACTAGGGTACCTAGATAGGTTTAAGGGAGATGAAAGGATGTAGTGGTATTATCAGAGGTAAAGAATCGTGGGGATAATGCGCAAACCTCCACTTAGAAAATAGTTGATGAAAACTTTGCTGTCCTAAACCACGAATTTACCTCTCGCGAGTGATGTGAAAGCTTGGACTGGACAAGACCTTTCCACCTAGCAAACCATCCAACCATATCTTAACCCAAATCTCGAGGATGAGATTTCATTTAAGGGGGATAGAGCTGTCACAGACCCAAATCCTAGGGTTATGTAAAATACTAATAAAACAAAACCAGGAGAAGGGATCTCCAATTTCCTGATCCTGAAATTTTCATTCCTAACCTAGGTGGAGTATTTTTAAACCCAGGGCATGACTAAAACTTTGGGATTTAAAAATAAAAACCTTTCAACTTTTGCACATTGTTTCTTTAAAGCATGAGAGCATGCATATGCATAACACATATTTGGTAAAAAGGATTTTCTATACGATTTGAAAATTTGGAACTCTCATCTCATTACATGTTCATGCCTATAGCTCAAGAAAAATATTATGAAGGCACTATAACAAAAGTTGATGCACTGGCATAAAGGGTAATTGTTGACGAGAAATTTCTCTCACGCGCTGGCCTGGGAGATCTGCTTAACTCTAGTGCAGGTCCTTCTCGGCTGCGTATGCAGTGCAGGGCGTGCCAGTTGGTTTGATCTGTTAACCAACAAGAAAAACAAGATATATGCATTAAGTGTTAGGTTAGATCCCCACTGGATCGGTTGAGGGAATCCATGAGCATATATTTGCTATCCTAAAATATATTTAAGCCAAGCGACTAGAATGGATCGGCTATACCAAGACAGCATCAGCCGCTTAACCCAAATACAGTAAAGGATAATAAATATATGTATTAATAACCTAGCCGATACTGGAAAGCTAACCACAAATCGGCTAATACTGATGATTCTTATGAAAAAATATCATTCTTGAACCAGATGCTTAGCCTGGGAAATCGGCCGTCGGCTGTTGATAGCAGGCCGATTTTGGCTTATGATGTCCGAAAAGAATGGGATCTTAATATAAGAGGCAGTCCTAACATAAATCTAATAATAAATATACTACAAGAAATATATTATGGCGAGATAAGGCCGGTGAAACCCCGACACTTGTCTCTAAACATATAAATCTAACCGAACAGATCATTGGAAGTTCTAAAAACGACTTAATAGTTCAACGTTGATGCAGCATTAAGTATAAAAGAACAACCTGATCTGTTGTAGCTGATTTATACCTCTCAAGACGGTGGATACCGCATATAAACTAGCCCAACCTTTAGATCTAGCCCTATCGGCTGCGGGTTCTTGAAAGAACTGGCCGATGACAGGATAGATCTAAACGTTGCTTTAGTTTATATGCGATATATGGTAAATAGAGCAGCATAAACTCCTGAATCTAGTGGGTCATTACGATGGAAGCACTAGAATCAGCAGAACATACCACTAATGACAAGCATTTACCTGGATTTGAGGATCGAAATGATGCAGCCCGTAGCCAAATCAATTGCTCGTCTGAAGAAAAGGTTTGGCGATGTGCCGAAGGTTGTTTGATTGATTGAATGTCTTTTTACAGGTGTCTCAGGTCCTATTTATACCCAAGATAATATTATCTGTACAGACCCTAGACTCTATCTAAACTACTATATAAAATACGACGATATCTCGGGAAGGACCCACGCCGCATTACAATAAACAGTTTAAACAAAATCCTAATTTACAGATACAATTGTCGTTACAGGACTCTATCCATAGATGGCAATATCTTTTAACGTGCAATCTGATAACCAAATCTTCTATTTATCTTCAAACATCTGCACCAGAAACAGTTTTATCTTCTCTGAAGCTAGAATCGGCTATCGACCGCTCCTGTCCGATTCAACCTTAGCCGACTGGCTTCGCAGCTGATCGCTTCTCAGCTGATGCGGCCTCTATTTCTTCGTCAAACCAGCCGATCCGATTCTGTTTCACCCTTGCCAGGACTTAGGGATTCAATTACCAAATTTATATGTTAACACATGCCCCCAAGTCCGTGATACAAAGTCTTACAGATTTGTTGCCTATTCAAACTCCCGCTCTTTTCTGACCTAAACCGCTTCGGCTGCCCCAAGTGCCCTTTAAATAGCCCTTCGCTTCGACCGAAATGATTACGCCTTCAAAGCGCACTCAAAACACTTCGCAAACAAGCCTCCTCTTCCTCTCTCCTCTCCGGTGATTCACCGGCGCCCTTCATCACCTCCCGTCGATCTTCGCGGATAAGGACCCATTTTCGCCTCCGACAACTTTTTATGGCTTCCAACACCGCCGCCGCGTCTAGCGCCTCCATCGCACCGACTACCGCCGCCGCACCAGCTGCAGCTGCTGCACCAGCCGCCGTCGCTGTCGAGTTCCCCGAGGTATGCCCACCGGTTCAAAACTCTTTTTCTTGGGATTTCCTTTTCCAGCCATGCCTCCTAGCATTGTTGCATTCATCATGCCTTTAGCCATTCTTGGTTAGCATTTTTTCCTCTTTCAAACTGTAGCACCTGTCAAATCAAGTGGTCATCCCAAGTTTGACCCAAGAAAAGAGGTACTTTCTCGACCCCATCGGCAACACTGACCTAGCCGATGTGATTATAGCCGAAACCAACAGGATCCCCTACAACACTAGGAAATCATCCTTAGCCCATTGTAATGGGACTTTCAAGTCGTGGCCGACCACAGATGCAGCCTGGATTGAATGGTATAAGAGGGTGCGATTGGCCAAGTACGCTTAGTGGAAGGAAGCCGGGATAGCCCAGTGGTTGGCCCTGTCTGTCGCCAGCATGGAGAAAGATGAGCCGCTTATGTCGGCTGCGACGTACTTTTGGAATGACAACTTCAACGCCTTCATATTCCGGCAAGGGCCGATGATGATCACCTTAGCCGACGCATACATGACGACCGGACTGGACATCCTGGCATCGGCAAACCCTAGAAACCTGAACCGGAAGGGGCAACACCAGTTCAAAACCAAAGCCATCGACAGGTGGAGCGGCTTCATTGCTCAAAACATGAAGGACGGATCAGTCGGCCACAGGGAACACGCCGCGTTCCTTATGATGTGGCTAGAGAAGTTCCTGTTCTGCGGATCAAGCTGCAGGCCAACCGCCAACTGGCAGGTCATAGCCGAACTCCTGGCCGATGGGAGCAAGCTCGTGCTGGGGAAATACCTCCTTGGCTAACTGTACCAAATGCTGCATCAGGCCGCCATGAAGTTAGCCGCCAACGCCCCTGTAAACACCGGCGGCCCCTGGTAGTTTTTACAGATCTGGTTGGTGCTGGCGACCCAGAAAATAGCCAGTCGGCTCCCTCTGACTAAGGCCGTTTTCCCAAGATTGGAGCCAATCGAAGACAAAGACGGCAACACGATCACCACCACCAGATGCATGAGCTATGGAGAAGCAGTGGCTACTCATGCGGGCTCAAAGCAATCGGCCACCCTGCTGGCCGAATGGTTCATCGCCCTGTATGACAGGCTGTCATACGAGAACCACGCCCGGTACTTTTACGGGATCGGTCACCGTTTGAGTTGCCGCCGATTTCAATTGGGAAGACATCAACTCACCGACGACCCAAAGTGCGGGAGTTGTTCGTCGCCGCTCGTCCCTTGCATCCCGCCGACCGGGATCCACCAGGGCCGATCAGTGGCCAAAAGCTATGAATTTTACTACCCGGTGTCAGCTGCGAGACAGTTTGGTCTTGGGCAACTGCCCGTCGGCTTCTATTATGCCGACAAGATTGAGATGAGGGGAGTCGTGAGCCAAGAACTGATAATGCATCGGCTGCTGAACATAGCCGGCCCTTTCCTCGGCAGCATCGGCGAGATGACCCTGGCGCTCAAGAAAAGCGCGGCCTACGACCAATGGTGGGCCGAAATCAAGCGACGCATCTTCCACCAGTGGTCATCTTATTACGTCGATCTGCTCGTGCCCGAAGAGATCCCCTCGGTAAGCTTTAAACTCCAAATGATTTTCCCTTTTTGTTATTGGCCGATGTAGCCGATTAACACTGGCCCTCTGGCTTGCAGGAGACTAACACGGAGCGGCCGACGGTGAGCGACTCCGGGATCCCCATCGAATACCGTCTAGGTGTTATGGATGGGGGCGGCCTTGCTCCGTCGGCGATCGGCTTGGGAGCGCCGAAGCTGGCGTCCTTGCTGCGCGGGCAAGTGCGCGAGCCGATCACTCACAAGAAAAGGGCCACGCGTCTCGTACAGCCATCGGCCACGCCTGCCTCCAAGAAGCTGAAGGAGAAGAAACCGGTCGCGCCAGCCGATAGCCTTCCCCCCTTGGACCCGAGCGTCACGCAGTTCCTTGACGCCGTCGCTAGCGAGGAGATGCTGGCGGCTGAACCCAAGAGCTCTAGCCACGAATCCGTCAACGCTCCAGCCGACGTCCCGCCGGTTCCAAGTCTCCCGCAAAAAATCGGCGGTAAGCACTCATCTCATCAAACTCGGCCTTATGATGATATCACTTGCATCTGACCGAACAATTCTTCTCAGGTCAAGAAATTGGCTAGCCGCACTCCGCGTCACGTACCATCGGTAACCGTCCCTTGCAACCCTTTCTTTTGCAGCCCCCACGATCTCCGTCGGCTGTCCCCTAGGCGTCCAGTGAGCACATTGCGACTACCGCAGGCGGCGGCAATGGCGTCGATGACGAGGCCCGTCGGCTGCGGTGGTGAACCAGCCAAGCCGGTTGCTCCGACCTTGGTGCCCAAGGTAAGCCGGCTGAATTTTTTGATCGGCTTTGCCAACTCAACATTTTCTAATCAGCTTTCTCTTTGCGAACATAGCCGACCTCCTCAATTTTGACTTGTCGAGTTCGAGGAGTCCGACGAGATCGGCGAGGAGGCGCCGGTGACGCTGGCCGAGGACCCGAGGGCCAACCTAGCTGACATCGGCAACCGGCTGGAGGCCTCGCTGGACGCGCTGGTAGTCGACAGCGGCTCGATCCGCGCACGCTTCAAGGAGATTCAAGGCCAGCTGCCCCGATGCCATCGTGCCGGCCACCTTCTTGGAAGCCCACCAACTCAAATACGAGCGGGCACGGCAGCGAATAGCCGACCGTCGCGAAAACCAGATGCGCTCGGCCACCCTCTAGTCGACCAAGGAAGCCATCGGGAGCCAAAAGGCCGCCTTCGACCGCCTGAAAACTGAGTCGACGGCCAAGATCGAGCAGCTCCTCTCACGCCAAGATCAGCTGATGGCCGATCTTGTTCAAGTCACGAACGAGATTGATGTCCACAAGGAGTACATGGCCGGCCTGCCAGCTGAAATCAACGCTCAACGTCAAAGTATCAAGGTAGCTGTGGCGCATCTCCGGGACCTGGTGAAGGGCATTTGGTCGGTGGCTGGGTCTGAGGCCGACGACGTCAAGGCCATCGAGGAGGTGGACCAGATCAGGCAGACGGTGTTGTCGGCTATAGCCGATTTCCGGAAGCAATGAAGTTTGTAATATTTTAGCGTTCTGAAATCAACTACTACTTCATGTAATATATTCATTGGATGTTTGTAATGAACTTGGTCAACTGCTCAACTCTTGTAATCGCTTTCTGCCTTTGGCTTGTTTGATATATCTTGACTTTTGCAACTGTGCTTGTAAACAAAATCGGCTTCGGCCGCACGTACTAGCTTGATACGACTATCAATTCTAACTTACCTGTGCGGAAATCGGCCTCGGCCTCACGTGTTGCACTATGTTTACCGATTCCGAAACCATGATTGTGAATGAAATTGGCCTCGGCCTTATGTGTTGTCTTAGTACAACTGTCAATCCCAAACTGCCTATGCCAAAATAGGCCCTAGCCGCCCGCGTTACGTCGCGTTCATCGATTCCGAAACCACACCACGACCGTCGATCTTAACACTTGAATTACGGCTGCCGATCACAATCACTTAAAACGCTCTTATATTGACTACCGATTGCGAAGCTTAAAAAATTTAGGATTTCATGACACCCAATTTTGTAATCGGCTCGTGTATGTATATGCCCCCCAAATTTTGTTGATAGCTTCGGTGTCGACAAAATTGTGAATCCAAGCCGTTTGCACCTCATTGTCGTCGCTATCGGCCAATCATTAGCCGACCATACAAAACTCAGGGGAAAAAGTTGCATAAAAATGCCTAAAGGCGATGCCTTATTGAAAAGAAGACATCGGCTGTCCTAGATCGGCTAAGCAACCATAGCCGAATCATGAGTTGATCCATACACTTGGGTAGTATTTCTTCAGGTATTTTCCATTAAGAGACCTTCCAAATACTTCTCCATCTAATCCTTCTAGCATGTAAGCTCCTTTAGAGGTGCATTTGTGGATCTTGAAAGGCCCTTCCCAATTTGGTGACCACTTGCCGAATTTGTTATCCCTAGATCCAATCGGCAGTATCAATTTCCAAACGAGTTCGCCTTCCTCGAAAGATTTAGGCACCACTTTTTTATTATAATGTCTGCCACTCGTTCTTTATCCCTTGTAACTTTTTCCAATGCCCTCATCCTTGATAAAACTAGGTCTTCTGATTCGTCCACCATCAAGTGATAATAATCATCGGCTGTAAGTTGATCCTGTAGTTGAATGCGCCTTGAGCCGACGACGCTTTCCCATGGTAGCACCGCCTCATGCCCGTAGACCAGCTTGTACAGAGGGATTTGGATTGACCCATGGCATGCCATCCGATATGCCCGTAGTGATTCGGCTAATCGGCTGTGCTATTGTTTGGGGTACTTAGAGATCTTTCTTTTAATCAATTTAATCAAACTTTTATTTGAAGCTTCGGCTTGCCCGTTGGCCTGTGCGTAGTACAGCGAAGAATTAAGTAGCTTGATCCCCATGCCGTCGACAAACTAAACAAACTCATCCGATACGAAGATAGATCCCTGGTCTGTTGTTATCGTTTACGGGATGCCAAACCGGTAGATAATATGTTCTTTGACAAACTCGATTGCGTCCTTAGAATCCACTTTCCTCAGGGGAACCGCCTCCACCCATTTTGTGAAATAATCTGTCGCCACCAGAATACATTTATGCCCTTTACTTGAGGGTGGATTGATCTGGCCGATCATATCGATGCCCCATCCTCTGAACGGCCAAGGCTTAATAATTGGGTTCATAGCCGACGCTGGTGCTCGTTGTATGGCGCCAAATTTCTGACAATCCTAGCAATCCTTGTAATATTTGAAACAATCCTCCAGCATCGTCGGCCAGAAATATCCTGCTCGGCGAAGCAGCCACTTCATTTTGTGGACCGATTGATGCGTGCCACAGATCCCTTCATGCACTTCTCCGATGGCCACTCTGGCCTGATCGGCTCCCAAACACTTGAGCAACACACCATCAATCGTCCGATAGTACAGATCTTCATCAAGCAAAACATATCTTAACGCCTTGTACCGTAGCTTCCTTGTAGCTAATTGAGAGGGTTTTTGAGATAGCTGTAAACTTCAAACCTCCAATCATCGGTTGTAATGGCGGCAACCTCTATGTCGATCTCTTTCAACATACGCCTATAGACCGATGCCCCTTGAGCTAAATCATTGGCTTCTGTGTTCTGCTCTCTGGGGATATGTTTCAAAGTAACTAGCCAAAAACCGTCCATTAATTCTAAGCATTGCTGATAATAGGCCATCAGTGCATCGTTTTTGCATTCATATTCTCCTGATAATTGGTTGATGACCAACAGTGAATCTCCCATTATTTCGATGGCGTCGGCTTCAACTTTCTTAAGTAGATGTAATCCTTTAAGGACGGCTTCGTATTCGGCTTGGTTGTTTGTAGCGTGGGGGTTGATAGCAAAAGCAAATTCGAAACTTGCCCCCTGGGTGAAATGATGACTAAGCCGATGCCGCAGCCGTTGGTGCAAACCGAGCCGTCAAACGTCAAAGTCCAAGGCATAATTTCCACTGAGCCGATCGAGCCATTTCTGTGTTCCACAATAAAATCGGCTATAGCTTGTCCTTTGACTGCCCTTGGTTCCTGATACCTCAAATCAAACTCTGTTAGCGCAAAAATCCACTTCCCAATTCTTCCTTTCAACACCGGAGCTGATAGCATCTACTTAACTACATCGGCTTTGCAGATTATCATGCACTCGTTGGATAGCAAATAATGCCTTAACTTTGTACATGAAAAATAGAGGCATAGGCATAGCTTCTCCACAGGCGAATACCTTGTTTCTGCATCTAGTAACCGTCGGCTGAGATAGAAGGTGACTTTTTCTTTGCCCTCAACTTCTTGGATTAAAACGGAGCCGATTGACTTGTCGTCGGCTGATAGGTACAGCTTGAACGGTATTCCTTTTTGTGGAGACATTAGAACTGGAGGGGAACTCAGATAATTTTTGATGTTGTCCAAAGCCTTTTGTTGCTCTGCCCCCCATGTGAATGCTTGACCGGCTTTCAGCCGAAGCAGTGGTGTGAACGGCTCCATCTTTTCTGAGAGATTGGCTATGAACCGCCTGATGAAATTTATCTTGCCGATCAACGATTGGAGTTGTTTCTTGTCCTTTGGAGGCTAAATTGTCTTGGTAGCATCTATGCTCCTTGGCGTAACCTCAATTCCTCTTTCATGAACAAGAAATCCCAGGAACTGCCCAGCCGATATGCCAAACGCTCACTTAAGAGGATTCATCTTCAGGCCATATTTCCTCGTACGCTCTAACACTTGTCTCAGATCGGCTATATGGCCCTCTATCTCCCTCGACTTGACAACTACGTCATCAATGTAGATTTCTACTAGTGAGCCGATCATATCATGAAAAATGTAGTTCATGGCCCGTTGATATGTTGCCCCATCATTCTTCAGGTCGAATGTCATTACCACCCATTCGTACAAGCCGATTGCGTTGGGACACCGAAAAGCAGTCTTGTGGATGTCTTCATCGGTCATAAATATCTGATTATAACCTGCATTGCCGTCCATAAAACTAATGATCTTGTGGCCTAAAGCAGCGTCGACGAGCAAATCGGCTATTGGCATTGGGAATTCGTCCTTAGGGGTTGCCTTGTTTAGGTCTCTGAAATCGATGCTTACCCTAAGTTTACCATTTTTCTTCAACACTGGGACAATGTTCGAGACCTACTCGGCGTATCGGCAAGGCCGAATGAATCCTGCATCGTATAGCCGAGTGATTTCAGCTTTGATTGCATCGTACATATCGGCCTTAAACCTCCTGGGAGGCTGTTTGAACGGCCGATAGCCTGCCTTAATCGGCAGTTGATGGACCACTATTGATCGGCAAAGGCCGGGCATCTCGAAGTACTCCCAAGCAAAACAATCTTTATATTCTTTTAACAAATTAATAAGCTGGGATCTACAATGAGAAGATAGATTTTTGCTAACACTACTAAATTCTGACCCTTATGCCACGCTTTTTTGTCGCAACGACAAGATTTTGTTGCAACATGAGTTGTTATCACAACCATTTGCACTTTCAGTTGCGATAGATGTGATTTTTGCCACGCAAATTGTTCCATGGCTCTAAGTATGGAGATCGTTGTGAAAAGTAAGTGTTATCACAACCAATTGTAGAAAGGTTGCAACAAGTGATTATTGTTGCCACGATTTGATTTACGTTGTGGGCAATTTTATCGGCGTTGCAATACTAAGATGATATTGCAACTCTTCAAATTGATGGTTGTGATAGCTCGTCTATATTGCAACGAAAATATTTCGTTGTTTGTAATAGTCGCTTGCGTTGCAAAAAAATAATACATATAGCACCTAAAATTTGTATCATTGTAATCTGAAGGTTCTTAGAAAAAATGAAAAAAAAAGTTGTAAGATTTAGAAAAAAACAAGGAAAACGTCATAAGGTTTAGAAAAAAAGGAGGAAAAAAACAAGGAAAAAACGTTACATGGTTTATAAAAAAATTAAAAAAAAAAAAAAAGAGGAAACGTCACAAGGTTTTGAAAAAAGGAGGAAAAACAAAAAAGAGGAAAAAAGGAGCAAGGTTTAGAAAAAAAGGAGGAAAAAACAATGAAAAAGAAGAAAAAATGTAACATGGTTTATAAAAAAACCGAGGATAAAAATGAGAAAAATGTCATAAAGTTTTGCAAGAAAAAAGAGGAAGAAAAATACAAGGAAAAAAGAGAAAAAACATAACATAGTTTATAAAAAAACGAGGAAAAACAAAAAAGGAAAACGGCATAAAGTTTTGCAAAAAAAGAAAAGGAGGAAAAAACAAAAAAATTAGGAAAAACGGCATAAAGTTTTGCAAAAAAAGAAAAGGAGGAAAAAAAGGAAAATGGCATAAAGTTTTCCAAAAAAGAAAAGGAGGAAAAAAAAAAAAAAAGAAAAGGAGAAGGAGGAAAAAACAAAAAAAGGAGGAAAAACAAAAAGAGAGGAAATAGAAGAAGTTGTGATTCGACCTTCAGACTTGCTATTTCGAAGTGCTAGGAACTTACCACTAGACCACAAGTACAGCTGTGCTGCTAGACCACCGGAGTTTATATCAATTAATTTTTTCGGTTAGGTATTAAAAGCCACACATATGCAGCAACGCCGTGCGTGCAGTATATATACAGATGCCGCAACGACGCGCATGCCCTAACCTGCAGCAACGCCGCACGCCGTCTTGCATGCAGCAACGCCGCGAGGCGTCCTTGTATGTAGCAGCGTCGCTGCCGCCGCACGCCGTCTTGCATGCTGCAACGCCGCGAGCCTTTGTATGCAGCAGCGTCGCTGCCGCCGGCGTTACTCCGTAATATCGTCGCCACCGGCCACACCTTCCGCTTCCGGCGGCAGCGTGCTTCTCCCGTGGAGGCGTGAGGCGTGGGCACTTTCTGTTGGTTTCCAATTCAGTCGATCGGTTGGTATCTATAGTTTGATTTGTTTAGCTGTTTCTTTTCCGACCTACCGACTTCCAATTCCTATGATTGAATCATGATGCATCTACTGTATAATGTCTAATGCATATAATTAAATAATCAATCTGAATATAAACAAAGTTTTGCATGATGCATGTATTGTATAACGATAGTCTTTCCGACAAGCCCCTGATGAATCTGTACGTACTGGTGTGAACTAGTAACGATTTTGGTTCCCAAGCTTCTGTAACGATTTTAGCATCTTGATTTTGGTTTGTGAACTTGCTTCTTGATTTTGGTTCCGCTTCTTGATTTTGGTTCGTTCGGAAATCGCTTCTGTAACGATTTTGGTTCCCAAGTTTTGTTGATTTTGGCCGCTTCTTGCTCTAAGCAGAAGCTAGAAACTATATTATGCATGATGCCATATCACAACACAGTAGCGCACGATCGCCAATCGTTCATCTTTGTATAATCACGTACATATGCATGCATTGCAGTAGTGGAATTGTAACTAGGCACTTGTAGCGTGCAAGACAAAATTAATCAAAGTCCCCTGCATACCTTAGGCATTTAGTTGCACCAGGTTAAGTTAATCAAACAAAATAAAATGAGTGAATCACCTTATAATTAAATAAATTCGGTATGTTTATTTGAATACCATATATATCTTTTTCATTGTTTTTTCCCTTGCTTAATGTTGTGATCCCTTCAATTAACATGTTGCAGGAAAGTCGATCTCGTGACATTTGGAAGATAGAAATCATGCACATGATGATGATTGGAGTTGGATGTTATTGTCTCGGTCAACTGATGAGTGGCAAGCAGGACTTAAGAATTTTATTGATACTATTTTTGAAGGCATATATGTATCAGAAATAGCACAGTGTCCATGTTCAAGATGTCGTGGAGTTGTGTACAAAACAAAATCCGAGGTTGAAATGGACTTGCTAACTAAAGGGTTTGATGAGAATTTCATCAAAGAGAAAGGTAATGGTAAACTTTGGAATGATTATAGTGATCTTAATGTAGGCCCGAGAGATGATGCGTCATCTGCCAACAATATGCTTTCTGCATTAATTAGGGGTGCTGCGTCCAGTAATAATCACAATGAAGAGCCAAATGAGAGTGCAAAGAAATTCTTTGATTTGTTGAAAGATGCACAGCAACCATTGGGGCCATGCTCCCGGCTCACCAAGTTATCTTTTATGGTCCGTCTCTTTCAGCTTAAGTGCATGGGTGGATGGAGTAACAATTCCATAGGGCAAGCACTTGAACTACTGTCAGATGCGTTCCCCCCAGGGCATTGTATCCTAGAAACTTATGAGAAAGCACGGAAGGTTATTCGTGACCTTGGCCTCACATACATTAAGATCCATGCTTGTGTGAATGACTGTGTGTTATTTCGTAGGGTGTTTGCTAATATGGACACCTGTCCAACATGTGGTGAGAGTAGGTGGAAGAACAACACAAATTCTTTTGAGATTGACGAGTCTAGCGAAAGTGGTGGAGCAAAGAAGCGCACTCCTCGCAAAGTTCTAAGGTATTTTCCACTTGTTCCTCGACTGCAAAGATTATATATGTCAGAGAAAACATCATCATTAATGAGGTGGCATAAGGAAGAACGCATCCGTGATGGTAAATTTCGGCACCCAGCAGACTCATTGGCATGGCAACACGTGAATGCAAGGTACAAGAAATTTGATTCTGATCCACGTAATGTTAGACTGGGACTGGCATCTGATGGGTTCAATCCATTTGGAATGTTGAATGTTAATTACACTTGTTGGCCTGTGATATTGATTCCTTATAACCTGCCTCCTTGGTTGTGTATGAAACAACCATATTGCATGATGTCGATGTTGATACCTGGACCTAAATCTCCTGGAGTGAACATTGATGTCTATTTGCAACCTCTGATTGATGAGCTGCATGAGCTGTGGGTTGAAGGAGTTGAAACATGGGATGAGAAGGAGAAGAAGAATTTTACTCTACATGCAATTTTGCTTTGGACAATTAATGATTTCCCCGCATATGCGATGTTATTTGGTTGGAGCACAAAAGGTAAGTTTGCTTGTCCTTATTGTCACAGACACACTGATTACTTGTGGCTAAAATATGGTTCAAAGCATTGCTACATGGGACATCGCCGATTTTTGCCTTTGAACGACAAGTGGCGAAGGAACAAGGTGAGCTTCAATAACAAGGTTGAAATGAGGGAAGCTCCAGTGCCGCTGAGTGGTGAACAGGTGAAGCGGCACTATGAGAGTTTCGAGCAAGTGACTTTTGGAAAGGAAACAAGAAAAAGGAAGCAACGTGACTAAGAAAATAGGTGGCACAACTGGAGGAAGAAGAGCATTTTCTTTGAGCTTCCTTATTGGGAATCATTGCTTGTACGACATAATTTGGATGTCATGCATATTAATAAGAACATATGTGAGAGCTTAATGGGGACTTTGCTAGAATTACAAGGTAAATGCAAGGACAGTGACAAGGCTCGACTTGATATGCAGCATTTGGGTATAAGGAAAGATCAGCATCCAGTGCTCGAAAAGGGTAAGTACACCTTGCCACCAGTGTTATACTCTCTAGGTAAGCATGACAAGGAAATCTTGTGCAAATTTTTACATGGCATCAAGTTCCCTGATGGTTATGCCACAAATATTAGGAGATGTGTGGACGCCACCTCCGTCCAGGACGCCCCCGACGCCGCCTCCGTCCTGGACACCACCAACGTCGCCACAACCCAGGACGTCAATTCCTACTCAAGGCTTCAGCGCCTGCAATGAAGCCACCGTCTTGGGCGCCCGTCGATATGTTGAAGCCACCCTTGAAGTAGAAGACGAACGTGGGTTCTCTCGTCCATATAGCAGCAGGTAAATATTTTTCTAATTTATCAATCTTATTCTTGCTTAAGTTAACATTCGGCCAATGTGTAATTCTTACACCTTTTGTTAACATGTTTATTTATCAACCATTGTCTCATGTATGCAGTGCCACGGGTGAAATCTGGACGCTTTATGTTCATTGCAAGAGAGGACTTCCAGATATGGAGTATGTAATGTTCAAAATAGATAGGGCTGATATAAATTTGGCAACCTTGACATCTCTTAAAGACCAGCTTGGGTATGCTGTCCGAGACTTTTTATACTACAAGAAGCGATGTGGATGAGATGTAGCTAGTCTTCAGGCCATCGATTATATCAGACATACGGAGATTATGCTACAAGACAATGCGAGGGAGAAGGAAATCAGATTTGTACTCTCATTGGAGCAAGAGACAACACAGCAAGTGAGTATAACACCCATCAAGCGAACAAGTCTGCAACTGGAAGAAGATGAACATCCGTTTATGGATGATCATCTTGATGCATATAAGGACTGGCTACAGAAGCTTCCAAAGTACAAATCCAATAGTATACCATCTATGTTTCTACATATGTATTCCTATTGTTTATAATATTAGCACCTTTATATAAATTGTACCTTAGGCAACATGTTTTTGGTGACCAATAGATTTGAAGGATGATTTTAGGTCTGCAACAGTCCACACGTACCAAGAATATTTAAAGCTGAAAGGGGACAATCCATAAATTAGTAATTAATTTCATTTTCAACCAATTTATTTTATTACTACGAATTTTTCAGAACTGAAGCTTTTAACTTTGTGTGCAGTGGCATTTGTTAAGCAACGTGGCACTGATGGCATTATATTTGAAGAAGATGAAAGTAATGGAAGCAATGCGACAACACCATTGAATAGGCCTAGCCATGCAAGGAAGAAAAGGGAAGATGGAAATAGTTTGTGATGATTCATATACTTTTAATATTGGGTTCACATATCTTAATTGAGAACTAGAACAACTCAAGTTTGTTAATGTCTTTTTTGCAAGGAGATGGCTCAAATCAACACAAGAAAAGAGGTCGTGGCACGGTTAAAGGATTAGCAGTAACCACCAAGAGAGTTAAGGAACACACTCAAAAACTTCCAATCGAATTTGGAAGTCGTGGAGGTCCGATTGGACCAAACAGCCGTGCATTTGTCGATGAGGTCGTACTGTTTACAAGGAAATGGGCCCCACTAATTGGAGTAAACAGTTGGAAGGATATAAAGCAAGAAGTCAAAGAACAAATTGCAGAAGAGATATTGGTATGTTGTGTACTATTTTTTTCCTACTCCTATGATGCGTAAAATTAATTGTGATAAACCATTTGGTTGTTTTTAAATTGTAAATAGCTTTTGTGGAACTTCAACAACATTGACAATGAGGATAAAAAAGAGATAATATGGAACATTGCCAAAGAGCCGTACAAAGGATGGCGAGAAGCTCTGAGTGCTACATACAAGGCTTATAATAATTATGGTGAGAGAATACGAAATAAACCTGAAGAACTACACCTTCTTGAGTGGCACTACTTGCTGTTGTATTTTGGATCTGATAAATTCAAGGTCAGTTGTAGTAAAATTACTTTGTCAACCAAACTTATCCACAAAAGTTGCATTATTACATACCTCTTGTTATCATTCTGCAGAAGGTTAGTACCCAAAACTCCTCCAACCGTAAGCAGCAAAAAACCAAGCATCTCATGGGTTCAAAAAACTTCTCACAGTGTAGTTTCGAGCTGGTAATTATTACATACACTATTATTGTCCTTCCATTGTATTATGCAAGACTTGTGTGTTGAATTATATTTTGGCATCCTAGAGAGACAAAGAAACCGGTGAAGAGCCAAGTGATCATCTTCTTTGGAAGGCCACTCACACAAAACAGGGCAAATGGTCAAATTCCGAGTCATTTGCAGTATATGTGAGTACATCTTTCCTCAAGCCTTTTTTATAGCTGCTGGTTGTCAAGAGACTCTAATGAATTCTGATATTTTATTCAGGAAAATGCAGCCTTGAAAATGTGTGAGATTGAGTTAGAACCTGATAGACGACCACTTTCAGCTGCAGAGGAGAACATGATTTTCCAGTCATGCTACAAAGAAACCACACAGATCAAATCTTCCAAAGTATATGGTCATGGATACTTGGCTAAGTATCGAACTCGCAGAGAACTTATGAAAGAGAACCTTGAAGTACATATGTGTGCTGAAGCTGCAGCCAAGGAGAAGAGAATTGCTTATGAAGTAGAGGTTGAGAAGCTGAAAGAACAGCTTGTGCATGAAGCTGCAGAAAGGGAAAGGGAGAAAGAAGAAATTAGGAGAAAAATGCAAAAGGGTCTAGAAAATGCTAAGATAGCACTAAAAGAAGAAATGAAGCAAGAATTTCTTAATATGCTAGCGCAGCACAAAGAAGGAACTATGAATCAGGTAATGTCTCATGATATTTTTTTATTCTTCGCCCTTTTAATAAACTTAAGATTATGATGACTAATCTTTTACCTCAATATTTGTATGTGTAGAATACCCTGGAAAACAATGACAACATACAAATTGCACCAACCACACAAGAGGATGATGAGATCGGTGAACATGCAAATGATGTGAATGAAGATGCGCTGCAGCAGGTAATGAGATTATTGCACTATATATTCTAGGATTTTTTTCAGATAATTCATGCTGCATTTTTTTGTTTTTAGATACTGCATGCTGCATTTTGTTTTTCACATAATGATGGTTGTCTTTCAAATGTTGCACTATATTCCAAGTAATCTTGATCAATGTACCTTAAACTTTAGCTATAACATATTTATCACTATAATGTTTGTATACTCAGCTAGGAAGCGTTGTCACCGTACAAAGAGATGTAGCACCACCTACTACTCGCTCCAAAAAAAATGCTAGTATTGTTTGCAGAAATCTATTCAAAGAAAACAATGCAAATGTGGCAGCACCGAAGGCATATATAACTCAACAGCAGCTGATGAATAGAAGAAATGCTAAAAAGAAGGTGACAACTGCAATTTTTTTAATCTTTGCTGTCCTTGTATGCTTATTATACTCATGTAATGCAAGAAAGGTTGCACCTACACCAGCTAGTAACTCTGTTAGATGTCATGCACTCTTGCATCAATTGGTGAATGTTTATCAAATGTGACATGTCATGCACTCTTGCATCAATTGGTGAATGTTTATCAAATGTGACCTTCCTTGCAGAACTAGGAAATTTAGGAAATACATTTCTCATACGTGCTGAAAACTACAACTTATACATATCTGATTGGGCGAATTATTCCCTGTAGTAAATTCTATTTTTTGTGATACTTGATCATACCAAAGTTGTAGAGGGTTTAGGAATGTTTGTCGTCATGAAATTTCATGATTTTATCCCTGGAGAATTGCGAGTTATGCATTTTACATGTAGCCTATCAATTTTTCAACTGGCTTTGAGCAGCAGTGGGACTTTTTGATTTTCAACCTTGATAACCGCAAAATCTGATTATACAAATAACTAGAACGATGTAGAGAATTTTATGGGTTATCTATATTGTTAAAGAATATAATTTTTCGTTGTGTACAACTTTAGCTATGATTTTCCCAATCAACTCTACTGCTGCTGCATAGTTCTACTTTAGTTCTACCTTTGCTTAATTAAATTGACAGCACACCCTCCATATTTTTTATTAATTCTACTATTGCTTAATTATAACCATGTTCTATATAATTGTCTTTACGTTTTGTGCATGATGAAGTAAACCTAATATTATTCTTTTGGTAATTAGGTGGACAAGGTTTGAGTGGGAGGCTCATCATCAAACGATGACATTGACAAGGTGATGACATGTTGATTCTAGAAAAACCTCAAGGTGCTGCATTGATGCTACAAAGTCTTGCAGTGCTTCATGTTCTAAACAGTTGTGAAATGATGATTGAACTGTACACTCGTTTATGATTATTTCAATGCTTTAACTTATTGGATCATTGGTTATAATTCATATATGAGTGCAAGCACTTTTGTTATGGTTTCTTGTATTTTGCAATGATGATTTATTAAACCACATATCAAATGCTACTAGCATTACAATACGATGTGCGACAACGAACTCACTTGCGTGGCAATGCGATGTGCGGCAATGGATGAAATTGCGTGGCATATGGTACTATTGCCATGACATGGTTGCCATGGCAATAATATATGGTATCTTGCAAGGACTAAACTTGTGTGGCAAATGATAATATTGCCACGGTAAAATGATGGTGGCAATAACATATGGTCTCTCGCAACAAACAAAATTGTGTGGCAAATGATACTATTGCCACGACAAAATGACTGTGGCAATAACGTATGATGTTTTGCAACGAATAAAATTGTGTGGCAAATGGTGCACTTGCCACGGCATATTGGTTGTGGCAAAAACTCCTCAAGCAACAAAACTTTAGCGTGGCAAATTGTCTCTATTGCAACGCTATCAATCGTTGCATGTACCACCTTTTGCTACGAAGACGGGCCTTGCAAGTGCTTTTGTTGCCATGACCATGAACATTGCGTCAACATCCTATTACCATGCTTGGCAACGGACACCTATGGTTGCAAGAAACCCCGACACTTGCAACGCCAAACTAGCAAAGGTTGCAATACATTATTGCAATGTGACTTTTTGCAACCATTGGAAACGAACGCATTTTGATTGCAACATCTACCTTTTGCAACCAAATTGGCCCTATTGCAATGTTTTTTCGATGTTGCATAAGGGTTAGAAGTTAGTAGTGTAATATACGTCGGCATCGGCTTGTCACCAGAGCCGATGTCAATTTCTTCTAATTCGTCGGCCGACGTGAAACCTTGCCCGAGCTTGCCATCGTCTTCGTCCGCGGTGTCCATGCCGAAGACGCCTGAGCCTTCCACCATTCTTGTTCAAAGCAGCAGCTATGGCTCGTCATCTCCAATCGGATGTATTGTGGAATTGGACACATTTAGAAAATCGGCTTGCCAAATTTTCCCAGACAAACAATCGATGCCTTCGATTTCCCAAAGCGGTAAATCGGCACTGACGATGTTAACTGACCTATCGGTTGGTACAATCTCAATCTTGTCGCCATCCCATTGGATCAGGCTCTGATGCATTGTAGAAGTAACGTAACAATTAGCGTGTATCCAGTCCCTTCCGAGCAGCAGGCTGTAAGACCCCTTCCAATCGATGACAAAGAATGTTGTGGGCACGGTCTTATTGCTGATGGTCAGTTCAACGTTCAGGATGCCCTTTGGTTTCTGATGGGTTGCCGCCGAAGTCTTTGAGCACCATATTGGTCTTTATCAGGTCTTCGGCTCCTTTGCCTAGTTTTCTGAATGTTGCGTACGGCATGAGGTTGACTGCAGCTCCGCCATCAACTAGCATCTTGGACATCGGCTTGCCATTGACAATCCTTTAACGTACAACGGCTTCAAGTGCCGATTTTTGGTCCCCTCGAGTTTGTCGAAAATAGCTTGGTCCGGTGAGATTGCTAGTTTCACCAAGTCATATTCAATGGTGTCTGCATCGGCTTCAGGAGCACTGAATTCGGGTGGTAGTATGAACACCATGTTGACCGATGCAGAAACTTTGCCCTTCCCTTTGGCCGCCCTGCTGACTTGATCGGCTGGACTCTCCTTGGCTTTCTCCTCATCGGCTGCGGCAGTTTTCTCTTTGGGGACCCATCGCCTTTTGATCTTACCCATCCGACGGCGCTCTTCTTGGATCATTTGTCGAACTTCATCTTCTCTCCCTTCACGCTTGAGTCGTTGGATTCTTCTTTTCTTCGTCTTTGTGAAGAGATTGGACGGGCAACATTGGGGATTGGCCGATTCCTTGTCGTCGGCCTTTTCGTCATTGCGGTTGTTGTCATTGTGGTCTTCGTCGTCGAAGAAGTCTTGATGGATCGGGCCGAGCCGATCATGGACGGACCGCCGCCTCTGGTTTAGCTGAATGGCTCTAGGGATGAACCGGGCTGGGCTTGCAGCCGATGAGCTCCTGTGCTCGTCGTCGCGGTGATCGTTGCATGCTGGGCAGTCGTCCAGTGTCGGCAACCTCATGCCGGATTCCCAGCAGTACCTGAAAAAATCACAATGTCAATGCGGATCGGCACTGTTGTGGCTCGCTTCGTGCCGACGGTTTTGGGTTTCCGGGTCGCGCCGACGAGGTGCTTCATTGCGAGCTTCTTCCCGCCGAGACCGGTGCTGAGGACGGTGTCGGCTATCTTCATAGATCGGCCATCGATCAGCCGACCTGATGACGGGACGCACCATGTTGATTGGTGCGGCGTGATATTCAGTCGGCTCGTCTTCTGCCTTGGCCCCGATTGATATGTTGACTAAGCCGTGCGCCATTCTATTCTATCGATCGGCTTGCCTGGGGCTGGCTTGCATTGTGTTGAACGGGAAAGGGTTGCCGTCTACCTTCATCGGCCGATTTGAATCGGCAAACTTCAATTTCCCGGCCTCGATTGCCGACTGGATTTGCTGCCTGAAGACTTTGCAATCGTTGGTGGCATGGGATGTGGAGTTGTGCCACTTGCAATATTTCTTCTTCTTTAATTCTTCGGCCGACGGGATTACGTGGTTTTCAGGGAGCTGTATCTGTTTCTCCTTGAGCAGCAGGTCAAAAATCCTGTCGGCCTTACTGATGTCGAAGTCATATCTTTCCTCTTTGGTCGTCTTCAGCAGCCATTGGCAGACGATGGCCTTTTTGTTCTTGGCCCATTCGGCTGCCGCCACCTCTGCGTCATCGTCATTAGAATCGTAGTCTGATTCAACGACGACCTGAGTTATGTTCTTGATGGCCTTCCTGGTGTCTTGGAATCGCTGCTCGTGGGCCGTCACCTTCTACGCCAAGTGGGCTAGGCTGTCAAAGTCCTGCGCAGAGAACCGCTCTCGGATCAGCGCGATCAAGCCGTGAAAGGCCAAATCGGCCAACTGGGCGTCTGATAGCCCCAAGCTGTAGCATCGGTTCCTCATTTCTCTGAAGCGTTGGATGTATTCTTGAACCGATTCGTTGTGCTTTTGCCTGATACTGGTGAGGTCCGACAACTTCATTTCATGGTTGCCGGAGTAAAAGTAGCTATGAAATTGTTTTTCGAGATCGGCCCAACTCTGAATTGAATTGTAAGGCAATGAGGAGAACCAGGTAAAAGCCGATCCCGAAAGAGACAGAGGGAACAAACGGACTCTCAAGGCGTATGTAGCCGATGATTCGCCACACTGCGCCAAGAATCGGCTGACATGCTCGTAGGTTGATACGTTGTCTTGCCCTGAGAACTTCGAAAAATCTGGGATCTTGTATCGGTTGGGCAACGGAATCTGCTCGAAATGTTCTAGATAGGGATACCAATACATGCTCCCTGAATCCTTTGGCTTGAGGCCGAATTGATCGCACATGACATCTGCAATCAGATCGGCCCAAGTCCGGTTGTCCTGCTGTATCGGCTCATATGGGTCATATGGCGCGGGTGCTTGCCGATACAGCGGTGGTGGCATCTGAGGCCTGTAGTGATGGTCTTGACAGCCTCCTTGATACTGGTAGTGAGGCGGATGATCAGCGGGAGGCGGCCGATGCGCCGGTGGTGGCGTTGGTGGTCCCGGGAACAGCTGTCGGCCACCAGCGTTATACCGTCTGTCCAGGTCAATCTGGGCAATCGGCTCTGACTGCCGATTGTCGTTGAACATGTTAGCAATCTGATCCTGGGACAGCGGTTGCTGTTGGTTCAGCATGGTAATCACTGGCCTTGTAGCCGATTCAGTTGGATTCGGATGGCCGAGGACCCCTCCTGGCGGCCCTGGTTGTGTTGGCGGTGGGATCGGCCGATTCTGGGTGACCAATGTCCTGTAACCAGGGAACTGGCCGTCTGTGAAGTACGTCGGCCCCCGTTGCATCTGGTCGGCTATCTTGGCGTCGACCACGGTAGCGATCATGTTGGTGAGAGTGTTGACCAGGATGCTACTTTGGTTGACCAGCGCATGGTGAACGGCCGAATCAATTCGGTCTTGTAAAGTATGCAGGGTCGAATCGTCTTGTTCCTGAATCGGCTCCTCCACCTTCTGTTTGCCTTTTGATCTACCGGAGGAGGATGCCTTGAGCTCATCCATGCTGAATTTATACTTTTGGTGCACGACCCCGGCCCTGGTTTGGGTGAACGATTGTAAGTAGTTGGCCTGGAGCTCTTCCACCATCTTCTTGTAATCGGCTTGCTGCTCAGCCGATAGCTGCTCCATCTTCACAGGCACGATGTTGTCCTGAGAAACATTGGGGCTCTTGGAGTCGACCATCTTGTCAGCTGAGTCGATGTGTCCTAGCCGAGCCGACAGAGAAAGTCCCACTGGGCGTGCCAAGAAGCGTGTTGACGAGAAATTTCTCTCACGCGCTGGCCTGGGAGATCTGCTTAACTCCAGTGCAGGTCCTTCTCGGCTGCCTGTGCAGTGCAGGGCGTACCAGTTGGTTTGATCTGTTAACCAACAAGAAAAACAAGATATATGCGTTAAGTGTTAGGTTAGATCCCCACTGGATCGATTGAGGGAATCCATGAGCATATATTTGCTATCCTAAAATATATTTAAGCCAAGCGACTAGAATGGATCGGCTATACCGAGACAGCATCAGCCGCTTAACCCAAATACAGTAAAGGATAATAAATATATGTATTAAGAACCTAGCCGATACTGGAAAGCTAACCACAAATCGGCTAATACTCCGATGATTCTTATGAAAAGATATCATTCTTGAACCAGATGTTTAGCCTGGGAAATCAGCCGTCGGCTGTTGATAGCAGGCCGATTTTGGCTTACGATGTCCGACAAGAATGAGATCTTAATATAAGAGGCAGTCCTAACATAAATCTAATAATAAATATACTAAAAGAAATATATTAGGGCAGATAAGGCCGGCTAAAACCCCGGCACTGTCTCTAAACATATAAATCTAACCGAACAGATCATTGGACGTTCTAAAAACGACTTAATAGTTCAACGTTGATGCAGCATTAAGTATAAAAAGAACAACCTGATCTGTTGTAGCTGATTTATACCTCTCAAGACGGTGGATACCGCATATAAACTAGCCCAACCTTTAGATCTAGCCCTATCGGTTGCGGGTTCTTGATAGAACTGGCCGATGACAAGATAGATCTAAACGTTGCTTCAGTTTATATGCGATATATGGTAAATAGCGTAGCATAAACTCCTGAATCTAGTGTGTCATTATGATGGAAGCACTAGAATCAACAGAACATACCACTAATGACAATATCTTTTAACGCGCAATCTTATAACCGAATCTTCTATTTATCTTCAAACATCTGCACCAGAAACGGTTTTATCTTCTCTGAAGCTAGAATCGGCTATCGGCCGCTCCTGTCCGATTCAACCTTAGCCGACTGGCTTCGCAGCCGATCGCTTCTCAACCGATGCGGCCTTTGTTTCTCCGTCAAACTAGCCGATCCAATTTTGTTTCACCCTTGCCAGGACTTAGGGATTCAATTACCAAATTTAGGTGTTAATAGTAATACATGAACAAGGAGGGGCTAACCCGATTTCTCTGAGCTAAACCACATAGGCTAAAATTATGGAAAAATTCTTGTGGATGCCCTACCTCATGTTCACCCCACTGTAATTTTTACACAATTTAATAAATGACTTTGGTGCTTCAAATAAATAAAACAAAATAGAAACCTAATGCGGAAGGAAATACCTTTAATCGGCTAAAAACAAACTCCACTTAAAAAGGGATTAAAATGCACATAAATCCATATAGGAAATAATTTATTCAAATATCAGGTTGGATGACAAAATTTAATATAATTTTTATGGAATTTTTCTAGACTATTTGGACCTCCTAAAAATTCAAACAAGATTTAAAATACCCAAATTTTGTCGAATTTCTGTGAGCAAACCATGAGAGATCTTTGAGTGAAACCATAGAAAATGGATTCTTCATCTAGTCCTCTGTCTACAGAAAAATTTTCATTATTTTTCCTAAACCACACAGTATTTTATAGAGCTGCAAAGACAAGGTGAAGAAATAAATCGAAAAAACATCTTCAAAATTCGATTGTACACATAAACTTACCCAAACCTCTCCTCACTGCCTAGACTACCACGGAATTGGGCCCACTGTCAGCGCCCACAAGCTAGCTTCCACTCGGTGCCCCTCCTTGTCCATCGCTGAAGGCGCCAGAGCATGGGCCAACAGCCTCAGAGCACCGACGACGCGTCGCCATGAGCTGTCGCTGGTGTGCGAGCTCGCTCCGCCCTGCAAAACTCTCCCGCCTCGGTCGCCTGTCCATGCTATTCACCTCAGTGCCACGAAACACAGAGAAAACATAGCCCTAGCCGCTCTCCTCGCTCTCTTTCTCATCGCCGGCCACAAAGAAGATACCCACCACCGTCGCTGTTAAGCCATGGTCATTCCCTTCTATCTCACGTACCTTGATCTTCATTCAATGCCGAACATTTTCTCTATTGACATCGTCATCATTCACCTCTTGTAGCCACGGGAATGCCAACGAGCACCACCAACGCCGGGAGCGCACACCAGACGCCGTCGCCGCGGCCACGATGCTGTTCTGTACAATGTAGGCCGAGACGGGTCAAATCCTTGCACCAACAGCATCGCTTCAACTTCCTCGACGTTTCCCCTCAAAGGTCCCAGCCAACGGTGCACTAAGGAGGGAGATCAACATTAATCTTCCCCGACGCCGGCCCACCTCCGCCACTAGACACCGCCGTCGATTCCTCTGTATCCGGTGAGCCATCGTCCGATTCCTTGCACTTGAATCATCTTGAGGTACCCAACGACCTAACGAACCACCACTCCTAGCGTAGCATTGGCCAAGTCGAGTTGTCGCCATCGTCCTCCCAGATCCGCCACTGCCACCGATCAGATTTCACGTCGCCGAGATCGCTCGAGCTCCGCCAGGCCGTCCACACGCTCGGGTAAGGTTCCGTACCACCTATGTGTGCTTATTCATGCATTAGCCATACACAAAACGACCTACAAATTAGTTTGGCATCACGACCGAACCCGGTTGCCACCCACGCTCACCGCCGGCACTACTCCGGTCATCCCAGAACTCGAGACCACCTCCTATAGATTCACCATGGTACCCTCTCCATTTTCTTCTTTGGTCATTCCCGCTGAAACGCAGCCGCTCGCCGCCGGCGGGCTCGAAAAGCATCCCCGGTCGCTAGAGCCCTGCTCTTTCCTCCCTCATTGTTTCACTGCCAACCGGGCCCCATCGAATCGGGCGCGAAGGCCCCTTCTTAAACCCAGACACCACTGACCCGTGTGCCCTGCACGCAGTGACACAGGGAAGACTGCAAGGAAAAGTATTTTCACAGAGAGCCTGACCTCACTTCAAAAATCCATATAAAATTTATTTTAGAACATTTTTGAATGGGACAAATTTCTGTGGACTCCTTAGGTAATGAACTTTAATTAGGAACCATAAAACTTGCCACTCACTGCACTGGAAATATTCCAAGAATTTAAATAAGTCAGGACACACATAAACAAAAGAATAATTTGTAAAATCCCTAGAAAATTCAAATTAACTCCAATTTAGGCAAACCCAGATTCCATAGATTAATTAACTTACCCTCTCTAACCTGGGAAACTAAAATGATATATCTTCTTTAAGTTAAAAAGTAGATAAAACTAATACTAAGTAAAGGATACATTTTAGGACAGTCAGATTTCAGGGATTTATTAAAAATTCATCTTGTCATATTTTTTAGTAAACTTAGATTCTGGGGGATCCCTCAAACATGCACCTGTAGAATGTAAAATAAAATCATGTGCCTCCTGTGTAGTATAATCCCCTAAGGCAATTTTGAATGAAACTAGTGAATCACTGCACCCTCCAACATACAACAATTATAGAAAAATCAATTTTAAATCTTTTTGGGTGAAACAAGTTTCTATAAAACCAGGGGTTAGTGAACTCTCATTTAGTAAAATAAAACATATCCACTCATCCACTGAAACAAAAAAGAAGAGCCCAAATTAGATACTCTAAAAGGTAGGCTAGTTAATATGTCATAGGTATATCCATTAAAGTGAGTGTATGATATACATGTGTAGGAAGATCATTTAAACTCCAACAAAAATTGCACCTAGATTTGTAATGTATTTACTGGATAAACCACTTTAAAACCCAACCTGAACTAGTTCTGGATCTAAAGCCCTTTTGACACCCCTTTGACATGTTGTAAGTCTAGAACACGTTATAGATTCGCAAGAATCCCTAGAAGACTTATTATAGCTTTAAAAATTATGAAATAAGTTGCATTAATCTTAGGGAATAATTTCCTTCACCTATGGAAGGTATAGGGTAATAAAAATCCATTGGTAAAGACATTTAGGACCAATGCCTATTTGAATCCTACGACATACCAAGCGAACTTTAAAAATTGATAACTCCCAAAATAAAAGAGATAAAATACAAATTCCTTCACCATAAATCATGTCCACACAGCCCCTAGCCACACTAAATAATCCATGCATTTTAGAGCATATTTAATTTTTACATGTTTTCTGTATTTACCCATTATGCGGTATTTTTCCTTTTAGCGAATAACTTCGCAACGGTGAGGAGACTTGCATACTAACTCATCCTAGAGAAGTTTACTGCAGCCAAGGCAAGTTTTTCCCCTCCTCTCTTTGAACACCTTAAATCCCATGTTTTGAGGGATGAAAATATTTGTTTGCAAAGATGCATATGAGTATAGATTGTATCGGTATTTTAAACTTGGGTATGATAGATATAACCTATTTTCTGCATTATCTCCTTTGATAATTTAATTCCTTGTTGTTTGTACCCTTAGGAATGGTGTTAACGCCAAAATTTGGTAAGCCCTGAAGTCCTTATCGGCTAAGGGTTAGTATCGGCTCGAAGCAGAATCGGCTGAGAGTTTTGCGACAGCCGATGGAGGATCCATATTTCCAGCAGTCGGGTTCTTGTTAGATTCGGTTTGAGAAGATCTTATCCAAAAGAAACCGAGTCCAGGGAGGATACGACTTGTATCTATTAATTAGGAAGAGGTTGTTAGTTTTCTATTTTATCTTTAGGAAAGTATGTTTTGTAATCTGTTAGGATCTTTGTCATCCCACGGGTATAAATATGTAAGCCCGGGGTTCATGTAAATCATCTCTCGATCAATACAACTCGGCGCATCGCCACCTTTCTTTTATCCGTTCTACTTTGTCATCCGGCGGAGCTTGGCACCTGACGCGGGGCTGCATCAGCTTCGATCTCTGACGAGGGTTAAGTCCAAGGTCCCGTCGGCTCAGGCGATCGTATTGGCTACGTTGGCGTCGTCCAAGGCTGCATCAGTACATTCAACCTCTTGGATTGCTTCGATTCGGTTGATATCTTTGCCTGATTATTTATCATATGTCTCTGTTAAATCTAATTTTAGTATCTCGATTTGGCTCTATCAGATGTCTCTCGTTTTAGGGTTTCTGCCGATACTGGCTAAATCGTTATATTAGATTAGATTAGCTTAGGCATCTACCACCCTGAAAATCAGCCAAGGGCTTGATTGTCTAGATATTGCTTTTCTTTTTATACTTAGTGCTGCATCAGTTTGATCTACTAAGTCATGATTAGAACCATAATATCTAGCCTGCCTGTTGACTGTCACTAAGGGTTTCATCGAGGTTTCAGCTGGTGAGTTATCTGGGTATTGCATCGGCTTGCAAGGAATATGCACAAGTTAGATATAGCCGATTGCAGCAGAGGCTTCATGGAATATTTAACCATTTGGATTTAATGACATCGGACTTCCAACCGATGTATGTTTTAACCTTTAAATCAATATTTTATTTCATCATGTGATCGGTTCATGCAATGTTATATATATCATGTTATTGTCAGCCGATCACCTTTATATAAATATTTGTTAAGTGTACAGCCGATGAATTCAAACACATTTTACACCATCGGCTGGCATCGGCGTCGGCTGGAATTGCACCATCGGTTTATTAGCCGATCAGTTAGTTTTTGGGTATCAGTCAATCGGCCGATATGATTTATGTTCTACTGTTTTGCATAACTTGTCAGTGGTAGGATCAAACTGACTGGCACGCCCACGCTTCATCTCTTCTAGGACCTGCACTGGAGCTAAGCAGATTTCCCAGGCCGGCGTGTTGATTTTTCTCGTCAACAAATGGTTAGAGTATATCAATTGTGCTCCAATGGGTTTAAAACGCTTTGTATAACCAATTGCTTAGCCTCGCCTAGTATTTTGTAAATAATTATTCCATCTAGAATTGAATGTGTGTTTTTGATAAAGTATGTCCTTGCTGAAATGGGCTTAATTTGATGGGTATTTGCAAAACAAAAAGTGTAAATGTATGATTTTGACTTGGGCAGCAATTGGCGTGCGATTGAGGAAAATTGCAATTGCCAATAGGGGGAGTGTTTGCCCGAGTCGATTAAGGACCGAACTTGTGTCACCAACTCAAGGATACCGTACATCCACATGTGCTAGTATGGGATAGCCTTAGCCGAGTAATCTTCTTATCACCTAGACTTGCATTATGGTAGGCCAAAGTGTATGGGTTCAGAATAACCCAGAGGAACTTCCTAATTACCCCGACATGGTAGTTTAGGAAACTAAGTCTGTCCAATACAACGATATCGTGCCACATGGGTGGGTTCCCGTCGTGTCCACCACCACGGCGTTAAGTTAAGGTGAGGGCCTGCCACTTAACGATTATAGGTCTTATTCCGGTATGACCTATGATGGAGGAAACACGTATCGTGCAGGTGCAAGGCTAGGGACTGAGTAGTGTAAAGACTTTGTGGTGATCTCTAGACTGTACCGAATAAACTAGAGTGATTCACTTCATGTGGGTAAAGCTGTACAGACTCTGCAGAGTTAATAAAACTAATCGATTAGTCGTGCTCACGATCAAGAGCGCTTTGGTGAAGTGTCATGAGTATAAACTCAATTTTCTTAAAAATATGATTATGTGATTTCAGTAAAAAGTGTTGAGTTGTGTGAGTGTGGTGATAAAATAGGACTTGTTGTCATGGAGGATGACAAGATGTCAATCATGATGGAACCAAAATGATATTTATGATGAGAACTAAAGTGACTGTTTTGTTAGTTGAGTTGTCAACTCTTTCTCAAATGGTTTGTGAAATAAAACTCGCTTTAGGCGGAAAATGAGCTACTCATATAGCCTTCCCTTTGATTATGAGCTTATCATGTAGTATGTTAGGTTTGTCTAGTGCTTGCCAGTGCATTACTCGTTAATGTACTGAGTCTTGTCGATTGGAATATCCATTTTGGTTGCAGGTTTAATTCTAGTCCTTATGCGATGGAAATTCCCGATTTGTTTCTTCTAGGATGAGAACTTAACGGGGTAAACCCCTAGTCGGTGTGCTTGTGGGCGGGTACTAAAGCCACCGCTGTTCGCTGCACTCTGATGTTTGTATATTTATTTGGCCGGTCAGCCTATGTAATAGTAAAAATATTGATGTAATATTTAGCTTACTCTCAAACTAGTTGTATTTACTTTGTATGCGCATGCTTGAGACGAAAGTGTGAATCTAACACACTTCCTGGGAGTTAGATTCACATGAGTATGAGTTAGGAATATTTGAGACGTTGTAGATCTTTAGCCATATTGTCAAGTCTCCTGATTGTGTAACACATCTGGTCATCACCTTCGAGTGGTTTGACGGGCACAATTCAGGTCGAAGTTGACTGGCAGGCTAAAGGCGCAACAATGTCTCACTTATCCCTCTCTCGGGATTTCGGATGTTTCGTTATACTTGCCATATGAGCTGAACGATTTCTACTCATATTGCAAATAGAACGAGAGGTCGGGGCGTCCCCGACAGAAGTTTAGGGTTTCGGAGTCCGATTCAAACTCGTTTTTCCGATCTTTCCAACGAATATGTGAACTCTTCCAATAGAAAAAAGATAGAGGGAGATCAGAGGAGCATTTCCTCTCCGTTAATTCGGCCGGGGAAGGAAAGATTCACCGAGATTGGAAAGAGAACAGCGACGGCTTTGGAAAGCCGGCGTTGGGAGGAAGACAATGACTCCGACAGGTGGGCCCCACCTAGCAGCGGAAGAGAGAGTGAGTGGAGCGCGCGTTGGCTGGGCCGCTGGCATGCACAGGACTAGGTCGGCTTGGACTGATTTCGACCGAGGAATAGGAGTAGATTTTTAAAACCTTTTCTTTTAAAATAATTAATGAAACGATACTTCATTTATGAAAAATACTTCCCTTCCTCAAATAATTCCTAGAAAAATCCAAAAATATTTAAGGAGGAGAAGTATTTAATAAAATTTTATCTTGCATACTTTTATATTGGGATTTATTAAGAAAAAATATCAATTCTTCTCTTCTAGTATTTTAATTAAATTTCTAGAAATACATTAAAGAATAAATTATTAATTAAAGTGATTTCTAGAGCGTGACACTGGGCTTCGGGTGTCAATTGGAAATCATCTACCTTTTTCAATAACTTGAAAAAGGCATACCTCTCTCCAATCCTAGAAAAACGACTCGGTGCCGCGATGCACCGGCCGATTCTAAATGTCCTTTGCGTACTTGGCGGTTTCATGTTGCGAATAGCATTGATCTTCTCTGGATTGGTTTCGATGCCGTGATGCGACACCATGAAGCCAAGTAGCTTCCCTAATTGTACTCCGAATGTGCATCTTTTCAGGTCCAACTTCATCCTCAAGGCCTGAATCTTGTTAAAAGTTTCGTCTAGGTCAACAATCAGGTTGTCCTTGTGCTTTGTCTTGATGACAACGTCATCGACACATTCCTCCACATTGCACCCGAGCTGCAATTGCAAACATTTCTGAATCATGCGCTGATAGGTAGCACCGACATTTTTTTAGGCCAAAAGGCATTGTGATGTAGCGGTACGCGTCGAACGATGTGATGAACGAGGTCTTCAAGTAGTCGGACTCCTTTAAGCTGATTTGATGGTATCTCGAATAGCAGTCAAGAAAACTGAGAAGTTCGTAGCCAGCTGTTGAATTGATGACTTGGGCAATGTGTGGTAATCCGAAAGGATCTTTAGGACAGGCTTCGTTGAGATCGGTGTAGTCTACACACATACACCATTGTCTCGTGTTCTTCCGAAATAAAATCGGGCTAGCCAGCCAATCCGGGTGGTAAACTTCTTTGATAAATCATGCTACCAAAAGTTTTGTTAATTCTTCCTTGATGGCTTTGCGACAATCTTGAGTGAACCGGAGGAGTTGTTGTTTGATAGGTTTAGCATTAGTTTTCACATTTAAGGAGTGCTCGATCACCTCTCTAGGAATACCAAGCATATCAGAAGGTTTCCAGGCAAATATGCCTTTATTAGCTTGAATAAAGGTGACAAGCATGCTTTCCTATTTACAATCTAACTCACTGCCGATTATGACAGTCTTGGAAGGATCAGTCGGATCCAATAGAATATTCTTTGTCTTGGCATCGCCTTCTCCGGACTTTGGTATCTTCTTGGTAGGGACTTCTCCTTCCTACGATGTTGATGCAACCAGTCGGATCTCCTATCGGTCGAGTGCTCTTTCATGAGATTGGGCAAGCTCGCAACTTTCCTTGTCATAGGTGAAAGCCTGTTTGACATCGCTGTGTAGTGAGATGACCCCTTACAGTCCCGACATCTTCATCATCAGGCAGGTCTAGTGTGGAAGCCGCCTTAAAGTTAGCAACTTCGAAGCAGATGTTTTCTATCCAAAACTTATCTCGGGTGCCGAAGGTGAATGGGAGAGTGATCTGTCCGAGTGGTGTTGAAGATAACCCGGGGATAACCCCGTGAAACGGAGAAGAGCTCGGCCTCAACTCGGATCTAGCAATCTGCATCTCATCTAGTGTGTTGGCAGCAAGGATGTTGAGCACGCTACCACCATCACTGAGTACACGCTTCAACTTGATGTTTCGAACCATTGGGTCCAACACCAGGGAGTACCGCCTCGGGTGAGCCACTCGGTCAGGGTGATCCGAGTGGTCGAACATGATTGCCACTTTAGACCATCGTAAGTATTGGGGCACCTCTAGTTGGACGACATTTAGTTCTCGATCAATCAGCTTTTGCTTCCTCCTGGACATGTAAGCAAGGAGGCCTCCAAAGATATGGTTCAACTCGGTCTTGGGGTCCTGGAAGGCTTTGAAACCGAGTTCATTATCGTGGTCCATGCTGTGTCCTGAAGTCCCTTCGCCAATCGTGAGCTTTAGCTACATCGCATGCTCCTCCGTGAATCTCTTGTAGATGAAACAATCCTTGGCCATGTGCTTGGAAGTAGGATGATGTGCGCAGGGTCGATTCGTGATCCATGAAGGTTTACATGAAAATTTGCCAATGAGTGATCCATCTTGGATTCCCTTTTGAAAGGCAATGATGATAATATCATCGGTAACCTCTTGTATCTTATTGCGGCCTCAGAAAAATGCCGGATGTAATCCTTGAGGGATTTGTTCTTACGCTGTATGACGTGGCACATGTCAAAGTGTGTTTCGGGTCTTTCATAAGTGCATTGGAAGTTGGCAACGAACCAACTTCGAAGATTATTCCAGGAATTTATTAACTCCCTCGGAAGTATCGAAAGCGAGTGCCACAGGCAAATAATTGGCCATGGCTTTGGAATCTCCTCCTGCTACGCGGATGGCTAGAGTATAGATGGTGAGCAATGACTCTGGGTCGGTTTTACCATCGTATTTCTCTATCCTAGTTGGTTTAAAACTAGTCAGCCAATCCACTCGATGTAGTTCCCGAGTAAAGGCTATAACTCCATCGTCTCCATCATCGGGTGACCAGTGCGGAGAACGGTTTTCCCGACGTTTGTAGTTCTTAGGGTCATGGTGGCGCTGGTTCAGCTTATCTCTAAGGTCTTCATGTCCCATGTATTCGTGTCCATCTCCACGAGGGCAATCGTTATGGGCGTTGTGATGACGTGGCTCGCGACGTTGGTTGTCGCTGCAGTCTCGAGTCTTGGCTGATTGCTCTGGATGTCTATTATTGCAACGTCATAGACTTGATATTGTTTGCCCTTTGCTGCGCTCGGGTACTTGGGGATCCTGGGAGCCACGAATGGACGGTGGATGACTGCTTGCAGGTGTTTTTGGTGTTTCCGCAAAGTATTCCTTTGGTCGGCGACTGGGCCCCGCTCCTTTATCCTATTGGGCGACCGTTGGGACAATCATGGTCGTAACCTTGTTCAGCGTTGGAGTCATGTTCTCAGGGGCAGCGTCGATAAGAGTATCTAGCGACGTGACAGCTGTGATGGCTTTTGTTGACGGGTGACGAAGATGTTGGTATCGTCAACATTTGTCTGGATGATATCGTTGTATGCAGCCCGACGGCTTCGAGCTAGGTCACACTGTCGCGGCGCTCGATCCTCCTCATCCTTGCGTCCTCTTTCTTCATCCAGTTGGATGCGTTGTTCCTCGGCTTTCCTCGCAAGACGAGCTTGTCTTCTTTAGTCGGAGCACCAACCATAAAGACATCAAAAGAAAGCAAAGTGTAATCATCAGTGAACTCGGAGCTGTTGATGTTCTCGGTGTCAAAATTGCTATGGCCATCAATATAGTCAAAACTATTAGCAATCTTCGTGGTGCTGCAGGAATCAAGTGGTTGAATCATCACTCCCACCTACCTGAGCCTTGGTTTGGACATGGTTGAAACATGCCCATATCGAACCCTAGTGGGTGAAACCGATTTAGATCCAAATGTTATGGCGAGGAGTGTAGGAAGTCGCATGGCAATCTGAGGATAAGTTGTCATAGAGTTGGATGCGTTGCACGGTTGAATTGGCGATGATGAATCTCCTGAGTAGTTTGAAGACACACCGTAAGAGAGCTTCTGAATAGATCTTGGCGGTGTTCAGGAGACTGAACGGTGCCGAAGTGATGTGGCTCCTCTCCGACTGGTTCGAATCCGAGTCGAGGAGGGAGATCTTGCCGAATTTGTCGGTGATGAAGTCTAGGTTGCTAAATTGATAGGCCCGCCTGGGAGGGAAGGTGAAGTCATCGGCTCCTGAAGTTGATCCCATCGCACTTTTCGGCGAAAAACTCGACATAACCCCTACCTGACGCGCCAACTGTCGATTCTAGAAATTAGCAATAAGAAAATGGGGTAGCGCAGGGAGATCTAAAGTAGATGAGTAAATGGACAAGATTTAGAAAGGTTCAGGCCTTCTCGATGAGAAGTAATACCCTACTTTTGTTTTGAGGATTGAATCCGTCGATTGTTTTATTGATCTAACGATCGAGTTGTGACGTATTGCTTCTATCTATTGCTATGCCCTCAAAGGGTTCTCTACCCACCTTATATAGGTTCGAGGGTAGGGTTACAAGGAGAAAAAACCTAGCTGGACACGACATAGATTTTTTTATCTATTTACATAATCGTACTCAACTAGAACTACCGACTATGCCGAAACAGGATAATACAATTCCTAAATCCTAATCTATTACATAATTTGCGGATCCGGTCCACCTTCTATTATTAGTGGATAAACTAGTCGTATAGATATATGGTACCCATAATAGCTTGATCTCAAAGCTATATATATGTAGAAAAGCATGAGTTATAAATGAATTCAATAACTAAGTATGTAGCCGAGACTTATCTATGTGGGCACATCCTGTGCCTTGTGATATCGCTCGCTTCAATATTATACCACATCTCGTCCTGCTCAACCGAGCACATCGATCATATGACACACCTTAACCATATTGTACTCTTGTAGCTTCTGTTACTAAAATAAATATATAACGGAGACAGAAATTTTACGTACAAAATTTTTATGGAAAAAACTATGGGCGCTGACTCACAATGAACGCTACGAATGAGTTGATTACCAACATTGAATAATAACAATGGAACGTCATCCCCGTCTAATAGAGAGACACGAAGTCTTATAAAAAACTAAGAGCATCACCAACAATCCATCCAAATCTTATCTCCTAAATTGGATGGATATAGGATCATCCATCTAAATAGAGCACCCATATCTCTTCTATAGCAGATCACCCAAATTTCTCACCTAAACATAAATTTTAAAATTTATGTTTGAGTCCCCTCCATTTGGATAATGGGAGAGTCTCCTTTATTTAGATGACCAGAAGTTCAATTTGGGTGGTCATCTATTTTAGATGATGGTTTGGGTGGTTTGTTGGACCATATTTTTTCATTTAAAACACCCAAATTTGACATAGAGCATTATTTGAATAACATATTTCAAATTTGACATGAGCTGTTGCTGATGCTCTAACCCGAATATACGTTATAGACCTAAAATTTGAATGACATATTTAATAGCTTTGTAGGAAATCATACTTAAAATACAATATTTTTCAGGTGTTACCTATCCCAATACTTTATATGATATGTATGGATCGGGATGGAGACGTGGCCACACGATGGTTAGGGAAAAGGGCTTTAGTCCCAGTTCGTAACATCCTGTTGTCCCGGTTATTAAACCAAGACTACGAAAGCGAGACTAAAGATCGGCATCTTTAGTTCATGTTTAAATAACCAGGACTAAAGATTCATCTTTAGTCTCGGTTGGTACCATCAACCGAGACTAAAATTAAAACTGGGACTAAAGCTCATTTTTTTCTTTTTTTCTTATTCTTTTCATTGTTTTTTCTGATTACATCTGCTTATCTACTTTTTTCAACGTGAAATACGACAGATCGAATGTAAATATTTATTTTCGCGACAACACAAATACAACAACATCAAATATTATTCTTTCCAATACCACAAATCGAATACAACAATATCAAAATTAACATCACACATCAAATCTAACAACAAAATCATCCAATCATCCCATGATTAAAAAACATCTAAAAATAAAAAAACATGTGTGGGATGCCGCATCTCGTCTTTGTCCTCGTCGCGCATGTCCTCCGTCGCCGCCCGCCGCTTCCTCGCTCGCCGCGGCCACCCTCCCTCCCTCCCCGCCGCTGCACTGCCCGCCGCGGTGGCCGTCGTCCCCACTCGCCCACGGCCGCCGCGCCCCACTCGCGCTTGCTCTCCGGCTCCCGGCACCCGGCTCCGCCGGCTACCCGCTCCTCGGCTTCCGCTCACCGCCGCCGGTGAGCCCCTGCCGTCGCGAGATGTGAGGGGAGAGGGAGATCCGAGGGGAGGAAGAAGAGAGGAATCTGAGGGGAGAGGAAGCTAGAGAGAAATTAATATGAGGGGAGAGGGAGATCTGAGGAGCCGTGCGTGGGAGATTTTTCTGGGAGAGAGAGCCGTGCGCGTGACGAGACGATAAGACCAAGGGTTTTTATCCGGTTCGTGAAAAAACCGAAACTAAAGATTCATTTTGTCCCGATTGGTAACATCAACCGACTAAAAATAAATGGCGTCTGTCACGGCCTACGGATTTTTTAACCAAGACTAAAAATAAACTTTTGTTCTGGTTGATGTTACCAACCGAAATTAAAGATTTATTTAGTTTTAGTTTTAATAAAAATCGAGATTATAGTGGATTTTGATGGAACGATCAAGTATCGTTTCTTCAGCACAGTAATGTTATGTTTTCGCTGACACATGGTGAAGTGTTGAATGTGAAGACAGAGACCTATTACGTGTCGATTTACATTTGGCGTGGTTATAGTTAAGGATGGAGGAAGTGTTATATTAATTGAGTCGAAATTCCTATAATTTTTTATTGTTCCACGGAGGAAAAAGAGACATGGATAGAGTCAGCTCTTTTGCTATCATTAAAGCACTACTTGTACTACCTCTTTAGCTTTACCTCTGGACATTTAGGCGAATTTCGCTGATAGAGAAATTTAGTGACGGTAAAGATTGATCTTTTATGGTGTGAAGATTTTGAAGTTAGTGACGGTAAAGATTTGTCTATTTGAGAGAACATTGTCTTTTCCTAGCTTAGTTATGCTATAACTCCATAAAGTCAGCCCATCTTAAGGTCTACTGCAACCGAACCGATAGTCCCGTATCCAAAAACTAAATATCTGGATTAGAAATTTGACGCTAAATGCCATAGAATAATTCTAAGAACCTGACAACACGGAATATGCAACGGTCTTACAAAAAAAACTGTCTAGGTGTGACATCGGATTTAGGGCTTAAGTGTTGCTGAATCTGAGATGTTTATATCTAATCCGTCGTGTCATAATAAATTGAGTTGGAGGGGCATCTGGCAAAGGAGCCGATCGGATGTGGATGAAAGGTGGACCTGGGATGCAGGAGCTCGGACTACGTCTCAAGATCGACTCAGTACGGTTTTGGTTTTGACGCAGCTAAGACTCATTATGCAGTTTAAGGGTGAAGCTTAGTCTTGTAGTCTTTTCATTTTCTTTTCACTAGCAATTATGTCCGTGCGTTGCAACGGATGAAGTCGGGACGTGGCACGGATAGGGACCGGAGAGAGGGGCGGAGGCGCGGCGCGGGCGTGACGCGGGAGCTTCGAGCAGCGACGGGAGAGAGGGGCGTAGGCGTGACGCGGGACACGACGCGGATGGGGACGGAAGGGAGGGGCGCAGGGAGGAAGGGGAGCAGGAGGTCTTTTTTCCATCCAAGCCCTCTTTTCTTTTTAACATTGGGACTGCGGGTTAATTTCGAAAAAACTCAAGGGGTTTTCTGCAAAATAGCCAGGCAAAACAAAATTTTGGGTGGAAACACTATTTGCTTTATAAATAAAAAATATAGCAAAATACCCGTGCGTTGTAACGTGACGAAGAAGCGGGCGGAAGGTGAAGGTCCAGGCGATGATGCGAGAGCTCCGAGCAGCGACGGGAGGGAGGGGCGCAGGCGCGGAGCGGATGGACGGAAGAGAGAGACGCAGGAGGTCTTTTTTCATCCAAGTTTTTCTTTTCTTTTTAGCATTGAGACTGCGGGTTAATTTTATAAACACTCAAGAGGTTTTCGTAAAATAATATATTTTTCTTGTTTAGCTGGTTTTTTTAAATAGCTAGGCGGACTTTGGGTTAATTTCAGAAAAACTCGGGTTTTCTGCAAAATAGCCAGACAAAACAAAATTTGGATGAAAACATTACATGCTTTATAAATAGGTATAGATATAGATATAGATTTGTTGTTTCTCAGTGTTGAAATTTGGAACCTAAACTGTAACCTTTGGCTGTGTATATTCATTTGTGGATATAAAGGTCGAATTCTGTTTGTGATAGTTATCCCAAATTCGGCCTGATTTCTTCAGCCTGTCAGGATCCAATACCAAAGTACTTGGCCCAATGGGCCAAATTTTTGGCCTGATTTCTTCAGACTTGGCGCAATGCCCGAGGGAGGTCAACATCAGTGTGGTAACGAACACACCGTTCCTCACCGAACCCTTTGCCGCTCGTGCTCGTGTGAGCATATGGACGACGACGAGGTCGCCGGCGGTGAGGCTGGGCCTGCGCCGGCGGAGACGGGCGGCCACGCCGACCGCGTATTCCGGGCCCTCGCGGTCGCCTCTCTATACATCCTCTTCCGCCGGTGGCGCGCGGGTGGGGCAGGTCTCGGGGAGCGGCCGTCACCGGCGGAGATCGCGGCGGCCGTAACGCTCTGCGCCTCCGTGGCGTGGCTCTACGCGCTCCCAGCCGTCGGGATCCGCTGGAATAGCGGGATCTCCGCCTGGCGATGGCACCAAGATTAGTGGACAGCTCAACATGCCTGGGTAACCACTCTCTGTCTGTCTTCCCCCAATTTCTTTGTTCGATTTGATCTCTGGTCCATGTGATCTTTAAGCAACGCAAAGAAACAGTGATATGATCCAATTCGAGGATATTATTGCATGAAATCTGATAATTTCCGAAGCATATAATGAGAATGTGTAGCTAATGATCTGAGCCTTGAGGTGAATTGTTCACTGTCTTTCCAGGATAACGAGAGCACTGTGACCTGAGCCAATCGGATCAATGGCCATTTGTGACTCTGGATCATCATCATGGTTTACTAAACTGTCAGTTTATGTTGGAATTGATTTGCTATTTTCTTTACAGCCCAAGCAAAAAAATCTTGAAAGAAAACTGATTTTATTTGAGTCGAAAATGAAAGAAGAAACCGTGTATCATCTTAAAATCATGTCAAAATGTCTTTCTAGGAAGGGATTGTATCCGATCATATATATGTGGAGCTCGAAGTAATGTTGGATGAAGATTACTCGGTTTGGTATGTGCAGATTTGAACAGAATATTGTTTCCTCAAGAAAACTCGCCTCATGTCGCATATGTGTCATATGTGCCTTCGCAATTTGAAACCACTAACCGTTCGTTGGGTCAATAAACAATGTGCATCTGATGGTACTTGCCACTTAATGAACTCGGAGATTATGTCCTGCCATTACGTGTTACAAACAGCGAAGCAGATCTAAACACTAACAAGCATGACAATAGCTGCCTCTCTCAGTCGCAGAGTTGCTACCATGTCCTGAACTACATGGCTCAATCATTTCCCTAAATTTCTGTTAGGTTGTACTGACAAAACCAGAAGTGCTTATGCATGCAATTTTGTCGGTACTGGCCATTCCCAATCACTGCAATCCCTTTTTTTGCAAGCAATAATTTATAGAAACTGTGCAAACATTTATCTAATTGGGGAAATCAGAACACTCTTATCGGATGGGAAATGTGGAGTGCTGAGTGCATTATAGGAGGTCTGGTGTGCCTACTGTGGTGGACCATCTGAGCCCTCCAACACCCTTGGACCTCAGGTCATAAATGGACATTATTTTGGTACTCCATTTCTTACATAGACTTACGCCTTCTTTTAAAAAATATATTTGTTCTTTCATTGGCTTAACTCGTTGGAAATCATGTGTTGCCATTGCTTTCTATGCATTTGCAAACTACAGACCTTAGAAAAAGAAATGAAATCTCTTGTTCTCTCGATGCTTATGTATATGGACTGTTATGAGGTGACAATGCTTCTACAAGTGAAAATAAGGTCGGTGGTGACCCATGAAATAATTTCTATTTAACTTTTGAAATCCAAAAAATGACCACTGTCAGTGTTAACATTACATTCATGAAAAAGGTTTTTCTATTATCGAAGGCACTGTTTTGTTTGCGAAGTTATATTACATTGTAAAGTGTTTTTTGAAGGCACAAAATTATATTACATTGTAAAGTTTTTTTTTGGAAGGCACTGTGTGTTTGGAAATAATGCTAGTCCTACTTTACCCGTGATAGATATACTTGTTGGTGTATCTAATCCCAAGCATAGTGCGACAATTGGGTAAAATCCAAAGCCTGATGATTACTGCTTTTGCATGTTCATGGTTATGCCCTCATGGATGATTTCATGAGGGCATCAGGACTAGGTGTCTGACATAATTTCTTGGAAAATTACAACCTGCAAGTTGACCCGTGTTCAGTGCCTCAAGCCCTCAACTCAATTGTAGTAAAGTGCGTGCTTCGTTGATAGTGCGAACGCCGGAAGTGTAATGTTACTCATCCTTTCTAAAAAATTGAAAACCGTAGCAAATGACCCCAGTTCTTTTTTTTTTTCTCAGGAATGATCCATCAGCCTTCTGCCATGTATGTGTCTTTCCCAGGACGAACTGGAGGCTCAGGAATGAACTCTAGTCTTTATCTCCGTTCTCAGGTAGTTCCACAAGAACTTCGAGAACTTATGGCAGCTTTGGTTGTAGTTTAAGCACCAGTTGCTTTGGTCAGAGGATAGCTTTTGGATTTCTTTCCCTTCAGCTGTCTCTGCTGCCATGGCAGCTCCCTCTCCAACTCTCGCGTGGATCAAGGTCTCAAGGACATCTAAAGGCATCATAGCCAGACTTTTGTTCTTG
Source organism: Oryza australiensis (assembly GCA_019925245.2). Taxonomy (NCBI): domain Eukaryota; kingdom Viridiplantae; phylum Streptophyta; class Magnoliopsida; order Poales; family Poaceae; genus Oryza; species Oryza australiensis. The sequence goes on from JAIFGZ020000754.1 coordinate 104,887, forward strand.
GCCTCACTAATTGTATAATCAAGGATGCAATGTTTTCCTGATACCATCCATCCCCAACTAAGTGATTAACATCTTCGTACTACATGTTTGCCGAGGATATTCTCTCACCAAGTTCTTGGATATTAATAACACCGAAAGGTTAATTATGTCTATGTCTATATAGGGTCAGGATGAAGATGTGATCCGCTTTTGCTCAATGTACTGTTTTCGCTTCAGGCGTCGTGAGATGAGGACAACCAAAGATAGACTTGTATTATATTGTAGCATGTACACATTGAAATTTGAGGAATGGTAGGAATTGCAAACATGCTGCAGATTAGCTTATTAAAAAGCAATATAGATAGTAAAGTTCAATAGATATTGCTGACTTGAAGAGTCATAGAGCATGCATTTAGTTGATATTGCAGACTTGAAGAGCCATAGAGTATGATCATTTGGTGGGGCTGTAAATTTTAGGAGAGGTAGAACATAGGCATCTCTACAGCGTCCAAATCGATATATGTGGCATCCACAAGTTTGATACTACTCGTTCATTTAGAAATATAAAAGCTTACTCCATCTGTTTTAAAATTTATAGTATTATAATGTGTCCTATTTATTTAAAAGCGTTCATATATTAAAACGAAAAGAGTACATGATATCAGAGGGTCATAGCTCACCCTCACTGATTAGGAGTGTTTGTTAGTAGAATCGAACGGCAGAGAACTCCCTGTCTCATGGATCTAAATAGTGGGTTCCGTAGACTTGCAATTTTTTTATCTCTTTGGTTCCAACCAAGAAGTTGGTTCAATTTTACGTGTCAGACAACACGATTCACACTCTGCACTCTCACTCTATACTGGAGATGGCCTTATTTGACAATTAATACTCCCACGGTGGTTGCTCAATTTGTTTGGCCACAAGGATAGAATTATAGAAAAGGCACGTGGATGGACCTGATTCTTATGCTAGCTGACAAAGAACATAGGGTTTCTACGCGTTTTTTTAAAATGCATTTAGATATCTCTTTATCCAAATATATTTTTAGAAAATATATAGAAATGTTTATATTTTAAAATGAATGAAGTAGTGCTGTGTTCTATGCCCTCTTCAGGCTTTTGTTTAGAGAGGCAGGGGAAGGCAAGCCGCTCACCGATGTGGCCTCCTTCAGTACAACTCCGGTCCATTGGCGGTAGACACTTTTAAACCGAAAACCGAAAAATAAACCTGTCGAGCCGAATCAAAATCTGCAGTTTTTTTGTTTTCGGTTTTGGTTTCGGTTCGTGGTGTTGCATAAACCGAATAATTCGGTTCAGCTTTGGTTTTTAACGTCGGAGAACCGAACCAAAAAAACCAAAACCCTAGCACGACGCCTAAACCCTAGCTGCGGGCCCGTGGCCGCCTTTGCCCTGGCCCGCCGCCGCGCTCCTTCGCCCCGGCGCGCCGTGCCGCCTCTGCCTCGGCGCGCCGCGTCGCCTCCGTCCGCTCTCTGCTTGTTCGGTTTTTTGGTAAAAAACAAATCAAAAAACGAACCTGAATTTTACGGTTTCCAATATTTATGAGAACCGATCGGTTGTTACTTCATGTCAAACCGAACTTCGTGTAGAAAAAACCAAACCAAAGTCTCGGTTTAAACCAAATGCCCACCCCTAGCACCCTTTGACTTCTTCTGAAGCCTGTACATCCGCCCATCAACCATTAGGTTGTCTACAACAGCTTTACACCGATTAATACTAGCAATTGCATCTATATTCTCAGTCCAAACCATGTCTTCGAGCCTGATGTAGTTGTTAGTGTTCGAGAACAGCAAAGTGCATAAGGCATGCATCAGAAAAAACCTCACTCCGAAATCTCCGTCGATGGCATGTGACTTCAGCTTCTCTGTTATAAAATTTGGCAGTATCCTGGAGCCTTCTTCTCCATATAGCTGCATCCTGACAGCTTCACGCATTTTTCGTGTTTCACTGTTTTATTTAAATGGAGGGTCACCTCCTTCTTTGTTGAGCATAAATATGCACCACACACTACGCTCGTCGATTGATATGTCCTTCCCACCCCCAAGCTCGATCTTCATTGATTCTGGGTTAAATTTGTCCACGAGCTAACATAGCAGCGACCTACACAAAATGGTTGCCTTCATCTCAAGCAAACCAGCAAATCCAATGCCACGAAGCTTGTTCTTAATATCATCACTACATGCTTGAACAAGCTCCACAAATTTTGAAGGCGAGCATCAAAGGGCAACTGTCTTCTCCTTCTGCAACAAAAAAGAGGCAATGTTATTTATATACTAGTTTACTACTAATGTGATATATAGTTGCAATAACTAATGTTGGACCAAAAAGTAGTTTTCTACCTCGACGGGGGAGGGCGTGATACATCCTGTGTGGGAGCCTTTCCACGTCGCCTCTTCATGCTCGGACCATCATTACCTGCTGGAACTGTTCTGATGGGTGTTGCAACAAAATCATCGTCGTCGTCAATCTGCTCCGCATCACTTAGTGAGCGATGTGGAGGACTAGAAAGACGCAAGTTTTTCCTCCTAGACATCCTAACCACTATTTTGTAGAAAAAAGTCAGTACTAATTTGCAATTACATAAATATACTAATTACAAAAAAAACACAGATGGACTACTTGCTGCCAACAATGAAAAATAGAATGCCTGTAAATACCTACATACTAACTGCAAGTCAGTCAAATGATAAAATCACATACATAACTAGTTGCAACTATAAAAATACACTAATAAACACTCAAATTGATAATAAATCACATGGATGAAAAAATGCATGTGTTGCTAATCTGTGTGTATTTTAGAATATCAATTAGCAAGGTACAAATTGGGGGAAACACACATGCCAAAAAATAGTAAAAAACCCTAGCCTAGAACATATCAACAATTCGAACCAAAATTAGAACACATCAACGACTCAAAAAGGGTGGAGAATAGAATGCCTACAGATAATTACTGAAATACCTTAATGAATGCGTAGGGGAATGGGGTGAATCGATGACGAACTTGCGACGATGGCTCTCACATGCACGAAAACCCCGCAACCCTGAGCAATGTAGCCGCCAGCAGACGACCTGCGATGGTGAGACCCCATGTCTCCTTCAATTACGCTTCCCACAACCTTGGCAAAAAGCTTTCCAGCGAGCAGGATGGGATTCCCCAGGGACAAAACGCAGCAATTTCCCGACAAGGACGAAAAGTGGGAGGGAATGAGGAGAGATTGCGGAGAGGGAAGAAGTGGCCACAAACCGCAACGATTTCACCGGCGAACGCGGAACGTGGGAGATGTTGCGAAGAGATTACGGATAGGGAGAACAGGGCAACAACCGCAGCGATTTATCGGCGAGGGCAGAGAGTGGAAGAGATTGCGCCAGTGTTGCTGAGACGAAAGTGGGTTTAATCCTGCTGAGCGCCGGTGTTGCCAAGACGGCTACCAATCAGGCACTCCAATCAGTCGTGGTCGAATCAATCAGCGTGCGGACCATGCGGTCGACTGGCATGATTGTGTTCTCTAAACAAAATGCACCCATGTATATTATATATACAGTATATATATACACGTGATAAAAACGAGTTATATGTTAAAAACTCATGAAAATCATAACTAAAAACCGCCGTCTCTTCAGATGCCTTCTCCCCTAGTGAAAGAGAGAGAGAGAAAAATGCAGGGATGAGGATGGGCGCCGGCCTGTTCCTCCTCTGCCTTCATTCCCACGAGCGGCGGGCGCCGCCGCCGCTGGCGGTGGCGGTCAATTTCTTGCATGGCTCATCGCATGAGAGAGAGAGGAAAGAGAAAGAAATGGGAGGGGAATGGACGGACGGTGACGGTACTGTGCTCGGGAGTTGGGAGAGAGTTTTACATGTGTATTTGTGCCTATGGTGGGTCCTACGTGCTATGTATTTGCTTTGTATTCTTTTTTTGGAACTTTGCACTGCTCTGTTGCACGAACCGCAGAGCACCTACAGGTGGATGCAATAACGGGAGCTGGTGCTCCCGGGTACCAAAAATCGACATCCAGTCTATTTTTAAATAGTATAAATTATTGTTTTTTAAACCCAATAGTTGAAGTGATCTGAAAAACAGATGATCGTATCCACCACCGTCTTTCATGAAAACCGAACCCCTGGGGTAGCCCTATAGATGGCCAAACGGCCCGTAGCCCGACGACACGACCCATGGCTCGAAGATTTGGCTCGGTTCAGGCACGGCATGGCCTGACTGTCGGGTCGTGCTTGTGCCTTGTCCTCGGCACGCCGTGCCGGCCTGGCACGACCCGACGCAATGATCAGGGAGATAAATAGTTGAGAGAGGTAAAATAGACTTATTTCAGCCATATAAAACATGGCCAAAAAAGCTGAGGGATGTAAAATAGACTTATTTCAGCCATATAAGGCATGACCCAAAGAGATAAGGGAGGCTAAATAGACTTTTTCCAAGGGAAACACAATGGGCTGGTCCTGCCTTCGGCCAGCACGACACGACCCGAGTCTTATCAGGACGTGCCTTGGTCAGGCATGAGTCGGGCCATGCCGGGCAGCCCGTTTGGCTAACTATAGGTAGCCCATGCTAAGGAAAAAGATCGGGAAGATCGGAAGAGGAGTCCTCAGACTAAGGTCGGAAGCCAGGCCTCGGGCGAGGATGGCTAGCCCGACCTCTGCCCTGCGGCCCGACCTCAACCCTTTAGTGTTAGTGATATGCCCTAGAGGCAACATGGAGATGTTGGATATCATGGTCAATGATTATGTATAAATGAATAAAGTGTTATTCAGTTCCGTGAAATAGACATCTTGTATTGATCAATAAGAATGTGACTTATTTATGAGACTCTTTATGCATGAATCTATTTCTAAATGATCCCTGATCACATGTTATATTATTGGAACAAATATGACTCTGAGATCGGCATGTTTATTGGTTGATGATCATGTCTCATAGATCATGGGTATGGAGATACCAAATCAATAAACATGGACATATGTGTTAGAGAACACATTGTTGGATAGACCCACCATGAGACACTACAGGATTTAATGTGTCATTAGTTGGTCTCAGGTAGTGTTGATACAAAGTCCTTAGACCTGAGATCATCATATATTCCAACATGTGTAGTAGCCTACTTTGGGACTACCAAAACACTATTTCGTAACTGGGTAGTTATAAAAGTAGTTTTTGGGTTTGCTATGAAACATGGAGTGGGATGTGAGTGATCAAGATGGAATTTGCCCCTCCTTTGGAGAGATATCTCTGGGCCCCTCGAGGTAATGGATTATGAAAATGCATGGCCATGCTAAGTTGATTGAGGAGTCAATCAACAGACATATAATCCAATACGGTTCGAGTGAATGGTTAAGCTATTGAAGGAATGGCACACATCTAGCCTATAGCTTAATTGGTATCGTGAGGCAAAGAAATTTGTGTACACATTACAGGTTCAGAGCCGATGTTATATTCTTGTATACTCGCCGCTGTTGATAGATCGACTGAGTTGGACTCAAGCCGACGGTCGGCTGAGTTAGACTATAGCCGAAACCAAGTATACCTGAACCTACAGGGTCGCATGCTTACGGGGATAAGAACGAGCATTCGAGTTGGACTCGAATACGGCTCGATCGGATAGGGATCCGATCGGATTGAGTCCTATGGGCTTACGAAGTCCGGCCGGCCAACTCTATGAGATTCGGATAGGATCCGATTCAAAATAAAGTCCTGATGGGCCTCTAGGCCCAACCAACAACTCTATATAAAGGGGTGAGGGGTGGAGAGCTGCCGCATGCAATTGAACCGAATCAATCTGATTTGGCGCAACAGAAGTCGGCGAGATCAATCTCCACTGAAACCCTCTCCACCTTCGAGCCAAACCCTAGTCTTGCATCACGTGCAAGCACATGGGTGTTCGGCGTTCTGTCCCCGGACGTGTGGATACCGGTAGAGACGCTGCTACATTGCATGCTGTTGATCGGCTACGAATCAGCTGCAATCAGAGCGAGGCGACTGTGGCAGATCGGTGACGCAAACGCGGTCGGACGAATCGGATCGGCTGCGGCACCGGCGAATCGACTGATTGGTGAATCGGCTGTCCCCGGGAATTGGCTGTCGGCAAATCGGATGTCATCGGCCAGCACTGTTCCAGATCGGATAGCCCTGATTGGCTCGTCTGCTGCACTCTACTCCAATCGGTAACGATCTATCGACCCTTACTTGCTAGTGTTTCTGGTTTGCGCGGTAGAAAAGTTTTTGTTTTCGGCTAGCGTAGCCTCCGCGTACGACTTCGACCAGAAAAGAGCCAGCTTACCCCTTGGAAAGGAGGCTTCCTTGACAAACCTCACAGATAAGACGCGAGGGAACAAACCGACAGAGGATGATGTCACCCGAAGATTGCGTATAGGACACCTGCAGCGAGCGGATCCCGAAGCAAGATTGCGCGCATGACGCCCACGGCGAATGAATCTCAAGACGATTTCGTTTTTCTTTTCAGCTTTAGCATGTATTTGTTTTATGCTTTACGATCAAGCTCTCTTACACCGCAAGCCCCCTGTAACTGTCCTCTTTGGACTATAAAAGGAAGGATAGATCGTTCGGACGAGGGGATCACATCCAAGAACACCCTCAGACGCATGTATTCAAACTCTAATCTTTCATCACTCTAATAGAAAACAGTGGTAGACTTGTTATCATCCGGAAGGACCGAACCTGTCTAAAAATAAAAATACCTTGACTCATCTTCTTCTCAAGTCGACCATCAAACCCATTGGTAGATGTCCCGATCACTCTTATATCTTCTTAGGCAACCTCTCGAAGGACCATTCGACACCCCGTCGATAACATCGTTAACTTCATCTCTGATTTGGCATTGATTAATGAAAATTGTTAAATTGTGTCATTAACAATCATGTCACTTGTTTTCCGAATGCTACGCATTCTCACATACTCGAAAAAAAGATCTTCAGGAATGTGGGAGAAGAGAAATATCGCGAATGGGAAATCACACACATATGTGTGCGCACACCCACCCTTTTTACAGTATATTGGCAATGATCCACTCAGCTTATACAGACAGTCTATGCTGAACGTGGTACATAATCTGACAATTTTTCTTGGCCAATATATATAGACTGATGCACCCTCATTAATTAAAGACACACGAGCCACCAAGCCGCGTTGTTGCATTGGTTATTGTTATTGGTGCTAAAAATAATTTTTAAAAATTAATTTTATGTTAAACACATCGGTTCTTTTCTAAATTATAGCGGTTTACATTGAAGAGTCCATGCCAACTAAAATTAGTGATAATTTTTAACTAAATAATAAATATTCCATCTTCAAATTTCTTAATCCTGGATTTTTAATGACATTAAAACTTGGAAAAGGCCAAAATAAAAAACCCATACCAATTTGGGAGCTGAGGGGAACCTAACTCATAAGAATCCAAGTTATCTTGATTATTTACCTTTTTAAACGTGAATTTTACCATTATGAACAGTCATGGTCATATGACCTATTTAATCAACATTTAGATTTTCTTATTAGTGTGCTAGCTCTCTCGAAGTGTACAATTATCGATTTATCATGGTTTAGTAGCCCCAGATTTGATATTAATAACAAGTGGTCTTTAATCCATCTTCCAAAATTTATAATAGTCTCGGTTTCAATAGAAACCAAGACTAAAAGATATTTTTAAGTCCCGGTTATAAAATACCATGAGACTTTATAATTTTTAGTTCCGGTTGGTGTTACCAACAGGGACTAAAGATCATTTTTAGTCCCGATTTATTTCTTGTCAGAATTTATCAGCTGCCGGTTTATTTTTTGTTAGAATTTATCACACTAGCGGGGATCTTTAGTTCTGGTTGGTAACACCAACCGGGACTAAAATTTTTTTAGTCTCAGTTGATGTTACCAACCGAGAAAGATGGACGCGCGCGTATATAATACACTCGCACTTAGACATGGCACACTTATTCCGACTCCTCCCCTCTCCTTCTCTCTCTCCTTCTTTCAGCTCTCTCTCACTTCGGTGACGACGGTGGGAGGGGAGGACATGGCGGTGGCCTGGCGGCTCGGAGGTGGCGGTGGCGCCCTCCCATCTGCAAGATCCGGCAGGAGGGGAGGTGGTAGCGGCTCGGAGATGACGACGACCCGATGGCTCGGAGGTGACCTCCTCCCTTTCCTCCTCCTCTTCCACCATCTGTCCTCGTCCTCTTCAGGAGCGGCGGGTGGCAGCGACGCTGTGATGTTCATTCGTTTTTTTGGAATTTTGTGATGTTCATTTGAGAATGAATTTGATGTCAATTTGATGTGAGGATTTGGGGATGTCCAGAGCAACTCGATTTGGGGATGTCAGTATGCAGCAAAAAGAATGAAAAAACAAAAAAAGATATTTAGTCACGTTGGTAACACCAATCAGGACTAAATATGGTGGCGCCAGCCATGTGGCGTCTATATCTTTAGTCTCGGTTGGTGTTACTAACCGGGACTAAATATCCATCTTTAGTCTCAGTTATTTCACCCGAAACTAAAGATAGGTATTTTAGTCCTATTTTCGTTGTCCCGGTTTGTAACCCGAGACTAAAATGTGTTGTAAACGAGTAAACAGTGGGCGATCTTTTTGTATGCACACAATCTAGCGGTTTGTGCAAAGGAATTTAATTTCCCCTAAGGATTTTAATTACCACCGGAGAATAATTGCTTCATTCACTACACATGCCATTTTTCTTGTGGTAAATATACGTGGCAGAGCGGGTGTGGAGATTATGGCAATCGGATATCCACATGGCAAGCTTATCCGACTGGAGATAGGGATAGGTTACGCCTGCCAATTATGTAAGCTAACTATGACTTGGGTGTTACGTTGCCGATTAGATAAGGCAACGGCTCATAGTCATGGTTTGGTAAGATTGAGGAAACCGACTTAGAATAAGATAGGGTTTTCGATTTGTAATCCCGCCTCCCAAGACTCTATAACGGGGGTAAGGGGCGTCCCTTGAGGGATATCAGATTCATGAGCAAGAGCTTTCAACTTTAGGAGCAACAGATCTTGAGATCAATAAACACTCGGCGGATCGAATCCCCGAAACAGGAGTAGGGTATTACCTCACGAGAGGGCCTGAACCTGTCTAAATCCTTGTTTTCCACCTAACCCATTGTGCTTGGTGATCTTGACTGCACCCCCAAATTTCTATTGTCGAAACCGAGTTCCGACAGTTGGCGCGTCAGGTAGGGGCCCGCGCGTCAAGACTTCTTCGACAATCTCACCGGCAAGCACGATGGGATCTTCTTCAGGCATCGGCGACTTCGCCGCCAACGATTTCAACAAGTTCTCCTCCTTTGACTCGGATTCAGACCAGTCGGGAGGGGAAACTCACTCGACGCCGTTCGGGCTGCCGAACAACGCCAAAATCTGCGACAAAATCTTGAGCTCCAAGATGCAATCCATCCACTCCGACGAAGGAATTCACTCGGTGCCGTTCGGGCTACCGAACGCCGCTGAGATCTGCAGCGGTCTTCTCACCTCCCCGTCGGAACCAATCTACTCGGGAGAAATCCTCTCGACGCCGTTTGGACTACCAAACGCCACTGAGATCTACTGCAAGCTTCTCTCCCCCGAGTCGATGTCGACCCACTCGGAGGAGTCCACGCCATCAAGCTATGACTTGGACTGGAACAATCCAGATCCAAACAACCCAGGCTCAAGGGAAGTCGCGATCATCCTCCAACCGTTCAGGTCATGCTCATCCTCGGAGCTCGATGAGTACCTCAGCTCTTCAGGCTTTGACGACCTGTACGGCATCCCCTCGGACGAAGCCAACGACTTCGACCGCGACAAGGACTACGAGCCAATGTGCTTTGACATCCTCATGGCTGAGGTGGCCGAGACCGACTTAGCCATGGCCCATAGGCTCTCGGAAGAAGAACGAGCCGACTTGAGCAAGAGCGCAAGGCGCGAAGAAGAGAAGAAGCGTAAGGAGGAAGCCGACGAAGAAAGCAGGATCGAGGGCAGCCGGACGATCCGCTCAAGAGGCCATACTTCAAACGCGAGTCCGCAACACCAACGTCTTTCGACGCCGCAGCAGTAACGCTGCGCCGCCTCACGCTCCTGGATACCGTGATCGAGACGGCGCCCCGACGTAACGCCAATCTTGGACAAGATCAAGACCATTGTCGCGGCTACGACCAATGGTCTTCCATCCTCCTCAGCCCGAAGACCGACTGAGTCCGTGGCAGAAACGCCCGACAGAAGTTGGCTCCCACCGCTGAGGTCAAAGGATTACCGGAGGCCCGAGCCAGACCGGACGACGACTAAGTCAAGAGACCCACGCCACGAGACCACGTGCAAGCATCAGGAGCAAACGGCCGACTCCCGCGAGAAGCGACGTGGACGTCCACCTGTCCACCACCGGGTCCGTTGCAACAACAGCTCCGATTATCGAAGCAGCTTGCCGAGGACCCCACCGAGTGATCTGCGGGAAGTCCTCGATCGTCGCTACCAAGAACGGGATCAACGCTCTTGGGAAGATCGAAGGGGATCGCCCGACAGTAATGACGACGGAGTACCAGGTTTCATTCGGGAGCTTCGCCGAGTGCATTGGCCGAACGGTTTCAAGCCGACTGGAATCGAGAAGTACGACGGCAAGACCGACCCCGAGTCGTGGCTGACCGTGTACACCCTCGCCATCCGTGCGGCAGGAGGCGACAATAAGGCCATGGCCAATTACCTGCCTGTTGCCCTCGCTAACTCAGCCAGGAACTAGCTCACAAGCTTGCTAAGAGGCTCGATCGGCTTGTGGAGTGAGTTAAGGGACCACTTCATCGCCAACTTCCAGGGCACCTTCGAGAGACCTGGGACCCACTTCAACCTTTACAACGTCGTCCAGAAGCCGGATGAGCCTTTGAAGGACTACATCCGGTGCTTCTCCAAAAAGCGCAACAAGATCCCCAACATCACCGACGACATCATCATCGCCGCCTTCCAGAAGGGAGTCCGTGATGAACTGTTGATCGGAAAATTCGGGCGCAAGCTACCAAAGAGCTGCCGGAAGACCGGAATGAGGCCAAACGGGCCCGACGTCGCGCTCAGAGCTATGTCATGATTAACTCCGAGTTATACAAGGGAAGCCCTTCTGGAGTCCTAATGAGATGTATCATGCCCGAGGAAGGACGGCAACTACTCCAGGATATCCACTCGGGCATATGCGAAAGTCACGCGGTAGCACGCACCTTGGTGGGCAAAGCCTACAGACAAGGCTTCTTCTGGCTCACGGCTGTCTCCGACGCTGACAAAGTGGTTCGCACATGTGAAGGTTGCCAGTTCTTCGCTCAGCAAAGCCATGTTCCAGCCCAAGAGCTACAAACGATTCCACTATCCTGGCCATTTGCAGTATGGGGCTTAGACATGGTTGGTCCTTTCAAAAAGGCTCCAGGAGAATTCACACACTTATTCGTCGCAATTGACAAGTCCTCCAAGTGGATCGAGGCTAAGCCGGTTTCTACGATCACCGCTGACAAGGCACGAGATTTCATCCTGAACATCGTACACCAGTTCGGTGTCCCAAACAGAATAATAACCAACACTCAAGGCATTTTCAAGGAATTCTGTGAAGATTTCAGCATAAAAATCCGCTATGCATCGGTCGCGCACCCCAAAAGCAATGGACAGGTCAAGCGCGCCAACGGCATGGTCCTCCAAGGCATCAAGGCACGAGTGTTTGATCGCCTAAGTCCTTATGCTGGCAAGTGGGTTCAAGAGCTCCCCTCGGTTCTATGGTCTCTGCGGACTACGCCCAGTCGGGCTACCGGCCAAACTCCTTTCTTTTTGGTCTATGGCGCAGAGGCCATGTTACCAAACGAGATGGAGTATGAATCTCTCCAAATCCGCAGCTTCAACGACGAACGCTATGACCCAGACCGAGTGGATGACCTCACCCGACTGGAAGAGGCCCGTGAGGCAGCCTTCATCCAGTTGGCAAAATATCTTCGAGGGCTCAGACGATACCACAGTCGCAACGTTCGAGCATGAGCTTTTATCGTTGGCGATCTAGTTCTACACAAGATTCAAACCACCAAGGACCGTCACAAATTATCTCCATTATGGGAAGGGCCATATATAATCGCTGAGGTGACTCGGCCAGGAGCATATCGACTAAAGCGTGAAGATGGATCCATGGTAGAGAACTCTTGGAACATCGAACATCTTCGACGATACTATGCTTAAATTGCCTCAAGTTTCATGTTATTCTTGACTGCCAACCTCAAGCAAGACGACTTCTTGAGTTAGCAGTCGGGGGCTGCATACGTGTCAACAAAGCATGGTTTTCTTTGATAACTTGTTTATATTTGGTTTATCATTGTTTAGTGTTTTGATTCGAGTTCAATAGATAAGGACTGAGAATTTTTTGATGACCAAATCAAGCTTAGGCTTGGGAAAACTCGGGTCAAGGCATTAACATAAATAAGCTAGATATTTACAAGTTCACATCGAGTTTACAAGCAACATTCACAAAGTCATTGAGATCCGTGCCTCGAAGATTGCAGCCTGGGGATCTCCTCCTCTTTTGTTGATCGATTTAAAGAAGATAAATGAAGACAAAGAAAAGACAGATTGAAGACTAAAGTCAGAAGACCGCTTCAAAGCTTACCAACATCAATGGTCGAACCCTTGACTGATACTTCCCGGCTGCCTCTTTCTTCTTGGTTTACGCCCGGCTGGCTCTCAGTCAGGGCATCTTGGGTGGCGGAGATCTTCTTGGGCGGTTTCAGTGGGGTCTCTTGGGTGGCGGTCGGGGCTTTTTTTGGGACATCCTCACCGAGAGGTGGGGGCTTCTCACTCGGAGCGCTCTCACTCGGGAAAGGACCCCGGGATTCTTGTTCTACAGGCCTTGTCACTTCGACCGCTGCAGATGATTTTAGGCCTTCACTCTGCCCAGTGGGGTCTATGTTCTGAGGCCTCCTGCAAAGAGAAAGATGGGAGCAATTGGGACAAAGGCAGAGAGCTGGTGAACAGTACTGCGAAAGAGGAAATTTTTGGGAAGACGGAGTGGCGGGGATGACCTCGAGGCTTCGTAAAAAGACTAGAGGGTTTTTTGCCAAGTTATCTCGTGATTGGGCCGAGCCCATGAGAGACTTGTGGCCCAACTAAGGTGTCGCTTGACACGTGTCCTTAGAGACTTAAGTGGATGGACTTAAGCAGATTTGCCTTGGCAATATGCACGTGCCACATAGCCCAATACCTTTAAAATCCTTTCATACCGCGGTTTGCGCAATTTCATGAGAAGTTGGCACGATGCAATTTGAAAGGTGACAAACAATTAAGCTTTTCATGGCTGTCCTGACGACAGGGACTGTTTGGTTTCTAAGCATTTGATTAAATGATTATATCAATGCTATTTTTCCACCTTGGTGAAGATCTTTTTAGATTAAGACCAATATTATGGCAGGAGCTATTTAATATTTTGGTAGTATTTTTGAGATGACTGAAAAATTTGTTTACCCGTGAGGGGTGATTAAATTATTTATTTTGGGATGACTCGGGTAGATTAGCTCGGATAAGCATGAGTTTACCAAGTGCTTTTCATCCACGAGGGTCGATTGAGTAATTTGTTCTGAGATGACTCGGGCAAATTCATTCGAATAAGTGTGAGCTTGCCGAGTGATGAAATTTTTTATGATTGTTTTAGCCTGAGCTAAGCATTTATATGAGAATGATTCTTTATATAGTTCTCGACTATATGCTTAATCACATAGTCAGGGGTTACACCTAATTAGGTGCATCAAGAGATGCACCTAGATATTTGTTTTTAAGAATTTTTTGGATATTTTCCAGCCCTTCACAGTCTTTGGAGCCATTCGGGAGATTCAGGCAGAGGTGATGGAATCACTCGGCGCCAGAAGCACTCGGCCAAAGAGTTGTTTGGTTGTGTGCTATCTTGGTTTGAGGCTGAGTTATCTCATCGACTGCAAAGGACTCGGGGGATAATGTGGAGATTATGGTAATCGGATATTCACATGACAAGCTTATCCGACTAGAGATAGGGATAGGTTACGCCTGCCAATTATGTAAGCCAACTATGACTTGGGTGTTACGTTGCCGATTAGATAAGACAATGGCTCATAGTCATGGTTTGGTAAGATTGAGGAAATCGACATAGAATAAGATAGGGTTTCCGACTTGTTATCCCGCCTCCCAAGACTATATAAGGGGGGTACGGGACGTCCCTTCAGGGATATCAGATTCATGAGCAAGAGCTTTCAACTTTAGGAGCAACAGATCTTGAGATCAATAAACACTCGGCGGATCGAATCCCCAAAACAGGAGCAGGGTATTACCTCACGAGAGGGTCTGAACCTGTCTAAATCTTTGTTTTTTACCTAACCCATTGTGCTTGGTGATCTTGACTGCACCCTCAAATTTCTATTGCCGAAACCGAGTTTCGACAGCGGGAAAACAATCTTCTGGTGAAAAGCTCGGAGATCGCAATCAACTTGTGATTTCAATTTCAAGGCACGAGCCCTATCGATATTGCAACTAGCAAGTTCATCCCGGCTAGATGATATTTTACCACAGCATATCATATGATCAAGTCAGCGCCCACAAATCCATAGTCCTTGGCGAAGGCAGGTTAGTTCCCCACAAAAGCAGGCACCATGTAAACTACGTTCTCATGACAACGAAAATCATGTGATAGCAGGGGCCGGCGTATCTAAGTATATATTAAACCCCCACTAAATTTTTTTACCATACATATATATATGTGAGGAATCTATACCTTTGTCTAGTTTGTTCAGACCTCCTGTTATTTTTTTAGTTTGTCACTGTATGATAGTCACCTGCAATCGCCCTACTTTGCAAGCAAATTACGTTCCAAATGTGATTCATATGATTTAGTTTCCCAATTCCACCCATTTTCACGTACTGTTGCTATTAAGGGGTTTGAAAGATACGAAAAAGAGATATTTAGAGATGATGTGGGGGACGAAACGGCACCAATACATCCATATTGTAGACTTGCATGTTAATATGTAGTAAATGCGTTGATCAACTCAACGTACACACAGCCTATGCTGATCGTTATCTCACAAATTTTCTTGTCCGATAGGTCTTTGTTAACATCTAAATTTAACGTCTAAAATAAAAATAAAAAACACTTGTACAGATTCTATCATCTGTGACGGGCTCAAATATGTCTAGAACACTTGGACCGTCAAAACGAAGTCATCTCAATCGGGCCGTCATTTGCACCGTTGTAGATGTACTCATACAGCCCCAATTGTAAATAGCCCGTCAGCGATGAAACTCATCGTAACGGGCCCATATGTAAACCCGATTGAGATGACCTAGGATATCTCAATCGGGCCATAATAGCGAATACGTCAGATATGAGGGCCATCGGTGATGGGCTCAAAAATAAGGCCCGATTGAGATGACTTTATAGCCTGTCACCGATAACTCATATCGATGTTGGGCTTTCATTGACGTACGTTAGAGATGTCTGTGCCCCGTTACAGATGTTGTTTAAATGGCCCGATTGAGATATAGTTCGGACACACTATAAATGCACCAGCAACCGCTGTCTGAATTCATCCCACTGTTCACTTTTTTGTGAGAGGTTGAATGGGGCGAATTTTTGTTATTTTTTTTAAAAAACAGGAATATGTTAGAAGTAAGTATAAATGTTGATTTTTTTATAATTTAGTAGTATGATAACTAATATTTTGTTAAATTTTGTAGCGATGGATCGAAGTTGGATGAATGCGATAACTTTGAAGCTTCATTGCAAGGAGTATAGAGATGGCGTTTTAAGTTTTATGAACGTCACGGAGGAGGATAGAAGAAGAAGAAAATAGCAAATACATATTTTATCCATGTAGAGATTGCAAGAATGAGATTTTGTTTAGCGGAGAGGAGGTACACTCTCACTTGATACAACGGGGATTCATGAAGGACTACACATATTGAGTGAAGCATGGAGAGACAGAATCGGATAATGGTGCAGCTGCAGACAGCATCGGTGCTGACAATCATGAAGATGAAGATGAGCGTGACATGTTTATTCCATCTCCATTGGACGGTGAAATAGTTTATGTGGATCTTGATATGCTGCAAGAGATGTTACGTGATGTTGAGGAGCAAGCTCACAACGAGAGAGATTCGATGAATTTCAGCTGTTTGGTCAGTGACTCCGAGACACCTCTATACACCGGATACAAGGCAAAGCACACAGAATTATCAGCTACTTTGGACATAATGAAGCTGAAGACAAGTAGTGGATGGACAGACAAAAGTTTTACAGAACTTTTGAGAATATTGAAGGCCATGCTAACTGAAGAGAACACATTGCCTGAAATGACATATGAAGCAAAGCAGGTTCTGTGTCCCCTAGGGTTAGAGGTTCGTCGAATTCACACTTGTCCAAACGATTGCATATTGTACCACAAGCAATATGTAAGGCTTCTCGATACAAGCGAAAGAAAAGTGCGGGGGAGGGAAAGAAGTCAAAGCGGGGTGGTCCGGCGAAGGTTGTGTGGTATTTACCCATCATTGATCGCTTCAAGAGAATATTTGCCAACCCGAAGGAAGCAAAATTAGTGCGGTGGCATGCCGAAGAGAGAACAAACGACGGGTTGCTAAGGCACCCAGCGGATTTGATTCAATGGAGGAATATTGATCGAATGTACAAAGACTTTGCTGCCGACCCTAGAAACATGAGGATATGTTTGTGTACGGATGGCATGAATCCTTTTGGAGATATGAGCAGTTCTCACAGTACTTGGCCCGTCCTTATTGGGAACTATAACCTCCCGCCATGGTTGTACTTCAAAAGAAATATATTATGTTGTGCTTGTTAATCCAAGGTCCAAAACAACTAGGCAATGATATCGATGTATTCATAGAGCCTGTTATCGATGATCTTGAGATTCTTTGGAAAGAAGGCGTGGACACTTGGGATGCATATGGGCAGGAGAACTTCAAGCTACGAGGTCTACCGTTCGCACCATTAATGACTATCCCGCACCGGCGCCTCTTCTCGGACAAACCGTGAAAGGAGAGAAGGCTCTGCTCCAACCGTATGGAACATACACGCAGCAGGTGGCTGAAGAAATCCAGAAAGATGGTTTACATGAGTCATAGGAGATGGCTCCCGCTACGCCACGCTTTTAGAAGAAAGAAGAAAATTTTCAACGGTAGGAGAGAACTTGGAACTGCTCTCAAGGATCTGTTTGGAGAAGAGGTCCATGACATGGTCAAAGACATAACTAATGAGTTTGGGAAGAAAATAAAACGTGGCAAGGAAAATGATAAGGGTATATTTTGGCGGCTACCATACTGAAAAGACCTTGAGGTCCGGCATTGCATTGATCTAATGCACGTAGATAAGAACGTTTGTGACAGTTTGCTCGGGCTACTGCTTAATATGCCTGGAAAGACAAAGGACGGCTTGAATGCTCGCCTAGATCTGCAGGAATTGAACATTCGCAGTGAGCTTCAGCGTGTTACGGATGAAAAGACAGGTAGAGTGTACTTCCCACCAGCTTGCCACACATTGTCGAAGAATGAAAAAATCGCAATGTTGTCATGCCTGTCTGATATTAAGGTTCCTTTGGGCTATTCAGGAAGGATCAGTAAATACGTTAAATTGGAGGATCTAAAAGTGGTTGGAATGAAGTCTCACGATTGTCATGTGCTGATCACACAGATCTTACCAGTTGCTATCAGATGTATTCTACCACCCAATGTGCGTCACGTTTTTGTGCCTTCTTCAATGCAATCGGCTAGAAGATTATAGACCACGAAGATCTAGATCAGATGTAGGCTGATATTGTCAATACCCTGTGTCACTTGGAGATGTATTTTCCACTATCTTTCTTCGATATCATGGTTCATCTCTCTGTTCATCTAGTGAAGCAAACAAAAATATGTGGCCCAGCTTTTCTAAGGGAGATGTACCCGTTTGAGAGGTATATGGGAGTTCTTAAGTCGTACATTCGAAATAGAGCAAAACCAGAGGGGAGCATCATTGAAGGGTACATGACGAAGGAGGTTCTTGAGTTCTGCATCGACTTTATGGCCGAGACTGATCCTATCGGAGTTCCTGCGTCTCGCCACGAAGGAAGGTTAGCAGGCCTTGGCACAATAGGCAGAAAAAATGGTTCCCGATCAAGCTACCTATGCGCAGGCTCATTTCGCTGTGCTACAACTGAAGGGTTACGCGGAAGCTACGTTAGCCGAAAACAAAAATTTTCTACCGCGCAAACCAGGAACACTTGCAAGTAAGGGCCGATAGATCGTTACCGATTGGAGTGTGCGCGGAAACAACAAATCGGGGCTATCCGATCCGGAACAGTGTAGCCGATTCTCGCAAGCCCCGATACCCGAGGACAGCCGATTCGCCAATCAGCCGATTCGTAGATGCCGTAGCCGATCCGAAGTCGATCAACAGCACGCAACGTAGCAGCGCCTCTACCGGTATCCACACGTCCGGGGACAAAACGCCGTACACCCGTGTGCTAGCACGCGATGCAAGGCTAGGGTTTGGCTCGAAAGTGGGGAGGGTTTCCGTGGAGATTGATCTCGGCGACTTCGTTGCACGCGATGCAATTGACGTGTCGCAGCTCTCCACCCCTCCCTCCTTTATATAGAGTTGGCCGGCGGGACTAGTGGCCGATCGGACTCTATTTTGAATCGGATCCTATCCGAATCTCACGAGTTGGCTGCCCATACGTCGTAAGCCCATAGGACTCTATCCGATCGGATCCCTATCCGATCGAGCCGTATCCAAGTCCAACTCGAATGCCTGTTCTTATGCCCTTAAGCGTGCGACCCGTAGGTTCGGGTATACTCGGTTTCGGCTATAGTCTAACTTAGCCGACCGTCGGCTCGAGTCAAACTCGCCGCACTGTCAACACGGCGCCTAGCAGCACATATTGACACCATAGTATACAAGAATATAATATCGGCTCGAACCTATAATGTGTACACAAATCCCTTTGCCTCACGATACCGGTTAAGCTATAGGCAAGATGTGTGCCATCCCTTCAATAGCTTAACCATTCACTCGAACCGTATTGGATTATCCGTCTTTGATTGACTCCTCAATCAACTTAGCATGGCCATGCATTTCCATAATCCATTACCTCGAGGGGCCCAGAGATATCTCTCCAAAGGAGGGGCAAATTCCATCTTGATCACTCACATCCCACTCCATGTTTCATAGCAAACCCGAAAACTACCTTTATAACTACCCGATTCGGAATAGCGTTTGGTAGTCCCAAAGTAGGCTACTACACATGTTGGAATCTATGGTGATCTCAGGTCTAAGGACTTTGTACCAACACTACGAGACCAACTAATGGCACATTCATTCCTGTAGTGTCTCATGGTGGGTCTATCCAACAATGTGTTCTTCAACACATATGTCCATGTTTATTGATTTGGTATCTTCATACCCATGATCTATGAGACATGATCATCAATCAATAAACATGCCGATCTTAGAATCATATTTGTTCCAACAATATGACATATGATCAGGGATCGTTTAGAAATATATTCATACATAAAGAGTCTCATAAATAAGTCACGTACTTATTGATCAATACAAGATGTCTATTTCATGGAACTGAATAAAACTTTATTCATAAATACATAAACATTGACGTGATATCCAACATCTCCATGTTGCCTCTAGGGCATATCACTAACAATCTCCCACTTGCACTAGAGTCAATCATGTAAGTATCTAATACCCATTGCTCTTGTGTGCGCCTCATGCTTCGGCTGAGGGAGAGGTTTTGTCAGCGGATCGGCTATGTTGAGATCCGTGTGCACTTTGCATATCTTGACATCACCTCTGTCCACAATCTCGCGGATGAGATGATATCGCCGAAGTATGTGTTTGGACTTCTGATGTGACCTCGGCTCCTTGGCTTGCGCAATGGCTCCACTATTGTCACAATAGAGAGACATTGGACCAGTCGTACTAGTCATCACACCAAGCTCGAAACGAATTTCTTGATCCAAACAGCCTCCTTTGCAGCTTCCGAAGCAGCAATGTACTCGGCCTCCGTTGTAGAATCAGCAATGTATCCTGGTTGGAACTCTTCCATCGATCTGCGCCTCCGTTCGGGCGAACACGAACCCATTGCGATCTATAATCATCCTTGTCTCTTTGGAAGCTAGCATCGGTGTAACCACTTACAACGAGCTCTTCTTCACCTCCATAGACTAGGAACATATCCTTAGTTCTTCTCAAGTACTTAAGGATATTCTTTACGATCCAGTGACCTTCACCGAATCGATGCGGTATCTCGCTCGTAGCACTCAAAGCGTACGAGACATGCGGGCGTGTACAAAGCATGGCATACATGATGGATCCAATTGCCGAAGCATATGGAACCATACCCATCTTATTCCGCTCATCATGTGTCCGAGGACACCGATTCTTGCTAAGATTAATGCCATGTGACATGGGCAAGAAACCTTTCTTGGAATCATGCATGTTGAACCTTTTCAACACCTTGTCAATGTATGTACTTTGGCTTAATCCAATTAGCCTCTTGGATCTATCTCTATAGATCCGAATGCCCAATATATATCTGCCTCCCTAAGTCTTTCATGGAAAAACTATTTTTCAATGAAGACTTGACGGATTCAAGCATAGGGATATCATTTCCAATCAGTAATATGTCATCCACATATAAGATTAGAAATACAATTGCGCTCCCACTGACCTTTTTGTAAACACAGGCCTCTTCTTCATTTTTGATGAAACCAAACCCTTTGATTACTTCATCAAAACGAATATTCCAACTCCGAGATGCTTGCTTCAATCCATAAATGGATTTCGTAGCTTGCATATCTTTCCAGTGATTCTGGATCGACAAAACCCCGAGGTTGTATCATGTATACATCCTCGCTTAGGTTTCCATTTAGGAAAGCCGTTTTGACATCCATCGCCATATCTCATAATCGAAATATGCAGCAATCGCTAGGATAATCCGAATAGATTTAAGCATTGCGACGGGCGAGAAGGTTTCATCATAATCAACTCCTTGAATCTGTTTAAAACCTTTCGCCACAAATCGCGCCTTATAGATGTGAACATTTCCATCCATATCGGCCTTTTTCTTAAAAACCCATTTACACTCAATGGTTTTGACACCATCGAGTGGATCAACCAAGTTCCAAACTTGATTGTCGTACATGGATTCTATTTCGGATTTCATGGCTCCAAGCCACTTGTTGGAATCGGGTCCCACCATCGCTTCCTCATAGGTCTTAGGTTCATCGTTGTCCAACAATAATATATCACGTTGTTCCGCACTGTGTACTGTCGGGCGCACGACGTGATCTTTCGACCTCCGTGGGGCTGGTGTATCTACAATCGGTGGCGCAACACTTTGTTCCTCCTGTTGTGGTTCCGTGGTCGTGAAACGTTTTTCGGTGTTTTTGAACTTCTTCAAGATGCACCCTGCTCCCACTAACCCTTCTTGAAAGAAACTCTTTCTCCAAGAAAACACCATGTCGGGCGACAAACACTTTGCCTTGTTCCCGATTATAAAAGTAATATCCCTTAGTTTCCTTAGGATATCCCACAAAGAAGCACTTGTCGATTTGGGTGTGAGCTTGTCGACGTAAACGTTTTACATAAGCCTCACATCCCCAAATTTTGAGAAAAGACAAACTAGGGGTTGCCCTGTCCATATCTCATATGGTGTCTTTTCAACCGACTTAGATGGAACTCTATTTAGTGTGAGCGCACTGTTTCAAGAGCATATCCCGTAAGGATAACGGAAGATCACTTTGGCTCATCATCGACCGCACCATGTCCAACAAGGTGCGATTTCTCCGTTCGGACACTCCGTTCCATTGTGGAGTTCTGGCGGAGTCAAGCGTGGAACAATTCTATAATCTTTCGATGATTACCAAACTCTTGGCTCAAGTATTCCCCTCCACGATCGATCGTAGAAACTTGATTGTTTTCCCTAAATGATTCGTACTTTATTCGGAATTCTTTGAACTTTTCAAAGGATTCGGACTTATGCCTCATTAAGTAGATATAGCCATATCTACTAAAGTCATCGGTAAAGGTAATGAAGTACGATAACCACCCTCGGCCGTTGAGCTCATTGGTCCACATACATCGTATGTACGAGTGCCAACAAGTCACTTGTTCTCTCACCGTGCGCCGTGAAAGGTGCCTTTGTCATCTTACCAAGTAAACAAGACTCACATGTCTCAAATGATTCAAAATCAAAAGAGTGAAGCAATCCATCCTTATGGAGCTTCTCCATGCGTTTCTTATTTGTATGGCCTAAGCGACAATGCCGGATAAACGTGGGGTTTATATCATTAGAGAGTTGCCTTTCGTATTAATGTTATAGATGGGAGACGCTTCAAGATTCAAAACGTATAATCCATTCACCAATGGAGCATGAAAATAGAACATATCTCGAGATATATTGAACAACCATTGTCCATTGATCTAAAATCATATCCTTCCACTTGCAAACATGAAGCGCAAATAACGTTTTGACATAGTGTTGGAACACAAGTAACAATTATTCAATTCCAAAACTAATCCTCGAAGGTAGATGAAGTGGTGTCGTGCCAAGCAACTGTAGCAACACTTGCTCCATTGCCGACGCGCAGTTCACCTCGCCCCTTCTCAATCCTCTACTTCTTCTCATTCTCGCAACGATTTGCAAATATGAGCTACCGATCCGGTATCAAATACCCAAGAGTCGTAGGTGAAGTAGCAAGATTAATGTCTATAACATTAATACCTGAAGCGAAGTCGTACTTTGCTTCTTTTTGAGATCCTCCATGTACTTCTTGCGGTTCCTCTTCCAATGGCCTGTCTCCTTGCAATAGAAGCAAACGGCATCCGATGCCGCCGACCCCTTCTTGCCCTTCTTTGCAATGTAGGCACTCGCGATCTCATCGGGAGTTAACTTCCTCTTGGTGCAAAGTTTCTTGATAGGTGGTTTGCGCTTTGCCTTCTGCATCATCATCACATGATGACCGTTTTCTGGATACTCTCCTCATTGTCTTTAGCATCCCATGCAATTCAGCCAAGGTTCTATCCATATTGTTCATGTGATAGTTTAATATGAATGGCTCGAAGCTCGGAGGAGCGGCGGAGAATCACATCGTAGCCAACTCTTGGCTAAGGGGAAAACCTAGTTTTCCGGACTCTCGATATAGCCAATCATCTTTATCACATGCGGACTGACGGGATTCCCCTCAACAAGCCTCGCCGCAAACAAGGACTTTGAGGTGTTGAACCTCTCGGCCCGAGCTTGGTTCTCAAACATGCCACGCGATCCCCGAATAATAGTGTGAGCATCGCTGCTCTCATATTGCTTCTGAAGCTCAGGGGACATTGTAGCAAGCATGAGACAGCTTATATCTAGGGCATCATTAGTGTGCTTCTCGTAAGCTCTCCGTGCAGTTGCAGTGGCATTATTTGGCAAATCCTCAGGATAGGGTACTTCAAGAACGTACTCCTTACGCTCTTGCTTAAGAACAATTCTCAAGTTGCGATACCAATCCATAAAGTTTGTTCCATTTAATTTTTCCTTTTCGAGAATAGATCGCAAATTAAAGGTACTGGGTGTAGTATTAGCCGCCATTTATTCTACAACAGAAAAAGCAAAGTTTAGCACAATGTTTATGCTATGTCTATTGTTAAACAATTTAACATTAGACTCCCATTACGTATTTTCCACCTTCCGTCTAGGTTACGTATTGGGTCAAGATCCACATGTTAATTAATTTTCTAGTGAGCTTTGGCATCACTGCTAGAAAATTAGTAACATCGGTAAGCAACACCTTGCTAATCACATCTCTATGTGACTCTTGTTGTTGGTGTGGCATCTCCATGCCCCGGCGCCAACCTATGCCCCAAGGCCCAAAACTGTTTTGATAGCCTTGTTAAGTAAACCAAATGCTCTGCATGTATATGTCGGACATATACCCCCTCGTGTTACGATAGAGAATGGCACTCTGCTTTGGCAGACCCACCATTGACGAGCATAACGGTGACGGGTGCAACATTTGGAAGGGCATCATTACTACTTAATTTTGCGAGGGATGCTATCCTATCAAACAAACATATCACATATGAAAGCAAGAAGAATAGCATATAGTGAAATAGTATGGCCCCCTTCACATGGTGATCTCCATCTCCATGCCGGTGTACAGGATCTCCATCTTCATCACCGTTCTTTCGAGTGTTGAATGCTTGATTTCTTCAAACTAAGCTACTACTATAGAAGCAGGTCGTGAAAGAATATTACAAGCATTGCACGTATGAAAGAATATTACAGGGATTGCACATATGAAAGAATATTTCATGCATCACATGCATCTCATACATCTCATACATACAATAGGGCCATACCATCTCAAAGCATTCTCTGCAAAAACAAGTTAGGCGTAGAAACGTTTTCTACTTATCGAGCTACAAGCATCGAGACGACCTATAAGGGGTACCACACGAAATTCATAGATCCAATCTATGAATTCTCTTACTGAAACCATGTCGGCATAATCATATTATGCCGTCCCGATACACTATCAAGGGAGATGGTTTGCGTAGGCGCGAGGCAGCTAACAAGATCGGACTACGAGATAGCTTCGGCATAATCACATTATACCGTTCCGATACACTATCAAGGAACGCTATCTCGAACCCAACTCAAACCGAGTTATATGGAAATTGCTTCGACGTAATCACATTACGCCGTTCCGATACACTATCAAGGAACGCAATTACCATTAACTCTCCTCAACAGATCCCGTAAAACCGATTGATCTAATCAACCCGTGCGCAAAACTTGTTTCAGATCCAATCTAAAACCCGAACTAAGCAAGATTAGCTCGATACCACCTGAAGGGTTACGCGGAAGCTACGCTAGCCGAAAACAAAAATTTTCTACCGCGCAAACCAGAACACTTGCAAGTAAGGGCCGATAGATCGTTACCGATTGGAGTGTGCAGGGAAATGCCAATCGGGGCTATCCGATCCGGAACGGTGTAGCCGATTCTCGCAAGCCGATAGCCGATACCCGAGGACAGCCGATTCACCAATCGCCGATTCGCGAGATGCCGTAGCCGATCCGAAGCCGATCAACGGCCGCGCAACGTAGCAGCGCCTCTACCGGTATCCACACGTCCGGGGACAAAACGCCGTACACCCGTGTGCTAGCACGTGATGCAAGGCTAGGGTTTGGCTCGAAAGTGGGGAGGGTTTCCGTGGAGATTGATCTCGGCGACTTCGTTGCACGCGATGCAATTGACGTGCCGCAGCTCTCCACCCCTCCCTCCTTTATATAGAGTTGGCCGGGGACTAGTGGCCGATCAGGACTCTATTTTGAATCGGATCCTATCCGAATCTCACGAGTTGGCTGCCCATACGTCATAAGCCCATAGGACTCTATCCGATCGAGCCGTATCCGAGTCCAACTCGAATGCCTGTTCTTATCCCCTTAAGCGTGCGACCCGTAGGTTCGGGTATACTCGGTTTCGACTATAGTCTAACTTAGCCGACCGTCGGCTCGAGTCCAACTCGCCGACCATGCCAACCGGTGCCTAGCAAGCACATATTGACACCATAGTATACAAGAATATAATATCGGCTCGAACCTGTAATGTGTACACAAATCCCTTTGCCTCACGATACCGTTAAGCTATAGGCAAGATGTGTGCCATCCCTTCAATAGCTTAACCATTCACTCGAACCGTATTGGATTATCCGTTGTTGATTGACTCCTCAATCAACTTAGCATGGCCATGCATTTCCATAATCCATTACCTCGAGGGCCTGAGATATCTCTCCAAAGGAGGGGCAAATTCCATCTTGATCACTCACATCCCACTCCATGTTTCATAGCAAACCCGAAAACTACCTTTATAACACCCGTTACGGAATAGCGTTTGGTAGTCCCAAAGTAGGCTACTACACATGTTGGAATCCATGGTGATCTCGGGTCTAAGGACTTTGTACCAACACTACCCGAGACCAACTAATGGCACATTCATTCCGTAGTGTCTCATGGTGGGTCTATCCAACAATGTGTTCTCCAACACATATGTCCATGTTTATTGATTTGGTATCTTCATACCCATGATCTATGAGACATGATCATCAATCAATAAACATGCCGATCTTAGAATCATATTTGTTCCAACAATATGACATATGATCGGGATCGTTTAGAAATAGATTCATACATAAAGAGTCTCATAAATAAGTCACGTACTTATTGATCAATACAAGATGTCTATTTCATGGAACTGAATAACACTTTATTCATAAATACATAAACATTGACGTGATATCCAACATCTCCATGTTGCCTCTAGGGCATATCACTAACAACAAGATATGGCTTAAGTAACTCCATATTTTGAGGAGCATCTAGCGAAAGTCCGACAGGACAACATGGGTCGATCAGACATGTGGATCAACAGAGAACATACTACTCGCTTCAATGAATGGTTCAAGAATCATATCGCACGATCGACCGATGACCCAACTGAGATAATACAAAGGTTGGCTAGGGGCCCAAGCTAGGATGTTGACACATGGCAAGGATATGATATCAATGGATACACATTCTACACCATCACACAAGATAACAAAAGCACAGCGAGATAGTGGAGTCTCGTATAGATGCATATCGGGATAAAGCTGGATCGAACACATATTATGGCCGCATAGAGCAGATTTGGGAGATGAACTACAGGAGCTTCAAAGTCCCTTTGTTTCGATGCAGCTGGGTGAATATCCGAACCGGAGTTAAAGTCGACAAGGAAGGATTCACTTTAGTGGATCTGCCAAGGTTGGATACACGGACGAACCATTCGTCCTAGCCAAGGTGTCGAGCGAATTTTCTATATAAAAGATCCCGCAAACAAGAAGTTGCACGTTGTTAGGGATGGCAAACGAAAACTTGTTGGGTTGACAACGTCATCGATGAAGAAGAATACAACCAGAATCTTCATGTGAGACCTCAGATCGAACTTGACGATGATCCCAAAGACGAAGTGGCATACGCTCGCTCAGACCATTCGGAAGGCATATCCTTGTAAATAGAGTCTTTGTAGTAATATAATTTGTAAATTGATGTAAGTAATGAAGTATTTTATACCTCAGATCGAATCGGTGCCTTAATGAATGATCTACATATCTTTCATGCAAAAACAAGGTGGCTTACTTAGCTTGGTGCAATATGAGATCAATGGCGACGGGAATCTGGAGCAATAGGGAATGCGAGACTATAGTATTCCTCTGGGTTGCATCTAGCTAACCAAGCCCCATCCATAGTAGGTTGCCAATACAGCCTATAGTATTCCCGTGGGTAGCATCTAGCTAACCAACTATTATTTCATCTATTACTTATAATATTTTTTAAAAATATAATCCCAATTGTAAACTAATTTAATAATACATATTTTAATTTCTCATGGGCTTTTTAAATTTAATGGCAAATTTACACTATATAAATAATTCATCTGTTAATTATAATAATTTTTAAAAATATAATCCAAATTGTAAACTAATTTAATAAGGCATATTTTAATTTCTCATGGGTTTTTTAAATTTAATGGAAATTTTACACTATTTAAATAATTCATATGTTAATTATAATAATTTTTAAAAATATAATCCCAATTGTAAACTTATTTAATAAGGCAGTGGATGCGGATGACACTTATCCGTATCGGGCCTACTATCATTGGCCGATGCGGATGACAGTCATCCGTATCAGGCCATGTGTTAATGCCCGATGCGGATGACACTCATCCGTATCGGGCTTACTACAAGGGCTCGTCAGAGATATCTCATTCATATCGGGCTTTAGTAGTATGCCCGTCAGAGATGTCATTGACTAGGGTTACTTAGTCAATCCCTCTCTCAGATCCAGATCCATTCATGCCTTCTCTCCTCCACGGCGCCGCCTGCTCTCCTCCACGTCGACCTCGAGCCCGGCCATCTCCTCGCCTCCACGCCACCACCTCTCAGATCCACGCGTGCGATCGCCGCCGCCTCCTCTCCTCCTCGCCTCCATGCCGCCGCCTCCTCTCCTCCACGCCTCCGCCTCCTCTCATCCTCTGCTCCACGCCTCCGCCTCCTCTCATCCTCTCCTCCACGCCGACCGCCTCCTCTCCGAGCCCGGCTGCCCATTGCCGTCCTCGACCCTGAGCCCTCCCTCCGTGCCGACCGTGTCAACCACGAGCCCGCCGCCGCCTCCCTCGACGCCGGCCACGTCAACCCAGAGCCCGGCCGCCCGTTGCCGCCAAGATCGACGCCGAGCCCTCCCTCCACGCCGGCCGCGTCGACCACGAGCCCGCCGCCGCCTCCCTCCACGCCGGCCGCGTCAACCCCAAGCCCGGCCGCACCATCGCCGCCTCGACCTCGAGCCCGTCCTCACCGGTTAGTACCCTTCTTCTCTCCTCTCATCACCGGCGGTAGATTCTTGATGCTATGTGATGCTATGTGATGCTTTGTGATGCTCATCCGCTACTAGTGTCTTGTAATTTCTGTTCATCTATTGTTGATTTTCTCGTGTGCTTGAACTAGATTTAAGAATGGTATCAGTGGAAATTTTGGTTGGTTGTGCGCTAGGGTTTCGTTGTTTGGTTGTCATTCTGTGGCTTATATTATGATGAGATGAGATCTTTAGGGTTATATTTAGGGTTTAATCTTTTTGTTATCTTTGAAGCTTTATTTAGGGTTTAATCTGTGGCTTATATTTAGGCTTATATTTAGATGTATGTGTTGTCACTTGTCATATATGCATATATGTCAATCTTTTTATATATGTAAGTGGAATACGTGTTCCTGCACCTCTTTCTTTGTGTGGTTTTATGACAGTTGATCCATAATATCCTACGGGTACTACTACTACTCTACTGCCTGGCATAGTCAACTTTAAATTGTTTTCTTTTTTGATTGAAACAATCAACTTTGTTGATTGAAACTCTAATTTTAAGTTGATTTCAACTTTTGTTTTTGGCTTATCAACTGTAACTATAGCTATCTTGCTATATTGCTATGATGCACAATTTTTTGATGCTGATATGGCTATGATATGATGCTTGAATGATACTCTTGGCCCTAACTTATTGTTCCTTCCCTCACCTTTCTTCTCTCCACTTCCCTGGATTTCTTCTCTCCTCTTCCTGGCCAATGATAAATGCTCAAGAACAGACCATAAGAATGATAGCTCTGTCCTGCTACTGCTACTGCTACTGTTATCATTCAAGCAAGATAGCAGTGGTTGTGATAGCAGTGGAGTGTGTGATTTAATTTTGTTTGATGCACAATTTTATACTGCTATACTGCTTTGATGCACAATTTTATACTTGCTATATTGCTATGATGCTACCCTAGCTTCGCGATATGGCTATGATATGATGCTTGAATGATACTTTGGCCCTAACTTGTTGTTCCTTTCCTCACCTTTCTTCTCTCCACTCCTCTTCTGGCCGGTGATGAATGTCATGGACATACTTCTCTCTTTTGCAAAAAAAACAGCCATGGACACTTGTTCTCTTTTTATGATAAGAAGAGACCAACTACACTTGTTCTTTTTGGGGGACACTACACTTCTCTCTTTTGCAAAAAACAGCCATGGAAACTTGTTCTCTTTTTATGATAAGAAAGACCAGCTACACTTGTTCTTTTTTGGGGGACACTACACTTCTCTCTTTTTGCAAAAAACAGCCATGGACACTTGTTCTCTTTTTATGATAAGAACAGACCAGCTACACTTGTTATTTTGTTTTTGGGAACTACACTTGTTTTTTTGAAAAGAACAACCATCTACAATTGTTATTTTGTTTTTTTTGGGTTCTACACATGTTCTTTTTTGCAAAGTTGATCCATTCACAGCCATAGCCACAGTCAAGTTGTTATTTTGTTTTTGGGAACTACACTTGTTTTTTTATAAGAACAGACCATCTACACTTGTTCTTTTTTGGGGGGCACTACACTTCCTCTTTTTTTATAACAACAAACTATCTACACTTGTTCTTTTTTTGGATCTACACTTGTTCTTTTTTTGGATCTACACTTGCAAATGATTGTAATTGATGCACAATTTTTGAGCAAAACTAAGGCCACATCTAATACTTTCACCTTCCAATAGTTTAGTAATATGTAAAAGTTTAGTAATGTTATTTTTCTTCGATAGAAAATGTCGGCAACTACAAGTGGGACCACAACGAGCTAGGCTCCAAGGTCCCAGAATAAGATCCCTAAGGAAGTGTATAAAATAACGGAGGTGGACGAACAAGGATTTCCTACGGCCCCAGAGAAAGCCGTCAAAAGTTCGCAACAATCTGCGGAATCCTAGGGAGGCAGAACTTCACAATTCTAGCGGACCACATCGATCTGGTCCCACAGGAAGAAAAAGATGAGGCCTGGAGAGAGTTCAACGAGAGCTTTGAGTACCCAGAAGAGGCCGAAGAAAGACTGAAGCAGCGGGCTATCCGCAAGATGGACAACTTGTGGAAAAATTTCAAGACCACGCTCATCACCGACTACGTCTGAAGGGTTACGCGAAAGCTACGCTAGCCGAAAACAAAAACTTTTCTACCGCACAAACCAGGAACACTTGCAAGTAAGGGCTGATAGATCGCTACCAATTGGAGTATATAGCGGAAATAGCCAATCGGGGCTATCCGATCCGAACAGTGTAGCCGATTCCCGCAAGCCGTCAGTAGATTCCGGGGATAGCCGATTCACCAATCAATAGATTCGCCCGATGTAACCGATTCGCCGAGTCGTCGACCGCGTTCTCGCGTCTCGCTCCGTGCGCTCGACCGCGGCCGATGCCCGCATGGCCGCCTTGCTCGAAGTACCACGGTAGATAAAGCGGCGCGCAACGTAGCGGCGCCTCTCTACCGGTATCCACATGTCCGGGGACAAAACGCCGAACACCGGTGTGCTAGCACGCGATGCAAGGCTAGGGTTTGGCTTGAAAGTGGGGAGGGTTTCCGTGGAGATTGATCTCGGCGACTTCTTGCGGCTTTGGTTCAAAGCGATACAGCAACTCTCCACCCTCGCCCCTTTATATAGAGTTGGCCGACGGCGGGACTAGTGGCCGATCGGACTCTCTTTTGAATCGGATCCTATCCGAATCTCATAGAGTTGGCCGCCCATACGTCGTAAGACCATAGGACTCTATCTCGATCGAGCCGTATCCGAGTCCAACTCGAATGCCTGTTCTTATCCCCTTAAGCGTGCGACCCTATAGGTTCAGGTATACTCGGTTTCAGCTATAGTCTAACTTAACCGATCGTCGGCTCGAGTCCAAGCGAGCCGACTGTCACATGCGACGGCGCCTAGCAGCACATATTGACACCATAGTATACAAGAATATAATATCGGCTCACGTAATGTGTGCACAAATCCCTTTGCCTCACGATACCAATTAAGCTATAGGCAAGATGTGTGCCATCCCTTCAATAGCTTAACCATTCACTCGAACCGTATTGGATTATCCGTCCGTTGATTGACTCCTCAATCAACTTAGCATGGCCATGCATTTCCATAATCCATTACCTCGAGGGGCCAGAGATATCTCTCCAAAGGAGGGGCAAATTCCATCTTGATCACTCACATCCCACTCCATGTTTCATAGCAAACCCGAAAACTACCTTTATAACTACCCGATTTACGGAATAGCGTTTGGTAGTCCCAAAGAAGGCTACTACACATGTTGGAATCCATGGTGATCTCGGGTCTAAGGACTTTGTACCAACACTACCGAGACCAACTAATGGCACATTAATTCCGTAGTGTCTCATGGTGGGTCTATCCAACAATGTGTTCTCCAACACATATGTCCATGTTTATTGATTTGGTATCTTCATACCCATGATCTATGAGACATGATCATCAATCAATAAACATGCCGATCTTAGAATCATATTTGTTCCAACAATATGATATATGATCGAGGATCGTTTAGAAATAGATTCATACATAAAGAGTCTCATAAATAAGTCACGTACTTATTGATCAATACAAGATGTCTATTTCATGGAACCGAATAACACTTTATTCATTAATACATAAACATTGACGTGATATCCAACATCTCCATGTTGCCTCTAGGGCATATCACTAACAATCTCCCACTTGCACTAGAGTCAATCATGTAAGTATCTAATACTCATTGCTCTTGTGTGCACCTCATGTTTTGGCTGAGGGAGAGGTCTAGTCAGCGGATCGGCTATGTTGAGATCCGTGTGCACTTTGCATATCTTGACATCACCTCTTGTCCACTATCTCGTGGATGAGATGATATCGCCAAAGTATGTGTTTGGACTTCGATGTGACCTTGGCTCCTTGGCTTGCGCAATGGCTCCACTATTGTCACAATAGAGAGACATTGGACCGCCGCACTTGGTCATCACACCAAGCTCGAAATGAATTTCTTGATCCAAATAGCCTCCTTTGCAGCTTTCGAAGTAGCAATATACTCGGCCTCCGTTGTAGAATCAGCAACGGTATCCCGCTTGGAACTCTTCCGGTGACTACGCCTCCGTTTAGGCGAACACGAACCCGATTGCGATCTATAATCATCCTTGTCTGTTTGGAAGCTAGCGTCGGTGTAACCACTTACAACGAGCTCTTCTTCACCTCCATAGACTAGGAACATATCCTTCGTTCTTCTCAAGTACTTAAGGATATTTTTTACGGCCGATCCAGTGACCTTCACCTGGATCGATTGGTATCTGCTCGTAGCACTCAAAGCGTACAAGACATCTGGACGTGTACAAAGCATGGCATACACGATGGATCCAATTGCCGAAGCATATGGAACCATACCCATCTTATTCCGCTCATCATGTGTCTGAGGACACTGATTCTTGCTAAGATTAATGCCATGTGACATGGGCAAGAAACCTTTCTTGGAATCATGCATGTTGAACCTTTTCAACACCTTGTCAATGTATGTACTTTGGCTTAATCCAATTAGCCTCTTGGATCTATCTCTATATAGATCCGAATGCCCAATATGTATGCTGCCTCCCCTAAGTCTTTCATGGAAAAACTATTTTTCAATGAAGACTTGACGGATCCTAGCATATGGATATCATTTCCAATCAACAATATGTCATCAACATATAAGATTAGAAATACAATTGCACTCCCACTGACCTTTTTGTAAACATAGGCCTCCTCTTCGTTTTTGATGAAACCAAACCCTTTGATTACTTCATCAAAACGAATATTCCAACTCCGAGATGCTTGCTTCAATCCATAAATGGATTTCTGTAGCTTGCATATCTTTCCAGGCGATTCTGGATCGACAAAACCCTGAGGTTGTATCATGTATACATCCTCGCTTAGGTTTCCATTTAGGAAAGCCGTTTTGACATCCATTTGCCATATCTCATAATCGAAATATGCAGCAATCGCTAGGATAATCCGAATAGATTTAAGCATTGCGACGGGCGAGAAGGTTTCATCATAATCAACTCCTTGAATCTGTTTAAAACCTTTCGCCACCAATCGCGTCTTATAGATGTGAACATTTCCATCCATATCGTCCTTTTTCTTAAAAACCCATTTACACTCAATGGTTTTGACACCATCAGGTGGATCAACCAAGTTCCAAACTTGATTGTCGTACATGGATTCTATTTCGGATTTCGTGGCTCCAAGCCACTTGTTGGAATCGGGTCCCACCATCGCTTCCTCATAGGTCTTAGGCTCATCGTTGTCCAACAACAATATATCACGTTGTTCCGCACCTGTGTACCTGTCAGGTGCACGACGTGATCTTTCAGACCTCCGTGGGGCTCGTGTATCTACACGGTGGCACAACACTTTGCTCCTCCTGTTGTGGTTCTCGTGGTCGTGAAACATTTTCTGGTGTTTCTTGAACTTCTTCAAGATGCACCCTGCTCCCACTAACCGTTCTTGAAAGAAACTCTTTCTCCAAGAAAACACCGTGTCGGGCGACAAACACTTTGCCTTGTTCCCGATTATAAAAGTAATATCCCTTAGTTTCCTTAGGATATCCCACAAAGAAGCACTTGTCGATTTGGGTGTGAGCTTGTCGATCAGTAAACGTTTTACATAAGCTTCGCATCCTCCAATTTTGAGAAAAGACGACTAGGGGTTTTGCCCTGTCCATATCTCTCATATGGTGTCTTTTCAACTGACTTAGATGGAACTCTATTTAGTGTGAGCGCAGCTGTTTCAAGAGCATATCCCCAGAATGATAACGGAAGATCATTTTGGCTCATCATCGACCGCACCATGTCCAACAAGGTGCGTTTTCTCCGTTCGGACACTCCGTTCCATTGTGGAGTTCCTGACAGAGTGAACTGTGGAACAATTCCATAATCTTTCAGATGATTACCAAACACTTGGCTCAAGTATTCCCCTCCATGACCTGATCGTAGAAACATGATCTAAAATAATATCCTTCCGCTTGCAAACATGAAGCGAAAATAACGTTTTGACATAGTGTTGGAATACAATAACAATTATTTAATTTCAAAACTAATCCTGAAGGTAGATTAAGTGGAAATGTGCCGACAGCAAGCGAGCAACGCTTGCTCCATTGCCGACGCGCAGGTTCACCTCGCCCCTTCTTAAGCCTCTACTTCTTCTCATTCCCCGCAACGATTTGCAAATATTAGCTACGATCCGGTATCAAATACCCAAGAGTCGAAGGTGAAGTAGCAAGATTAATGTCTATAACATTAATACCTGAAGCGTAAGTCGTACTTTGCTTCTTTTTGAGATCCTCCATGTACTTCTTGTCTGTTCCTTTTCCAAAGGGTCTCCTTGCAATAGAAGCAAACGGCATCGATGCCGCCGACCCCTTCTTGCCCTTCTTTGCATTGGAGGCACTTGCGATCTCATCGGGAGTTAGCTTCCTCTTGGTGCAAAGTTTCTTGACAGTGGTTTGTGCTTAGCCTTCGCATCATCATCACATGATGACCGTTTTCTGGATACTCTCCTCATGTCTTTAGCATCCCATGCAATTCAGCCAAGGTTCTATCCATATTGTTCATGTGATAATTTAATATGAATGGCTCGAAGCTCGGAGGAGCGACCGGAGAATCACATCGTAGCCAACTCTTGGCTA
Source organism: Oryza australiensis (assembly GCA_019925245.2). Lineage (NCBI taxonomy): Eukaryota > Viridiplantae > Streptophyta > Magnoliopsida > Poales > Poaceae > Oryza > Oryza australiensis. The sequence continues at coordinate 140,000 of JAIFGZ020000754.1, forward strand.
AGGGGGAAACCTAGTTTCTCAAGACTCTCGATATAGCCAATCATCTTTATCACATGCGGACTGACAGGATTCCCCTCAACAAGCCTACACGCAATCAAGGACTTCGAGGTGTTGAACCTCTCTGCCCGAGCTTGGTTCTCAAACATGCCACGCAGTCCCTGAATAATAGTGTGAGCATCGCTGCTCTCATATTGCTTCTGAAGCTCAAGGGACATTGTAGCAAGCATGAGATAGCTTATATCTAGGGCATCATTAGTGTGCTCTCGTAAGCTCTCCGTGCGTTGCAAAGTGGCATTATTTGGCAAATCCTCGGGATAGGGTACTTCAAGAACGTACTCCTTACGCTCTTGCTTGAGAACAATTGTCAAGTTGCGATACCAATCCATAAAGTTTGTTCCATTTAATTTTTTCTTTTCGAGAATAGATCGCAAATTAAAGGTACTGGGTGTAGTATTAGCCGCCATTTATTCTACCACAGAAAAACAAAGTTTGGCACAATGTTTATGCTATGTCTTTTGTTAAACAATTTAACATTAGACTCCCATTACGTATTTTGCACCTTCCCTCTAGGTTACGTATTGGGTCACGATCCACATGTTAGTTAATTTCTAGTGAGCTTTGGCATCACTTGCTAGAAAATTAATAACATTGGTAAGGAACTCCTTGCTAATCACATCTCTATGTGACTCTTGTTGTTGGTGTGGCATCTCCATGCCCCGGCCCCAACCTATGCCCCAAGGCCCAAAACTATTTTGATAGCCTTGTTATGTAAACCAAATGCTCCGCGTATATGTCCGACATATACCCCCTCGTGTTATGATAGAGAATGACACTCTGCTTTGGCAGACCCACCATTGACGAGCATAACGGTGACGGGTGAAACATTTGGAAGGGCATCATTACTACTTAGTTTTGAGAGGGATGCTATCCTATCAAACAAACATATCACATATATGAAAGCGGATAGAATAGCATATAATGAAATAGTATGGCCCCCTTCACATGGTGATCTCCATCTCCATGCCGGGCGAGGATCTCCATCTTCGGCACCATCTTCCAATGTGCATGATGCTTGATTTCTTCAAACAAAGCTACTACTATAGAAGCTCTAATTGAAGATTATATCGACTCGTAGGTCGTGAAAGAATATTACAAGCATTGCACGTATGAAAGAATATTACAGGGATTGCACATATGAAAGAATATTACATGCATCACATGCATCTCATACATACAATAGGGCCATACCATCTCAAAGCATTCTCTCCAAAAACAAGTTAGGCATAGAAAACGTTTTCTACCTATCGCGAGAAACGGCATCGAGACGACCTATAAGGGGGTACGCACACGGCGGTCCATGTCGGCATAATCATATTATGTCGTCCCGATACACTATCAAGGGAGATGGTTTGCGTAGGCGCGAGGCAGCAAACAAGATCGGACTACGAGATAGCTTCGGTATAATCACATTATACCGTTCCGATACACTATCAAGGAACGCTATCTCGAACCCAACTCAAACCGAGTTCTATGGACATTGCTTCGATGTAATCAATTACGCCGTTCCAATACACTATCAAGGAACGCAATTACCGTCTACTCTTCTCAACGAGATCCCGTAAAACCGATTGATCTAATCAACTCGTGTGCAAAACTTGTTCCGGATCCAATCTAAAACCCGAACTCGCAAGATTAGCTCGATACCCTTTGAAGGGTTACGCGGAAGCTACGCTAGCCGAAAACAAAAACTTCTCTCTTTGCGCAAAACGGGAACTAGCAAGTAAGGGCCGATAGATCGTTACCAATTGAGTATGCGGCGGAAGCTTGACCAATCGGGGCTATCCAGATTCGGAACAGTGTAGCCGATTCCCGCAAGCCGACACCCGATTCCCGGGGACGCGGATTCACCAATCAGCCGATTCGCCGATGTAGCTGATTCGCCGAGTCGTCGACCGCGTTCTCGCACCTCGCTCCGATGCCGCAGCCGCCTTGCTCCGAGTACCACGGTCGATGAACAGCGCGCAACGTAGCGGTGCCTCTACCGGTATCCACACGTCTTGGGACAAAACGCCGAACACCCGTGTGCTAGCACGCGATGCAAGGCTAGGGTTTGGCTCGAAAGTGGGGAGGGTTTCCGTGGAGATTGATCTCGGCGACTTACTTGCGGATTCGGTTCAAAGTGATACAGCAACTCTCCACCCTCGCCCTTTATATATAGTTGGCCGAGGCGGGACTAGTGGCCGATCGGGACTCTCTTTTGAATCAGATCCTATCCGAATCTCATAGAGTTTGCCGCCCATACGTCGTAAGACCATAGGACTCTATCCGATCGGATCCCTACCCGATCGAGCCATATCCGAGTCTAACTCGAATGCCTGTTCTTATCCCCTTAAGCGTGCGACCACAGGATTCGGTATACTCGGTTTGGCTATAGTCTAACTTAGCCGATCGTCGGCTCGAGTCCAAGCGAGCCGGACCGTCAACAACGGCGCCTAGCAGCACATATTGACACCATAGTATACAAGAATATAATATCGGCTCGAACCTGTAATGTGTACACAAATCCCTTTGCCTCACGATACCAATTAAGCTATAGGCAAGATGTGTGCCATCCCTTCAATAGCTTAACCATTCACTCGAACCGTATTGGATTATACGTGTGATTGATTGACTCAATCAACTTAGCATGGCCATGCATTTCCATAATCCATTACCTCGAGGGGCCAGAGATATATCTCCAAAGGAGGGGCAAATTCCATCTTGATCACTCACATCCCACTCCATGTTTCATAGCAAACCCGAAAACTACCTTTATAACTACCCAGTTACGGAATAGCGTTTGGTAGTCCCAAAGTAGGCTACTACACATGTTGGAATCCATGGTGATCTCAGGTCTAAGGACTTTGTACCAACACTACCTGAGACCAACTAATGGCACATTAATTCCTGTAGTGTCTCATGGTGGGTCTATCCAACAATGTGTTCTCTAACACATATGTCCATGTTTATTGATTTGGTATCTCCATACCCATGATCTATGAGACATGATCATCAATCAATAGACATGCCGATCTTAGAATCATATTAGTTCCAATAATATGATATATGATCAGGGATCATTTAGAAATAGATTCATACATATCGAGTCTCATAAATAAGTCACGTACTTATTGATCAATACAAGATGTCTATTTCATGGAACTGAATAACACTTTATTCATAAATACATAAACATTGACGTGATATCCAGCATCTCCATGTTGCCTCTAGGGCATATCACTAACAACGTCCTCAACCCATCCCAGTCGAACCATTTAGAAAGTACCCATTCATCACCCGGGCCGTGTGGGACGAGTTCCATGCCGCCAAATCAAACCCGAGTCTCGGGCAAAAAGCGAGGCCTATAGGGCGTTGTAGGCAAAAACCTTCACCCGCACCCGCTTGGCACGGGAGGATACGCCGGGAAGCGGCGGGAATGGCGGAGGGAGGATCAAGTTGCCATGGAATCAACACCCCGCCAATTTTTGGTGATATCCCATTGCCCAGGCAAGGGGCGGGCAAGGGCAAGGCGAAGAAGAATAGTGATGGAACACGACGTTCCCAAACCCCGAAGATCAAGCGGTGTACGATAAACTTGTAAGTTTAACACATAAAACATCTTTCAATAGGTTGTATCGTCCTCTACATTTAATTAATCCTAACGATCACGGCAGTCCGGTGATCTGGCGAGAGACATTCCTCCTCCAGAGTCGCTCACAAAGGCGTGAGGATGACATCCTCACAAAAGCCTTGGAAAATGAAGAACACCGTGGACGGACAAGGGGCATTGGCTCTGCTATCCCATGGAAGTATGGGTTCCCCCAATTTGCTTGGCGTACAAGAAGCACAAGCTATCAAAGACGGAGAAACAAGCATGCCTTAAGGAGCAACTTCGGGAGGAGCTTAGAGTCGAGCTCGTCGAAGAATTCAATGAGAAAGCTGGCACGAGTGGAGACTTGGGTGGAGACATATGAGAAGTTGATCGAAGCAAGCTCCGGCGCAGCTCCCAGTACACTTGTTCCTTTTTTTGGTTCTACACATGTTCTTTTTGCAAAAAAGCCATATATACTTGTCTTTTTTTCTGTTTTTGGGGTTAGTACACTTGTTATTTTGTTGTGGTGTGAAATATATATGTGATGAATATATATGTGAATGGATATGGTTGTGGCTGTGATGAATATATATGTGAATGGATATGGATATGGCTGTGGCTATGATGAATATATATGTGAATGGATCAACTTGCTGCTGTGGCTGTGATGAATATATATGTGAATGGATCAACATGCCTGTGGTTGTGATGAATGATTGGGGCTGGAATGGCTGGGGCTGGGGTTGGGGCTAGGCTGTGATGATATCTGTCATTTTTTGCAGCGGGCATGGCTAGCAAAGGCCTGAGGCTAGCCAAAAAACAAATTTTATTTTTTTGGATAATAAACTCATCTCGACGGGCATTGTCGAAAAGCCGGATAGAGATAGGACATCCGTGACGGGCTCCTTACTTAAGCCCGTTAGAAATAGGTCATCGTGACGGGCAACAATCCGGGATATTATTTGACTCTGTGTTTGGTCAACACTACCAGTGACGGCCTAGTAACTACGACCCGCTAGAGATGAGTTGTCATCTGTGATGGGCTTAGAACTAGGCCCGATTGAGATGTGTCATTCGTGACGGGCGTTCAACACCTTGGTTTGACTTTCAAACTCATACGTGACGGGCATTTATATGGCTGATTGAGATAATGTGCATCCGTGATGGCCTTGTGCCCGTTAGAGATATTTTCTCACATTAGTGACCTTTTCACGTGTGGGGCCCAAGCCGGATAGAGATGAGGGTTAATGCCAATTAGAGATAGCCGATGCGACGTAGTGAAAATATGACCGAATTAAAAAGGATCCGCTTACTGCGAAAGACCGATTTGATCATCGCCATAGGACCGATCAAGTGTAGGTATGGGGCCAATATGATTGGCGGCTTGCATGTGACAGGTCAAGCTGGTTGAGTCGACTCGAGTCCAATTTCATCGGTTCACGGGTTTCATTGTTTGGGAAGGTATTTTTAGTTCTAATTGGTTTCTAACCTGAATAAGATGTGGAGAGGGTCTGTGGGAGGCAAGACCAATCTCTGTAAGGGCTACAGTTTGGTTCAATCGAAGCAACCAATCTTTTCCAATACAATTAGCCAATTGAACCATTTTTTCAATATCACATCTACTTTTTGCCTAGTTCTAGTGTAGTTTTGTCCATCTTCAGTTTGCATTGTTAGACGTCTGTCCTCACCGCAAGAGTGTGGATTATTTTTAGATTTTACCTGAAAATCTTTCATTCTGCTCATGAGACGGGCGTTTATCTTTATTTTGTCTAAATCGGCTCCGCTAGCCAGTTTTGATTTACAGAATGCATCTTGGTTTGAATTTGTCTAGATTGAGGCGATTGATGACTCCCAAATCACCACGAAGCTTTAGATGCCGGATCGTTTGGTGATGTGACCAAAAAGACGCCAACAACCTCCACATGTCAATAACGAGTGTCGTACCATTGTGCGATAGCTTGCACGTATACCATTTCAAACAAAATATGGCTTGTCCCCAATTCCTTGCGTCGGAGAGTCGTGTGTCCTCTACTACCGGGCATCTTGGGAAGTTGCGTGTCTACCCACTGCATGTGATGCATGTTGCATTTGCCATGCCACCTGAAAGAGAACGCGGAGGCTATGATAGCATAAATCAAAATTTTTCAACCACGCAATCCAGGATAGCTTGCAAGTAAGGGTCCATAGAATGTTACCGGTTGAAGTGTAGTGCAGCGGAAACGGTCAAACGATGCTAGCCGACCTCGGAGAAGCCTTGCCGACCTCGGAGAAGCCTTGCCGATCCCGTGAATGTTCTAGCCGACCTTGGAACGTTTTAGCCAGACCCGGGACCGGATCGCTCGACCCGTCGACCACGGCGTGTCTCGCCAGGCCACGACATTTTGTGTGGATCCGCTTCGCCTCGCCCACCCCGCCAAGTTCCACGCCGCTGCCCGATAGCTGGTGGCATTTCGGGTTTCTTTGATGCTGATGACTCGAGCTGGCTTCCCGATGCCGATGGCGCCGAGCCGCTTCGCGACCATCGGACCTACCGACCCCGACCCAAGTCGCCAAATTGAATCCGGCTAGATGGATCTCGACGAGATTCAATGCCGCCGAATAACGCCGCTATGTAGCGATGTCTCTACCGGTATCCACACATCCAGGGAGAGAACTCCAAACACGAATGTGCTAGCACGCGATGCACGGCTAGGGTTTCGGCACGGATGTAGGAGGGTTTCCGTGGGGGTTATTTGTCAGTGTGTGTATCCGACGTGCCGAACCCTCCACTCCTTGCCTCCTTATGTAGGGTTGCCGATTGGGCCTAAAGGCCCATCAAAACTCCTTGTCCAGTTGGATCTCTATCCAATTAATCCGTATCCGAGTCAAACTCAAATGTATGTTCTTTCCCGTTAAGTGTGCAACCCTATAGGCTCAGTATACTTGGTTTCGGCTGGAGTCCAACTCGGTGACCCATCAACAGCGGCCCCTAGCGGAACGTATTGACACCAAAGTACACATGAGGATCATATCGGCTGAAGATGTAATGTGTGCACAAATCCCTTTGCCTTACAATACCAATTAAGCTATAGGCAAGACATGCGCCATCCTATTAATAGCTTAGTCATTCACCGATCTCGTATTGGATTATCTATCGGTTGATTGACTCCTCAATCAACTCAGCATGGCCATGCACTTCCATAATCCATTACATCGAGGAGCCTGGAAGATATCTCTCCCAAAGGAGGGGCAAATTTCATCTTGATCATTCACATCCCACTATATATTTTATAGAAGATCCGAAAACTACTTTTATAACTACCCGATTACTGGAATAGCGTTTAGTAGTCCCTAAGTAAGCTACTACACGTTGGAATCCATGATGATCTCGGGTCAAAGGACTTTTCACCAACACTACTTGAGACCAACTAATGGCACAGTAATTCCTTGCAATGTTTGAAGGTGGGTCTATCTAATAATGTGTTTTCTAACACATGTCACATACCATGATCTATGAGACATGATCATCAATCATAAACATGCGATCATAGAATCATATTTGTTCCATAGATATGATATACGATCAGGAAATTATTTAGAAATAGATTCATGCATAAAGAGTCTCATAAATAAGACACATACTTACTGATCAATATAAGTTGTCTATTTCATGAAACTGAATAACACTTTATTCATTGATACATAAACATTGATCATGATATCCAACATCTCCATGTTGCCTCTAGGGCATATCACTAACAGTATCCCACTTGCACTAGAGTCAATCATGTAAGTATCTAATACCCATTACTCACGGTGTGTGCCTCATGTCTTGGCGAGGTAGAGTTTTTGTCAACGGATCAAAAATATTTAGATTCGTGTGCACTTTCCATATCTTTACATCACCGCTATCCACTATCTCGTG